>CAHIKZ030001120.1:0-17500 GCA_903632075.3 Acanthosepion pharaonis | reverse complement strand
CCCATGTTCAGCCATGGTATTCTCAGCATCCTTCTGTATAACTGCATTTCTGTTGCTTTCTGTCTCATCTTCATCTGAGAGGAAATTGTTAAGCATTCACTAATGCTACTGGTGTACATAATAAAAATTCAAAGTTCTTACTTGTGTTTTCATCAAGCAACTACATTAAATGATGTATTGTGTTTAAATGGTATTGTTAGCCGTTTTTCTACAAAGAAACATTTGGCATTCATTGATCGATCAGTCAGTACTGTTTTCGGTTGAAACTGATAAAATCTTTCTCTTAAAACACTTTTTTTTTTGTTTAGGAAAACAAGTTTCTCAAGTCCACGGTTTTCCCTCTTTGCAGTACAGATGGGGGTTTCCTTCCTCACCTTTTATTTGAAGTGGTGTAGAAAGTTAACAACTTGATGTCACTATGTTCTTTTCGAGTTACATGGGCTATCTATTTTAGTTGTTTCTGCTGTTGAAAGTCCTTAAGTGATGTAGTTTCTGCTATTTGGTATAGTTCTGTAGCGCCAGGTCACAATGTTCAAAGAAGTATGATCTTTGACAAGACCCCCAGGTTTCACTCGCTTAAAGTCTTTATACACCATTGATCTTTGGAAGCGGTTTTATACAACTGACAGCTTAGATATATGTGAACGGGTTTGGCACCATGTATGACATTTATATGAATGTCTCGATCTGACGAGGCTATTTAAAAACATGACTCGAGTTTTCAGTTTAATATTTTGATTTTGTCGCCGTTTGGGGTGTTGGGCGAATCTACCTCTGGCTTAGCATATTCTATGTTTAATTTCTTTTTTCTCCTAGACTAAATTTGTTATAATTGATACGCCGAGGTATCTGAAGTCTTATAATAGCCATTGTAACTTACGATCTTCGACAAATAAGGCGACTGTTTTCTTTTCCTCCCGCTCAACTTGTACTGACACTGGTTCGAAAGCGTTAGTTTTATGCTAGGCAGTTCTGCTTTGTTTCATTTTATCTCCATTAAAACACTTGCTGCGCATTGTTCAAAGCACTATTCTAATTAAAAACGAATTCTTCATTATCTTGAAGAAAAGAAGAAATGGTTTCATTTTTAGTAAAGAATTGTCTAGTCCAGCGTTTTCTCAACCTTTTTACCCTTGCGATAAACCTTAAAATAAATTACTTGTCTCAAGGAACCCCTGAGCGAAAACAAAATTATATACCATATTTTTCTCATTTTATTTTCATTGTAGTTCACGTGGTAAATATCATAGTATATATTTTTGAATAACTGGTTCGCTGAGTGGGCACTGACTGGTGAAGGTGGTTTCACACTGGCGCCGTACAGTCATGACTAAATATATTCCCAATGATTGATATATTTTTTAATAACATAATAGGTTAGATAGGATGATGTCTATATTACAATATTACAATAACGAAGAATATATTGTGTGTGTTTAGTAATATTACGTATATGGAATTAAATAAAATGTCAAAAGTGCATTAGCTTATCTCACCTGTTCTCGCGGAACCCTTGAGGACACTTTTGCAGAACCTTAGGGTCCCGGGGAAGCCCGGTTGAGAAGCACAGGTCTAGTCATGCGTATATAATCTTTTATAGGCCAGTTTAATAATTGATAAGGCGCATATATTACGAACGGCTCGAGAAGCTAGCATTAAAGATTGGCGCTATACAATCTTTATTTTCAGGTGAGTATTACTGTGCTTATGTAATTATTTGTAATTTCTTATGATTAATAGCTTTTTTATAATCCCTCAGGACGTATGCGAATATGATTCTATCTGTATTCTTTTATTTTATCTATGAATTCCTGTGTATTCTTCGGAAATATAATGGACTGGTTTCCGCTTGTCTTCTCCATGGAGTGGAATTCAGAGTTTTCCTTCTCTTAGACTGGTTACCGCTCAAAGCTAGAGAGTCACGTCTACCCTACAATTTAACGCATAAGTCACTTTCTCACAAACGTGATGTGGTTTCCCTCTGTCTTTTCTACAACTATTTTCATGGCAACTGCTCTGACGAGCTATTTTCACTGGTGCCCCATCTGCATGAATTTAATCGTCTTACTAGATTGGCTTTTCGGTCCCACCCTTTCACTGTCGGACCAGTTAAATGTAACCGCCTCTTCTACTCCAAGATCTTCTTCTCTCGTACTTCCCAACAGTGGAACTCCCTTCCTCATACTTGCTTCCCTGATAGCTATAATCTTAAAATATTCAAATCGGCATCTTCTGATGCCTTGATCCTGATCCCGTCCTTTTCTATATCCTTTCTTCAAACACCCCTCTTTACTCTTGCTCTCACTCCCTCTAACCCCTTGCATGCTAGTGGCACTCTCGCCTCGCTTGGAGTGAAATTCTTAAAACAATTAAATAAATAACTGGATGAGGAAGAGACGGATTTATTGTTTGTTTTTTTTTCCCAGGGGTAATATTGCGAAAGTGAACTCAATAGACTAGTCCGGAAATTGAACTCGCTTCGCCATTTACACTTTCCGCGCTGATGTCCAGTTAGCGGATACAATATAAATAAATATGGATTTTTCGACAATTTAATTGTGTCTTGACATAATTTGTCCAAGATGAATACTCTTTGTAATACGAATGGAATTTTCGTGTGTTTTACTTAGATGAAGAATTTAGCTTTTGAAGCATCCCTTAAAAACCATTCATTCAGGTGAACAATGCATACAATGAAATGGTGTCTTTATAAAAAGATTGGATCTATTAAATGAATATCATCTTAAATTCTTTTATTTCAGTCGCCGTTTTAACTGAACATGCCAGTGATTGAAGGGTCATTTTTTTCCGTTTGCCATTTATATTTTAAGGTGTGTAGGAAGATATGACTCTATTAGCAAAAACTGAATTTGACAATAGTCTTTTCTTCTTTCACTCCCTCGTCTCACCAGTGACCTAAAGAAAAAAAATCCCTATTTTTGTCCATATCAATGGAGAAATACTCCCTGGAAATTATACTGGAATTAGAGCATAAGCGTACAAGGCCACATGACGTGCTCGGTGAAGATAATGTGACGTGCTTGCAAAGTATCTCTCAATGGGTGCTATATATATATATATATATATATATATATATATATATATATATATATATATATATGTATACATCTATATATATATACATATATATACATAGATACATATACATACATATATATACATAAATATATATATATATATATATTCATATATATACATATATATACATACATATATATGCATATATGTACATACATACATATATATATACATACATACATACATATATATATATATACACAGACGCATACACACACACACAAACACACACACACACACACACACATATATATATATATATATATATATATATATATATATATATATATATACGTCCCCTTTGGTTTTGTTACTGAATGTGTTTGAACAGCCAAATCTTTGAAATAACTTGTTCTTTTATTTTTAATTTATGCGTAAATCTTGATGTTCCCGTTTCGGAATATTTTGTTTAATATGAACTTGTTAAGTCGAAAACCAATGCTTTAAGATGTTCTTTTCACGGGTAACAATACATAAATGACATTTGTTTACAGGGTCATAACATGTGAGAAAAAGACACTTTTCCTTCTTACTTGACGATTGAATTGCATAGATTATAATGCGTCAGGAATATTTTTTTTCGTTATTTGTTGGTGTGTATGAAAAATTGTAATGTTTTGGTAAATTTCTGCTAGAGTGCAACCTCGGTTCTTGAACGTCTCACGTGTCGAACAAATCGTTTTTCGAATAGAAAATTCAACATGAGAATGCCTCGGTTACCGAACGGAACTTCGGTTCTCGAACGACATTGCCGAGCCGAGTTAACCCGAACGGAATAATTTCTGAGTCGATCGCCGTGTTGTATACATTCGTGTGTTGTGGCGTGATTTTCTTTTCCAATTTTATTGTACTGTCACATTTTTTTCTCTACACTGATTCCTAATGGAAAAATAATTTCGGTTTACGGACATTTCGGGTTACGAACGGCCTTCAGGAACGAATTAAATTCGTGAAACGAGGTTCCACTATATTTTTTTTCTCCAAATATGGTTGAGTAACCCGTATAAATAAGAATCTTTTTTTTTTACTGGTCCTTATATATCGTTAAGGTATTTATATGTAGATATATTTGAAAAGAAAGTAGTCGAACTCTACTTTTTTTGTTGTTTGAATGTATTTAAGAAATGGTTAAAGTATTAATTCAATTCCTAAAGTTACTTCCAAACCATCCTAAGCCCTGCATTTAATATTTATTTTACCCTTTCTCTTGAAAACCAAAAATTCTTGAAAGACAGAAAATTGAGGCTACTGGTAACTATATAAATATTTTCTTTTTCTATATCATGCGCGTACATACCAATTAAAAAATAGTCTTCTCCCAGATCTCGTAACAGGTAACAAATTGACAAACCCATCCAGACCGCTGCATTCTATATGACTAACAATTTTCTGGTTGGCCCTGTAGAAAGGCCACCATCGGGGGAAGAGAGATTCAAAACTTCCGTAATAAATTCTGACCAGACAAGTGCTTGAAATTTTGGCTTTTATTTCACTGTTCGATACATTTTAATAGTTTATGTGACTACTCTGTAAAATACTGTCGCCCCCGCCTTTATCACAAGCTCATCTCCACTGCCCTGAACTATTTTTTGTCTTCTATATTCTTGTCCCCCTTGTATGTAAAATCTTTTCTTATTTGTAAAAAAAAAAAAAAAAAATATAAAATTTGGTTCGATCACTCTTTTAATGCCTTTGTGATTATTATATCTATATTTTTTTGCAGTGTTATTGATATGATCACTGCCTACTATTAATAAGTAAAAATTACACGATTAAAAAAAAAAAAAATGGCGGAAATCTAAGAATGAAGAGAATTGCTCGGTTGCGAAACCGCAGACAATTCTCTTACACCAAGAATTGTAAATAAAATAAAAAGAAAAGGGAAAAGTGTGGTGGAAAGTCCCTGACATTTGTCTTTCAAACTGTAAGCTGAAAAAAAAAAAAAATTAAAGACAATAAAAAATAAAATAAATATTATAAAGAGAGATATTTAAAAAATAGATATATAAATGAATAAATAAATATATATATATATATCGATCAAACAATCTACATGTGAAGGTGGACAGAAAAGACCATTACAAAAATGAAAAATAGATGAGCAGAAAATTTGCATGCAAATTTCTATATCAAAATCATTTAAAAAAAGAAAGAAAGAAAGAAAGAACAACCAAAACCAATCTTTAAAAAAAAAAAGGAATAAATGACAAAGAAAATGTTGTGAATACTTTTTTGTAAGTGATGTGCATCAGCAATTAAAAGAGGCGTCAATGGACGCCACATATAAATATAAAATTGATGTTTGTTTTCATTCCACTTTCGCTTTTTCAAGCATGGCGCCAGAAAATAAAAAAGGGATATTACATCAGATATTAAGTTTTTTTTAAGATTCCTGATTCTGTAAAATCTTTCTTTGCATGTTTTTGTTTTATTTGTTGTTTTCTTGTTGTTGTTGTTTTTTTTTTCTTTCTTTATTTTTTTCAAAGATCTATAAGACATTTTGGGTGTTTCGCTTATGAAGCAGTGTCATCTGAAAAAATGGATTTTACTCAACCAAATCTACATTGCTTAGGCTTATGGCCACATCATATTGAAACATCTGTTCCTGTGCGATCATCGAAGTTAAGTTAAGTTAAATGAGTGACCGGCTGGGAATACGAGGTGCTGTAAGCTTGGATGTGCAGATGGTGTAATTTATAATAGCTCGGAAGTATAAATCGAAAAGCCGAGTTCCAATTCCCGTTGTGTTCATTATATTCGCTTACGCGCAAATATACTTGGGATAGGTAAGAATCCACCTCATCTCCCTCAGATATGGGTTAATCAATAAGACTTGTATTATTAAACCATTATTATCGATAAAAAAATTGGGGGAGCTTTAAATAACCTGGAAAGGATTGATAATCTGTAGAAATCGAATCAATCAATCAATATCTTGCTGAGATAGCATGTGATTCTCGTTACCATTTCAACGCTGAATTTTTTAAAACTTTCATTTTTAAAATGAAATTTTACTAATTTAGAGTTAGTTTTTATTTATATGTTACTAGTAGCATGGCCCGGCGTTGCCCGTGCTTGATTCAAAAATCGTACGACTCATACAGCAATCGCTATCACTTGACTTAAAATATTTTTGCTCTTCCTTGCCTTTAAAGGAGTGCCCTTTACCGTGCTGATGTTGCTACATGCCTTACTTCTTGCCTATCTCACACTGCGATTTTTTTCTAAGCTCTATACTAAACATTAAATCTGTTACGAAACAAGAACTAAACAAAATGAACACAAAACGATCAGCTTTAAAAAAAGGACTCGTAACTGGAAAAACCGAACGAAAAAAGAATGTTAACAAATACTTTTTCACACCCAACCCAGTTCTGCGGAATCAGAATCAACGTTGAGTTTAAGCAAGCGAATGAGCCAATTGGAGTAAAGTGCCATGCAGATTTAAATTTTTCCCACTTGTGACGAATGCAGATATCGATTTTTTTTGCATACTAGCATGCTAGTTAACATTCGTGTCAGTCAGCTGTTGGCTCTCACGCTAGCCAATAGAATCTTCCTGCCTATTCGTGGCAGCCAGCTATTAGCTCTCACTCTGGCCAGTACAAAATGGCCGCAAACTATATGAAAACTGCCGTAGAAGTATGAAAAATCGATTATTTCCACTATCGATGGGAGTTGAGAAATGCAAAGTCGGTGTTGGCCTTCCCGCTAACTTGGAGCATGTGCATGTAAATTTTGGTGCAAATCCGTCGAAAATTGCGGCCGTGCATTCGTTACACACACACACACACACATACACACACACACACACACACACACACACACACACACACACACACACACACATCCATATTTTCTTTTTGGTTGTACTTACTTTCTGTAATGAGACATATATATTTTTTTGTTCCGCATATAAGACATACAAGGTTTTAGAAGCTAATGTTTCGAGAGAAAGAGAGTGAAACCGTTTCAGATTTAGAACGGAAAAATTAATTCAGTTGATTAGCTTCAAGCTGACGTCACATCACAAGTATGGTGACCTATTTGGGCATCACATGTACTACAATCATAGTAGCTGTGTCGTGTCTAGGGCAAGATAACCTGACGGAGCCCCTCCCTCTTCAAGCTGATTTTGAATCTAATTTTCCTTCTCTTAGACTGGTTGACACCTCAGAGCAAGAGAGCTCAGTCAACTCAGCTATTTAACCCAGAGTTGGGAACAGAGTATAGATGGATTCATGCCTTTCGCAGCCAGACTATCTGAAAGAAGATAAACCAGGAATACAAACACAATAAAATGTATGAATATCATAACAGAACGAGAATACAACGGGATTAACTACGAATTTTGCATACAAATGTGAAGTTCGTAGTTCTAACTTGTCTTGTTTTTTTAATAGTTTTCCCCAAACAAGGCGATAAAGCCACTAAGTTGAAACTGTTTACTGAATATCAAAGTTAATAAAGTCAAGGGAACTTAGAAAGTGTTCCTGTAACACCGTATCATCACCCCACTGGACCCACGCACTCCACAAGACCGGCCGTTGGTCCAGAATTACAGGTTAGACACAAGTCTCCGGTTTCCAATGTCAGATTGAAGCCGCCCTCCAGCCACGTTGTGATTGTTTTGATCCTAGAGAATGGTAATCCGATCGTAGGAACCCGGAAACTCTCCGTTGGTTCACCTACGAGTTCGTCGGGTGAGAATCAAGTTAAAAAATAAATATAACCAAGTCGATTCGATATTGAAAGGACAAAAGTTTATATATATATATATATATATATATATATATATATATATAAACGCACAAAAAATAATTCTTGTTACACAAGGTTGAATGTTTCGTGTATGTGAACAATAATAACCGAACAAACAAAAATACTTCCAATAATTTCGGTAAAGGAGAGATGTGGCCTTCATTTTAACCTTTTAGGTCTGTTCTTAGCGCAACTACTACAACCTTCGATGTTCCCGTTCTCAGTAGTAGTAATAGTAGTACTAGCAGAAGTAGCGGTACTTAGATGTTAGCGGCGGTATTTCTCTATTTCACCCTCAGCTTCAGTAACACACAGCGGACACTTCCTTTTCAATCTCTGACGTCTCTCCACTCAGTTCGACTGCATTCGAAAACAGACGAACCCAAAACTCTCTCTATTCCGGTTGGCTCGCCTCTTTATTAAGTGACTGGCCTCACGTTTCCCAGACTGGTGACGTATTTTTTTTCTAGTGCGAACGTACTGACATACTACCAAAGTACAACTTCACTCCTCTGAGAATAAACAGTTTACTTTTTCATCGATTGGTTTCAAACGTTTACAACAAGACGTTATTGTTTATCACCTCGATTATTAATTATTCTGCCGCTCTTTGTAAACTACAGAGATTCTTGTTTTTTTTTTAATTCTAGATCAAAATATCCTTAATTTTAACTTCGATTCTTATAATGTCAAAATCCATTTCTTTGTTTAAAAACTTACAAATTATTATTGTTCCAGTAATTTTCTGTTGGTAATCTGATATCCTTTGTACACTTATAAAAAGATTGTATTTCGTGTTCTAAATTAACTATCTGTAAAATTAACATTTCAAAGTCTTTACAGCATATTAACATTTTGGTTCTTCGAAAACGCCTCTCTTTCACTTGGTGCTTTCTGTTTTACTGGATATCCTCCTTTATTATCATTATTATTATTTCAGGGGTGATATCGCCCATGCTACATTACTAAGGAGCAGAAAAAAATAAAAGAAGGGAATTCAAGGTTGCATTTAAATCTTTGAATAGTGTAGTTGACAGGAAAGGAACAAGCTGGAAGAAAATTCCATAGGCGAGACGTGCAAGAGAATAAACTATCAGTATATAACTTACGGTTACAAAGGGTATCTCAGAATTAACTATTTGAATAAAATCGGGCAAATTAAAAAAAAAATAACATGATTTTATGATTATTGCTTAATTATGATACAACACAAATAGATCGATAAATCTCACGTCAAAAGTTTATTGAAACTTTCCCCACATGCTTCTTCTCTGTCCCTGCAAATTTCAAATCTGTCCCTTGCGTTGCGAAAGATTGTGAAACATTTCAGAAGTTGTCTCCTGCACTGCTAACTGAATGATTTCCTTAAGCTCAGCTAAACTATTGATCTTTTGGTGATAAACCTTTGTATTTTTGAAACCCCATACAAAGGAATACAGTGCGGTCAACAGATATGCGTTCTTGTATATTCATTATGTTTTAAGTAAAAAAAAAAAAAAAAAAGAAAAAGAAAAAAAAGCTTTATTTTTACAAAATCCAATTGATTAATCCCTAAATTGATTATTTGAAACTTCTCAGGGAGAAATATTGGATTTTTAAGAGGTTTTTCTTAAATTTTGTGTTTATATTTTTTTGTCTATAATGCCAGTTTGAGGAGTGACAACTGAATGTGCCAATGTTTTAAAAATGCCTAAAAACTTTATTCATATACGGAAATTAATTTTTCTTTTAACACTGATTAGGTTTGACGCTATTGTCTTTGAAATAAAACTAATAAATTAACTTCAAAGAAGACACTGAAATTATTTAAAATGCTTTTTTTTTGTTTTTGTTTTTTTAGGAAGCTCGTGGTGATCCGTGATGTGTTTTTTGTCGCAAAAAAGACGCTAAAATTTCTGATACTAATTCATGCTCACTTTCTGACACAAGACAGACACAATTTTTAAAGTTCTAACAATGATTAAAAATATAATAATCCTGTGGTCTTTCCTCTTAATAATAAGATACAGATACGGACGATAAAACTTGGTTTTTATTGAGTTTGGGGCATTTTTTCATCATTGTATGCTCATTTTTAGCTAATTTTTGGAGATACCTAATATTATCGGCAAAATAAGAAAAATGATTAAAATTCATTAGACAAATACAAAACAATTATTTAAAAAAAAAATACAACAGAAACTGGATACTGTTGAAATGTTACATAACATGAAGTAAATAGTTAATAATTTTCTATATGGACCCCATTCGTTGCACGAAGCGTTATACAATCCTTTAATTCTAGTAATTCTTTAATTGCAGTCTGAAACATAAAAAACAACATTAATTGCAGTCTGAAATATAATGACAACATTAATTGCGACCTGAAACATAAAAACATTAATAAACCTATTAATATCATTAAAAGAACTTTAATAATAACATTAATATTTTATTAATATATTAATATGCAACAAAAATTTAGTTGCCGCCTCTTCTATGTTTTTTCGTAATAACTTGAAATTGCCTTAAGACTTTATGGACACCAGTCAACACACACACACACACACACACACACACACCTATATATATATATATATATATATATATATACACACACACACACACACACACACACACACACACACACACACACACACACATATATATATATATATATATATATAAGGTTAGGTAAATGAGATAACCAGATATGACCGTATATACGCCACTTGGGCCAGCAATGAAACTCAGTCGTACACCAAACGTAGGTACATGTATTTATTTATTAATATATATATATATATATATATATATATATATATATATATATATATATATATATATATTCAAAAGTGTGGTTGGTTCTGCACAAAGCCTTCACCACTATAATCAAATCATATGTGCTGGTGTCTGGGCTGTCAGTTCCCAGGACCTGGGCTGCTTTTGACCCTCATACTTCGAATACGACAAGAGAGTTCACCATATATATATATATATATATATATATATATATATATATATATATATAAAACATTAGGCAGCATTTGATTTACATACAAAGAATAATCACATATAGAATTAATCAAAGTATCAATGCGATTATTGACGACATCCATCGTTAGAAAACATAATATATGCATTAAAATCCTGTTCATCCATAGTGCGAGTTTTGATCCTTGAAGAAAAACTTGTTGTCTGTAGTTTTCAGTTTATTTGATGTTAAAATGCTAGTACTTACGGACAGTCTTCCATCCATCATCAGGCATGTGTTTTTTTCCCTATAAAATCAAAAAACTTGAGACGATATACCTGTATGTCGACCGAAAGATGTTTTTTTGAATATCTGCTATTATTGACGGTTGTAAGATATCGGAACGTGCAAAGACGCAACGCTAAGTTTTCAAAATTTTTTAGTGAGAATTTTATTTAAATATTTCTTGTGATGTGTTAAATCCACGTATTCTATTTTTTACAAGTGTATTCAGTTTTTTATGTCATGAACTAAGTATATAGTTCAATAATATAGTGTAATGTCATAGTAGTAATTTTTTTATAGGAATTTTTTATGTACTGCGGATCGATAGTTTTTAATAAACATAAAACATTAGGCAGCATATGATTTACATACAAAAGAATAATCACACATAGAATTAATCAAGTATCAATGCGATTATTGACGACATCCATCGTTAGAAAACATAATATATGCATTAAACGTAATATATGCATTAAAAATCCTGAACAGGATTTTAATGCATATATTATTTTTCTAACGATGGATGTCGTCAATAATCGCATTGATATTTGATTAATTTATGTGTGATTATTCTTGTATATATATATATATATATATATATATATATATATATACTGAATGCAGTTTCCACAAGACGCCTTCGACAAAGCTTCTAAAACCCTAATCGTAGCAAATAAAACCACTAGATCTCTTCAGTAATATAATGCATGCGACAAAAAAATTTCCTCGAAAAAAAAGCGCCACTTCATTTTTATTTCTTGTGTAGCTCAGAAAGGACACAGGCGTGTCCGAAAATTCTGATTTTGAACATCTTTCTCATCATACTTTCATTTGGTCAAAAGACCTGTACAATAATTCTAGGTATTTCCACTGATTCGATAAAAATTATCATACCAAGTTGAAAAAATAACCCAAACTTAATAAAAACGGAATTTTATTGTTAAAATCTTTCTGATATTATTAACAGGAAAGACCAAAGTAATTATTATTAAATTTTAATTTTTAATATATTTTAGAATATTCGAGGGTGGGAGCAAATATTAATCGAAGTCATTTTAGCGTCTTTTTTTGCTGTGAAAAATGCAATGATTGGAAATTCTGACAAAAATCAAATATTTGTCGGATTTTAATGAAGCTTTCAGGACTTATTTAGAAATGAATTAAATTATTTAAAATATTTTTTTTAGGGAAATCTTACAAATAATATTATTTTTTTTTTATATCTGTTACCTTTCAATTATTTAATGTTAAGAAATTTCGAGAAATTAAAATTTGACTTACTTAATGCTTTTATTATTTAAAAGCAGAACTCTATGGAGAAATGAAATTGTTTTGCAAAACTGAGCGGTAAAATAAAAAATGCACTCAAACTAAGGCATCATTTAATTAAAAAAAGCTTTTAATTGCTTTTATGAATAAGACACTATTGTATGGGACAAATCCTTTTCCATGAATAATGAATTTTTGGAAGAACTGTTTTAATCTATAAAGTTTTAAATCTTTTAAAATTGTCTTAATTTGTCCCGGCTAGGTGCTAATTAAAAAGAAAAAAAAAACTATATTTACTCATCAAATGTAAAAGCTTATAATTTAGCGACCTTCTAATATTAAAAAAAAATATATTAATTCTTTTTGTACGTGTATAAACGTAGCGATTTTTGTAAATATGGACGCCCATACACGATACTATTAGAAAATAAGAACGATAACTACTTAAAGCCAAAATTTCTAAAATTCAATAAAACATTAGATTACGGAGAATATTTTCCCAAATTTTTAAGATTACTTCGTAGTTAAAAATTATGCGAAAAAAAAAAAAAAAAAAGGCGTCCGTTAGATAAACTTCAGCCTGTAAGTCAAGCTGTTAACATCTTAAATAAACAGCCACCGATGTGTTAAAAATACATTTCTGCGATATTTTAAAGCAAGTAATGTTTGTTTCAAATCAAATTAAACCGTAAATCAGCTAATATTCATCAAATAAAGTTTTAGAAAAGTATATTTTATTTTTGAAAGACTTTTTAATAAAGAGAATGACATCGTGATGACGGATGGCTAAAATGGCGCTAAAATCAGCGATTTTAGTAATTTCAAAACGAAAACTCCTTCCAGTCAATTTGAATTAGGTTTTGAAATACGGCAAATTATTTTGCATAGTGGAAGTATTAAATTTAATCTATTAGCTTGAAATTTAAACTAAAATAAAAACTTCAAGAAAGATTTTTCAATTTTAACAATTCATTGTAAGCCTTAGGTATCTCAATTCATTCTTTATTGCTCATATTGTTGAGAAAGGACACAGGCGTGTCCGAAAATTCCGATTTTTAACATCCTTCTCATTATGTTTCCATTTGATCAAAAGACCTATTAATAAACAATAAATATTATTTGTCTTATTTTCAATATTATTATTTTTGCTGATTTCTTACCTTTCGGTATATATATATATATATATATATATATATATATATATATATAAAGAGAGAGAGAGAGAGAGATAAAGATATATATGATAAAATGAAGAACAAGTAGGAAACGTATCTCAATCTAGCATGATTCACTTTTATTAAAGCTGAGAGTTGCAGCTGCTTATTATATGAAGTTGATTTGTAGTCAGTTATCATTCAGAGGCATTTCAATGTTCTTTTGCAGTTTCTGATGGGAGCCTGAAGTATTTGTTATATTTTCGTGATTTTTTTCTGTTAGGTTTTTCTCTCTGTTTATATATATATATATATTAATTGATTTAAAATATGTTTTTTTTTTCGTTACACAGTTCTAACCATGTTTCAAAAAATGATTATATATCTTACTGTTCTTTCTTTATATATATATATATATATATATATATATATATATATATATATATATATATCATATCATCACGCAGTCGATGAATAACATTTTCACATAATAATTTTGCTTCAAGATCATTTGGCCTAAGATTAACTGATCATGACTAACATGCTCGAAAATTCTCAAAACTCAAGATACAGCCTCAAGAATACGCATAATACGTACAGTCTAACCAGTTTGACTATGTTGCATGAGATTAGATTCTATTTAACTTTTTATTCACACTGAATTCAAATTCCGCCAAATAAGTAACTGTCATCGTTCAACGTATGAGTTACGAAACAAGATAATCTGTAAATAGAATAGACAGAGTACTGGTATGTTAATATTTTTTGGTTATTTCTTATTGGTCATACACGTGACATGTATCTGACCAATAAGAACTAACCAAAAATCTTATCATACCATTACTCTGTCTCTTTGCTTTTTTCATTTCTGTCTCAATCTCTGACAAAGCTTTAATAAAAGTGAAACAAGTTAGAGTGAGATACGTTTCCTACTTGTTCTTTATTTTATCTTATCATCTTATCGGTTTCATATCCATATCTGATCAACATCATTTGATCTTCAACTCCTATATATATATATATATATATATATATATATATATATATATCGGGTGAGACTGCAAAATTGTTCAGATCGTGTAACTGCAAAGTTATCCATCCCACAAAACGTTTAATATCTAAAAGAATTCGCTAGACTAATTGAGTTTCTTTTCTTCCAAGTTTTCCAATAAGACGTTTAGCCATTTTGACACCATTTTCCGTAAGAATCACTGAAAAACATTTTGAGTTATTTAGCTAAAAAGAGAAAAGGAGAAAGAGAACAGGAGAAAATTGTTTTGTATCAGATCCACTTTCTTCCTAACTGAGCAATGGTGAGATGAAAAAGATCATTCAGGCCTTCAGTAATGGTATCAACATTCATACTTTGGGTTCCATCTTCAAAGTGAATTCAAGAACAATCAAGAGAACAATGAATAAGAGTGAACAGTAGAGAGGAAAACTGGATCAGGAGGCCACAACATGAAGAGGGATTATCATTTCCACTTAGAGCTAAAGAGATCAATTAGAAAAGATCCAACTCAGTTCATAAGAGATTTGGCACGGGAGAGAGGAGTTTCAGCAACGAATGGCCAAAAAGCAGTGAAAAAAAGACTTGAAAATGAAATCGTACTTGGCACCTGTGAGATACCTTGTTACTCCAGGACAGAAAGAAGGTTAGAGAGGGCGAAAATCATCTTGAATAATTTGGCAAATGATCCTGGAATAATATATATATATATATATTTGAACTTTATTTCGATGTTTCATAAGATTCCAGTCCTTAGCTATGATTAATTAACGGTGAATATGTCATTTTCGTTTATGATCGATTTCATCGCGATATTTCTGTTAAGATTAGAGAGTAATTATACATTCATATTGCTCAAAGTATAGACCAATTGTGGAGAATTCTAGTAAGATATCTATAATCATTTCTAAGATGCAACGATCAAGATCTTAATCTAACAACTGGACAATTTTGCCATTAACAGGATTTAGCCAATTTTTCTGTATATATATATATATATATATATATATATATATATATATATATATATATATATTGATAACATGAGTGTTCAGTTTGTAGGTCTGATGATTTGGATCGTGATTACGATTCAATGTAAAAATTATAACCATGGAATATTAGTGTTTGAACCTTTTATATATATATACATATATATATTGTCATCAACAGACAGACTGTATTGCTGTATCTCCAGTCTAGCTAGACTTCCGATTATGTCAAGCCGGGATCGAAACCCGACCGATTTGGCATCACTCAGAGATCCTACCCCTAGGCTATAATCACACGTCAGATGTTCCATTATATATATATATATATGTTATGAAAAACTTGGTAATCTGTATGGGTAGTCCCAAGGAGGATGAAATCCTGAGAGCTCAATGTAATATTGTGTGAGCTAATATTTTAAAGAAAACAGACCACTTTAAGGTTCCATTATAATCATTTATTTCACCAGAGCCTTTTTATAGGACGCTGGATCATCAGATATCACTTCCATTTTCTATTTTTTGGAAATGCTATCTGATTATCCAGCGTCCTTTGAAAAGGCTCTGGTGAAATAAATTATTATAATGGAATCTTTTAAAATGGTCTATTTTTTCTTTTTATATATATATATATATATATATATATATATATATATATATAAACGTGGGCATTGATGTCGACACTCAGGGCGACAGACTGTTTCATGCTAAACCCAATCATCATTGTGCCTGATGAATTTCGTCTAGCATGAAACAGTCTGTCGTCTCTGAATGTTGACCTCAATGTTCACTTTTATATTTACATACACTCTGTCCCTGATATTGAGCACTTTATTCCATAAATATAGCACAACTTAAAACTAACTATCTTCATTGGTGGGTGATGTAATTTTATGCCTGTAATTCGTGTTGCAGATCGAGTAAAAGCCAGTATTTCGAATACTACACGCTCGGAAACAAAATAATGTATCATATTTTGTTTACTCTTTAGTAATCACTACATTCGTGTACTTGTTAAATCCGCAATAGTTTCGTCGTGTAAACACCCGTGTCTACACATACATCCTTGAAACAATAATCAGATTTCTCCCCAAGTGGCAAACGTGACCTCACGTAACAGACCTATGGCTGCAGGTTGCAAAGAGAAAACAATAAGCGACCTGTACAAACAGCTTACCAAACCCGAAGTCACCTAAGCCGATCGGCAGTTTGAGTCGCACGATCCAGACTGGTTGCGTCGTTCTTTACATAAACAACGCCGTAAAGGCCAAAGAGATATTTTAAAGAAAAATAATAGTACTTTAAGTAGACATATTATTAGGAAGAACTTATTATATCGAATCACGAACGTAACTGTTAAAAACTAATCTGATTAGATCTGGCTTGTAGGTTTTGCTATATTGGTCATATTATTTAACAAATATAACTAGATACATTTATAAAGAGTGCACAAATATATAACGCACTTATAAATATGTAATACAAAAAGTAAAATTTGTAAAAATTAATGATATAAATGGGGAAATCCCCCCGCTAACAAATTTTAAAGAGATTATCCATAAACACCCATGAATTTATAATCCTTTTTTTTTTTAAATTTTAAGGTTTTTGATTTTCTTTAAATTAAATCTGACAATTAAAATAATTTGAAAAATTTAATGTACATCAAAATACTTGGTTTTAAAAAAACCTCATACAATATAATTTCAAAAAAAAAGATCATAAATTATCAGTGATTAAATTCATCTTTAAAAATTTTTCCGAAAGAAAAATTTTTTTTAAAAAATTTATATTTTAAAAATTAAAATTTAAAATTTTATATATATATATATATATATATATATATAAAAAAGTGTCTCTTTTTAGCCGTTGTCCCTTGTGGGTCTCCCCGACAATCGCATTTTTGAGAACCTAAAAACCCAAAGAGTTTTTGCGGAAAAGGGTTTAAAATTTTTTTTCCCGGAACCTCTTTCGCCACCCCCAA
>CAHIKZ030001119.1:257500-601899 GCA_903632075.3 Acanthosepion pharaonis | reverse complement strand
TTAGAAAATCTGTTTTGTTGTTTCAGTCAACTCTGCTTTTATTTTTATTATAATCTTCAAGCATTTTTCCTACTTGCTGTTCTTTACACATCCTTTGAAAAATCAATCAATTAAACATCATAATTCTAAATGTTAGCTACCATAGCAACAGACTGGAGGTCTTAAATTTTATTCTAAAAGTAACACATTGAGAAATATATAAAATTTAAACAGAAACTGTTGTACCTATTTATTCTCATTCCCTGTCAATTTCCCTGGATTAAACAAAGGCACCTGTTCTTGCTTTTACATCAACTTTCTAGCTGGTGACAGTGATTTTAGATTAGCCTTGTGGGAAATTTGACTTTTAGGATCTAATTAAATTTTATATAAAATTTAGATTGTTTTTTTTTTAGCTTGCAAGGTGAAAAGATAACTTTTAATTTTCACCACCTACCAATTTAGCTTCAGGCTTGATTTCTTGATTAAAAAGTAATCTTGACAACATTAAAGACTGATTGAATTTTACTGCAAATGTTTCCAAGGCATCTCCAAGATTTACAGTCAGTTTCCTGTCATGTAAAGTTTTACTCATGAAATTTGTATAATTTATATTTTATACAAATAAATAAAATGAAAGAATCCTGATCAGTATTGTTCATATTTTGTTAACTCATCCAAACTTTATCAGCCAAAGAATGAAATAAAAACAACAGTTTCTGAAAAAAAATAAAATAATTAATAAAATTCAAGAAATTAATTTAATTTCATATCCTTCTTTTTGTTCTTATCAGAGAATTTCACTCAGTGAACTCATTTCCAAGAAAAATGGACTATTTGCATACATTTTCATTTCTAGAACCATTTCAAATTTGGCACAGGAAAACTTACTCTTGATTATTTCCAGTCAAATTTTAACAAAGAGAAGGGGGTGCTAAAAAATTATCAGATAACCAAACAGAATTTTTTTTTTAAACTGTCCTTTGGTTGAGACAAGAACTTTTCAGCACCTCCTTATATGTTAATAATGGAATATATGCACCATAAATGAGTTATCGGATGGTTTATGGAAATACATGAGCAATATAATTTATTATAAATGTATCTAAGTGTAACTAACAGACAAGTTCTGTCTGAAATGTTTCATGACATTTTTGTTCTCTTTAGTACTCCCCAAAGCTAATATTAAGAAAAAGAAATTAAAAGAAAAAGTGACAATAAATGATGGAAAAATTCCTCATATATAAAGAACTAACTTGAAGTAAAGGAGATATGGCTCTATAGAAGGATACTGAGAATGGCACACACAGAAGATGTGAACAACAGGGTAGTTTTAAGGAAAATAAAAAGAACACTTATATTTAGAATTTAAATGACAGTTGAACTTTCTAAAGCACATAATGAGGAAAGAAAGCTTTGAGAATTTGATACTCATATGACATATTCAAGGCAAAAGAGCCAGAAAGAATATTAGCATAACTAAAAAATCTTGTGTTAATGGATAGCAGAATATTGATTGGGAGGGATAGTAAAGCAACAAACATTTCTTATTGTGAGAAATCATAGAAAGTTGTGGAGAGCCATGATCACAAATATCTTAAAGGTGTACAAGACATGAAAGAAAAAGTAAGATCATATCATATATAATAGCATGACTAAGGAATAAATTTACACAACTCCCCATAACAAACAGGACAACTCTAAAGCAAAGCAAGAGAGAGTTGTACAATAGGGAGATGTTACCCAAATATATATGATACTCTATTTGGTCATTACAAAAATAACATCTTTTCCTTATTTGAATCCTCATTTTTGTATTCTTTTAAATACTGCAACATTAACCTTTACCACACTGTCGTCGTAGAACCATTACCAAGAATTTTCTCCCTTTGCTGCTCTAGACACATTCTGCTGCCTTGATACGGTTGCTATAAATAAACACTTGTCAATTGTTATTTCAGGTATTTTAACCTGGAAATAACCTATTACTGCTTTGGAACAAGGTTAAACTTCCATTTTCCAACACCATTTTGAATTCTACTAGACTACACAAGGTGTAACACTGATTAAACCTGCGTTAATTTTTTCATGATTTTTTGTAAACAAAAATGGATGTATCAATATCCCACAAAGCCTTTATTTAGGAATTTTTCTTTGATTAGGACTCCAATGATGATTTTGAAGGCTTTATTTAGTGGATATTAATGGTGAAGTGGTCGAAGATGATAACCATGCCAGTGATGTTGAGAAAAGCAATGATGACCACTAGTGGCTACTATCATATATGCCTGACTAATTTTATGGAAGCTACTGGCAACCATCAATATACCTGATAGCCTTTCTGAAGGTGAATTGTTTTGTCTATTTATAAATGACAAAATAATAATTTTATTTGTTGAGAACATGCCAACAAGACAAATAAATGAGTCAGGTTAAAGAAAGAACAAACAAATGCTACTGTCTTCTTGTACGTAAACATGAAGAAACATGTCATTTATTTAATGAAATGAAAGACTTGGTATCAACTTTGCTTCCTACTGCACCCCCAGAATTTTGCAAGGAGTAATAAAAGTTAAAGTACTTTGAATTATTAATGTATTTTTTAATGTATTTGTTTTTATTTCCTATTTCAATTGTTTTGTTTTCAATGTCAGGGCACACATGCAAACAAAATGCATTACATCAAAATATTACTCATTCATTCTTTTATTAGTGTACAAAAATTAAAATCTATATGCACAATACAAAGAAGGTTATAACAATTTTAAAACAGTAGGTGCTCATGGTTTTGCACCCTCAAAAAAATGCAGTGGCTGGGAGAACGAATTTAGAAAGAAATTAGCATGGTAAAGGTTAAATAGGAACAAGTATTATCTCAAAATCTATTTGAATTAGGTATTTTAGTATCATAGTTCTAGATTAACATTTTGCAAAGTTTTATCAGGTATCTTTGCACAGTCAATAAAAACACAATCCTCATAGACATTTTTAAAAAAATCTGAAAAACAAAAAACTTTGCTCTCATAATGAATGACAAAGAACTTTACTTTGTTAATACAATATTCTGTCTGTTTCCTAAGGCCCTCCATTTTGTTTGCTGTGTTCCTTGATTTGAAAAAAAAAACAAAAACAAAATCACTGTCTGTTTTAGTCAATGTGAGTCATTTTGCTTTTTTCATTCAATAACTGATATTCAATCAATGATGAACTTTGAACGCTATAGAATTTGCTCTCAGATACACCAAAAAGCAAAACTAAGTGAAGAGGCTGTTGATAGCGTATACCATTCAACTGAAGCTAAGTCAATCATTTGAGAGCTCTTCTAAAATTTTAAATACAATCTCTTGCTTACTATGATTGTGGCACACATATTATTATATTTATATATACATGTCAGATAGCAGCATCAAGCAATTTTAGATTTGAATTTAGAATATAGGAGTAAAAGTGAAATTTTTATAAAATGGCAATTTAAAAATTATTTTTTTCAAATAGTTGCTCATTATATTACCAAATAATCTAATTATCTAAATGATTTTTCTCACACCAATTGCATGAACTTAAAACTTTTATTAATGTCAATAATTTTTATAACGAGCATGCAAAAAACAATGTCCAGTATGAAATGTCAAAATATTAAAAAAAATATGGCGACATATGAAAGAACTGCAGAATTGTCTCTATGTCTGTCTGCATGTATTCACATATTTGTATATATATATATTACATCATGTATTCTTTCTCTCATTTGGATTATATATATATATATATATATATATATATATATATATATTCATGTATTCTTTCTCTCATTTGGATTATATATATATATATATATATATATATATATATATATATAAGTGGGATTGTCCGAAAATTATTAATATATTTTCTGTCTATACATTAATAGATACAATTTATTTAAGTAAATTCTGTATTGTTTAATTAAACAGTACTAATTACATTAACTGGCATGAATGTTCAAGAACTTTTGTATAAAATATGCATTCTCCAACAGGAATCAAACTTGTGTCATATACAAAATTGTTATTTGATCTGACGTGCTATACCACTTAGCTATAGAGAACATTCAGGCTAGTAAATGTAATTAATGCTTTTTAATTAAAAAAAAAAAACAGAGCATTTATTAAATAAATTGTATCTATTAAAATAATATATCAACAGAAGCTTCGTCCATATAGGAAAAGTTGACTCCTGTGCCGCTACTAGAAATTCTTCCTCGACGATCTGTCAAGTCAAGTCAACCATTCACCCTTGCATGGAGTATTGCTGCCATATATGGTCTGGAGCCCCTTCTGTTTGTCTCAAGGTCCTTGATAAAATCTAGAGATGGATATGCAACATAATTGGCCCTGATCTGGCATCTCATCTGCATTCACTCTCTCACAGAAATGCCGTCACCTCCCTCTGTATTTTTTACAAATACTTTCATGGTAACTGCTCAGATGAGCTGCTTTTGCTGGTTCCCAGACTTCTTGAATTTAAGCGTTCAACTTGGCTGGCATCTCACTCTCACCGTTTCACTGTCAAAACTGTTAAATGTAGCCTTTTCCTCTACTCCAATAGCTTCATGTCTCATACTTCTTGCCTGTGGAACTCCCTCCCCATTTCTTGTTTCCTTGATAGCAATAATCTCCAAGTATTCAAATGTAATGTCAATCGATGTCTCCAGATGCCTTGATCTATCCCCTATCCTTCTCTTCATCCTTTCCTCTATCACCTCTTTGTTCTTGTTCTCAAATTCTCTAAACTCCCTTGCATGCTAGTGGCTTCCCACCTTGCTTGGGGTGAAATGTAATATATATATATATATATATATATATATATATATATATATATATACACACATGCATACACACATAGATGTCTTCTAAGATTGTGTTCAAGCATAAAACAGACCATTGCCTCTCAATGTCCACATTTATATTTACATGCACTCTGATATTGTGCCCCTTTACTCATAAATATAGCATACCTTAAAACTATCTGGTAACACAATCTGCTTATCCCTCTTTCACTCAGAGCTCACACAGCTTTTCAGACAGACCTTTTGTGTGTGTGTGTGTGTGTGTGTGTATATATTATATATACACACACACACACACACATATATATATATACACATTAGGGCTATGACTTTTTGTAAAATAATTGATTTCCTACGTCATAATTTCAATGAACTTTTGTTAATAAATAATTTTTGGTTTGAGGGTGACCTTTTTCAAGAACTAAAACAAATTAATTCCTTTTTCATTACTTTTGAACAAATGTGCATTGATTTATTACACAGGAATATACAGTTACAAAAATGGCATAACCCATATATATATATATATATATATATATATACACTCATATGCCCATTCCTACTCTTCTTTCATTATTGGTTTTTTTTTTTAACACCATCAGATATGCAGACGACACAGTGTTGAAAAGGAAACTTCAGGAACACCTATGGAAGGCTGTAAGGAAAAGCAAAAAGAAAGGACTAAACATCTATTGTAAGCAGACAAAATGTATGGTGAGGAGTGAAAAGAGCAGCTCAACATGCAAATTACAAATCTGAAATATCAAAAACATGCAAGAACAAAAATTGAAAAATTGAAAGTGTTTTAATAGAAACAAAAAGGAAACTTATACTTAAAGTCAGAAGGAGACAATTGAAATTCCAAGGTCAGATAATGAAGAAAGAGAGCTTTGAAAATTTGACACTCACAGTACATATTGAAGACAAAACAGAGGAAAGCAGCACATAATCTACCTAATGAGCTTGTGTAAATGGTTGGCAGAACATGGATTAAGAGAGATAATTTTTTTAAATTTTAATAAGAGCTTTAAAGGATGGGAAATTATGGAGAGCCATGATTGGTCATGTCCTGAAGGGACATATATATAAGTTTGTGTATGTGTGTGTGTGTGTGTGTAGATAGTGTTATAATGAGCTGTGAACAAATGTCAGTTGTATTTGTTACATTTGCCTTTGTGCAAATACCAAAATAAGTTATGAATCTATTTCTTCTACCATCAACAATGGTTTAAATAATATGGCAGATTGGCATTTTCAGCTTTGGTTGGCAGCCAATATTGAAGAAAGACAACTCTGAATTCAAAACCAGTTGTGCATGGGACTAACTCCATCCTATAAAAACATACTTGTTATGGTAAGCACTACAGCAATGCTTAGTGTGTTGAGAGCTGTGACCCCCATTATCCTCAGTGGAGTCTACAGGACTTGAATGAATTACGGTCGCGAGACCAGAAACATGTGTCGTAAAATTATGTAAAACAAAGCATAATATTTTTTCTAAATAAATCCACATTACAACCAAAAACGTTTGTGGCACCTCTCTTCTCTTCTTTTTAATATACATACTTTTCTCTCGTTGGAACCACTACAATATATTTCTTTTATATATATATATATATCATACTTATAAAACCCAGGTTGTTTGTGTGTGTGTGTGTGTTTGTACGTTTATATATTTCAACAAAACTTCACATGACTATGTAAAATTACCTTGCGGTGGTTCTGACAGTGCCAAAAATTGGAAAAACACAATTATTTTTGCAGAAAATCAATTTGAAAACACGATTAAGAAGCATCACGAGAATGAAAGGAGGACAACTCATGTGTGTGTGTTCCTTTATATATGGGATCGGATTTGCTACATTTTTCAACCAGTTTCAACAAAACTTCACTTTTTTTGGCAGGTAGTGTTTCTTATTGTCTTGCACACTTTTTTCTTTATTTTTACATTCAGAATGCTTTAAAATTCATTTACAAGACAATTGTTTATAATAAAATAACGATTGAAAACAATGTTTTTTGTTTGAGTTTGGACCAATTTGTAAAAAAACCAAAAAAACCTAATTAAGACATGCATGTCCGTCAACCTTAAACAATAAATTTTGTCAATTTTATTTTTCAGTCTTTATGATGGTCGATACTTGATCTATCTCTTACTGTTAATCCCAGGCAACGCCCAGGCTCTACTACTAGTGTATATATATATATATATATATATATATATATATATATATATATATAGTGATTTTCCAAAGCATAGCTTAGATGTGACCTGGGCCGAAAGTAGTGACTCCCAGGAGAATCGAACTCACTACTCAGTCATAATTGTTCTCATAAGACAAAACACAACCATTATGCACATATACAGACATACACTCACTATAGTACAAAATTTTGTAGTCACTACCAGAATTAGCATGGAATGAACTTGAAAGAAGTGTGAAAAAAAGATGAAAAAGAGCCTGTACAGTCATTAAAAAAAAAAGAATGGAATCAATTATCAAATCTACTTTGAGAAACTTTTGCAATGAATGCCAAAAATTTGTGCTGAAGTAATCAAGGCTAAAGGAGGATAATTTTGATGAGTGCAAAATTTAATCATAAAATGCTTTTTTTCTTTTTGTCATAAAATTTCTATTAAAAAAAATCATGTCCAATCATTTTTTTTTTTAACTATCTATAATAATTTTCTCTTATTTAAAGTACAAAACAACTGCTTTTCGGCCAAATTCAAAAATTACCAGAGGTGGTCTCAAACTTTTGAACTATGGTGTGTGTGTGTGTGTGTGTATATATATATATATATATATATATATATATATATATATGACCAAAAGATTTGACCGATGACAAATACCTAGAAAACCTATACAAGAATGAGAAAATAAACATATAAAAATAAAAAAAAGACCAAAAGGTACATATCTAAATAAACAGCAATAAAAAGTTCTATATAAATAAAATAAAGACAAAAAGGCAGATAGCCTAATAAAAGTGCTCTATCTTTACCAAAACAGAACAAAACTGTTTCACAGTGTCAGAACTCCAAACAAAGTTCTAATGCCTACTTAAGTTTAATGCTCAGGCAATAAGAACACCTAACGATGACAGGAGCATGAAACTTAAGTATTTAAGTAGTGATACAAATTGTCTCTCTTTTATGCATTTATAAAGTGGACAATGAGTAGTGACAGTTTCATGCTTGAATGCAATCTTCAGGACGACTTCAAGATTGCATTCAAGCATAAAACAGATTATCATCACTGTACCTATTTCTATATTTACACATGTTCCATCCCTGATATTGAGCACTTTCATCCATAAAACTATATTTCATACCTGAAAACTATATTTTTATTTAGCTATTGCCAAGGTTTTCTCTTGATAAAAAGAAAGTTTTATCATGAAAATGTTTGTTATTATTAAGAGGAAAGACCAAAGTATTTTTTATTATTTTATTAAATTTTTTTCTTTCTTTCTAGGATGTTCAAAATTTTGGTTAAAAATCTTGTTTGTCTTGTGTCACTGTGTGGGACAAAGTACTGTTATTTTCAACAATTACAATTTTTCTTGGTATTAATATTGTTATTGAGATTTTTTAAATATTTGTTTAATATTATATTATTATGTGGTCCTATATACTGCATGAGTTTTTTGGTGCAGCTGTAGCTAATTTTAATGCTGTTTTTGTATAAGATTTTGTTGAGCAATGGAATATGGCTAAAATATTTGTGGATTAAATTAAGGAAAATTTTTACCAATATTGGTTTTAATATATTTGTTAAATGGTGGGTTAGACCAAATTATATTGCATTTTCTATGTTTATGATTATTGTCATCATTCTTATTAATGTTTATGTTTTCTAGTTTAACTTTATGTTTATTTTTTCTAGTGCATCTACATATTTAGTTTCATATTTGTAAGAAATAATGTATTTATGACTATAAAGTTCTTTAGTGAAAGGCTTGTATATTCCCTTGGATAGATCAAAAGTAGTGTCCAGAAAGTTAATCACCTTAGCATTGGTGTTAGTGGTGATATTTAGTCCATAATCCTTAAAGAATTTAATGTTTTCTACGCTGATCTGTTTGTCGTGGGTTGGTATTATGTAGGAGGATAAATCCATCATACCAGTGTTTATGCTATTGAAAGTATACCTAAGTTTTCACAGCAGTAGTATACCAACCAATTCACAAGCTTCTTCAGAATCAAACACTGTCATGAGATTGTCTTTTTTTTGGTCCACAAAGAAACCATCATGAAATAAAATGGGTTTCTGCGTTTGCTTAATGATCTTAATTTCCTGGTCAGTGATTGTGCAATAATTATTAGTCAGTTTTAAAGCTGCCATTAGCAGGTTATCTGTGATCAACAGGTAGAAATTGGAGATGTTGAATTGCGTAAAGGTGCATTCATTTTTATTTTTATTTTAGAGAACCAACTGATGACATATTACACACAGAGAATAATATATCATATATATCTAAACAGAAAAGCAAAGTGTAAGGAGAAACAAAAAAGAAGGGTCTTACATATTTTTTGGAGATATTCCTGTATCTGGAGAAACCATGTTTAGGACTCCAGATTCAAATGGGCCAGATTCATCTGCCCCAGGTGAGGATATATTCCACGAATGCAAAATGGCGAGTCTTGGGTTTTGCTAAATTGAGGATTATGAGCTGAAGTTTCATTCTCTATCTAGGAAAGATATATTCCCAAAAGGAAATGGCACTATGGACTTGTAAGCTGCTGGGAAGGCAGATTTAGTCTTTGCTTGGGCTATGGGAGACCTTGGCTAAAAGAAGCAACCTTTTGGCATAGCTGCTGTAAATGAACTAAATTTGGCTGCAGCTTTTGTCAATGTCTGCAGTGATGTCACTAAGCAATTTGGCACCTGACCCATGTAACTTATCTCCACCAAAGAGAGATAATGCCTGTGTCTCTACAATATTTACACTCAATGATATCAAAAAGAGCACTACAAATGCAGAAGGTTCTATACTTGTGTTTTATATATTAAGGAAAAGTGTTTGATAAATTATGTCAGAAAGAACTGTTGGAATTGCTTAGTAACCTTGACATGTTTTGGAAAGATATTAGAATCATCCAGAACCTATACTGGCAGCAATACCACCTGCATGCAGATAGAAAATTAATTCAGTAGATATACAAAAATAGAAAAGAGAGTAATACAAAGATGTGTCTTCTGACCAGACTTGTTCAACCAATACAATGAAATGATTCTGAGGGATTTAGAAGTCTAACTGGGATTCATTATTAGTGGACACAATCTTAACAACATAAGATATTCAGATAATACAGTGTTTATAGTAGATATTGAAGGGAAACTATAATTACAATTTATAGATGTATGGTTGGTAGTAAAAGGAACTGCCCAATATGCAAATTACAAATTGGAAATAACAAAATCAAGCAAGTGTACAAAAATTTAAATATCTAGGAAGTGTTTTAACAGAGGATGGAAAGTGCGACACTGATATATGAGATAGCTTTGAGATAGCCAAAGATTTATTCCAAAATCTATGCAGAATATCAAGAAACAGAAAAATTTTGTTAGAAACAAAGAACAGAGCACTGAACTGTTATATAATATCAGGCCTCCTCCTGTATGTTAGTGAATGCTGGACAATTTCCTCACAGATGACAAAGAGACTTGAACCAACAAAAATGTGTTTCTACAGAAGAATGCTGAGAATACCAGGGACCAAACATGGGAGCAACAATGAAGTTCTAGAAACAATGGCAACTTATCCTTAACATCAGGAAGAGATAGTTAAAATTTCTAGGGCACATAATGAGGAAAGAGGGTTTGGAAAATTTGATACACACAGAACAGAATGAAGGTAAGAGACAGATGAGGGCAACATGTAACCGACCTAATGAGCTTGAGTGAACTGATGGCAGAACAGGGTTTAGGAGAGATAATAAAAGACAATATATATTAAAAGCTACAAAGGACAAGAAATTGTGGAGAGCCTTGAACACCATGGTCCTGTTTTTGTATCAGTGTGTATGAATTTTCATGAAAGTTATACCCATCAATTAAAATTATTGGGAAATGTAAGAATTAATATCTTCTACCCCCAGCTATGGGTAAATAGCTGGACAGATTGTGTCCTATAGCCTTAGATGGAAACCAGTCTAGGAGATGGAAAATTCTGAATTCAAACCAGTCTAGCTAGGATTGGGTTCCATCAGGCTATCTTGCCCAAAACAAATCACTGCTACTACAGCTACGGTGCATGTAGTGCTGGTGCCCCTACAATATTAATGGGTTATGGGACTCATATGCATCCAAAAGCAATCCATGACAGAAACAAATACCATTCTTGCATCATTATATGGGGGAGGGGAGGTCTCAACTTTGATTCCAGTTTTAACTTTGATGTTTTCTTGCTTGCATTAAATATATGGGTGTGTCTTTTGTTTTTTTTTTTGTTTTTTTCTTAATCATAAAATAATTGAACAGAAAATGTTATCTTTCAACAATACAAGTTCCATCCACAAATGGAGAGAAATCTTTCTCTATATGAAATACTGATTTAAAAAAATATGTTAAAAAAATACAAAAGCAAAAATTAAGAGTACAATTCTAGAAGTCAGCCCAATACAAGTCAAAGAGGAAACAAAAAATTCAAGAATATTCAAAATGAGAAAAATTTGAATTGCACAATCCATTTTTCTGTTTCCTTCAGCAAAAATATGAATTCCATTTGTGTTCCACTTCAAAGAGCAACATGCCAACATGAGATGACAGATATAGATAAAAAAATATTTAATCTTTTCTTTTCCTTACAGGAGAAAGAGACAAAAGAAAATAATTTTTCTGGGTCATGCTGATCTTTAAATTGATATATAAGTGAATTTCTGACCAACCATAAGAGAAGTTTTTAGAAAAAGTTCATTAATATTAAATGGAATTTAATTTAATTTGTTTATTTTCTTATTACTTCCAACTTGGTGCTAAGTATTCAAAATAAAACATTATTTAATTGTACACACAATATTTTTATCAAAGTGTTGACAGTGTATTAAATTTAATGAGATTAATTCTTTCTTTCTTTGAAAAAGTTTGTTTAGTATAAAGTGTTCTATTATCCTAAGTCAGTTGTGTTTTAATGTACACACATGTACATCACAATATAAGAATATATGTCTGAATAAGGCATAAGTATCTATATTTGCAAGCTATTTCATAGATATTTTTTCTGCACTGTTTTCATTTTCTCCTTTTTTCAAAGCTTAATCTGGTAAATGGCTGCAATATTAGAGCACCATACACAATCCTGACCTCACACCACTATCAAATTTTTCTGTTTATCAAGTTATTAACGATAGTCACATGAAACAATGAGGATGTGTGTGTGTATATATATATATATATGTATGAAGAAAGATGAATTTTTTATTTAGTAATCTGATAGTTTTTTTTATCACAAATATGTTATTTTTAGTGGATACTCATATAACAGTATATTTATGTATTTTCATCTATCAGTGACTAGCCCCAAAGAGTTGTGAATTCAATACCAGGCTACAAGAGCGGTGAACCCAAAAACTTGGAGAGTTGAGTTAAAAGGAAATAACTGAGACATCCAGAAGAGGCATGGCATATGGAACTAGAACAATCTACCGCCATGTATAAAATAAAGGGTGGAGCATACAACAGCTGTAACATTGTGAATATGGCAATGAAGATGAGAATGACAGTCCAAATGTAAATAATCATAATAACCCATCTCAGGGATATAGACAGATATAGAAATAATGTTTAAGTAATAAAATATATATATATCAGGTGTAACAGCAAAATTGTCCGGATCATCTTACAACATTGTCCATCACACAAAATGTTCAATATTTAAAAAAATCACTGAACTGATTTTTTTTTGCCTGGTTTTTCAAATAAGACGTTTAGACATCTTGATACCATTTGTCATAAGAATCACTGAAAAACCATTTGAGTTATTCAGCTAGAAAGAGAACAGGTTAAAATCATTTTGTGTCAGCCCCACTATGTCTTCCCAACTGAGCAATGGTGAAAGGAAAAAGTTCATTCAGGCCTTCAGTAATGGCACCAGCATTCATACCCTACTTCAAAGTCCATTCAAGAGTCATCAAAAGAATGGTGAATAAGTTTTAAAAAGAGGGAACAGTAGAGAGGAAAACTGGATCAGGAGGTCACAACATGAAGAGGGATCATCATTTCAATTTAGAGCTAAAGAGATCAATTAGAAAAGATCCAACTCAATACGATGTTTGACATGTAAGGGAGGAGTTTCAGCTATGACCGTCCAAAGAGTAGTGAAAAAAGACTTGAAATCATGTGAAACGTGTGAGGCACCTTGTTCCTTCAGGACAGAAAGTTAGAAAAGGCAAAGATCATCTTGAATAAGTTGCAAAATGATCCTGAAATAATATATTTATTTTTATTTAATTTTAATCCTTCATCATTTCTTATTATAATAAAAATTATTTTTATTAGGTAAATATGTTTGAATTGCTATCCCTATTTTTTTATTTTATTAAAGGCAAATAACTAGACAAAACTGAGAAGTCCTACTAAAGAAAAATTGTAATTTGACTGTTTAATAGAATAAAAATAGAGGTAGCAACTAAAATGAAAAAAGAAAAAAAGAACAGAGATGGAAACTCACTGAAAATACAACGGGCACACACACGAACACTACACAGCATAGGAAGAGTGTGTGTGTGTGTGTACATATGTGTGTTTGTGTTTGTTTACTAATTCCTCATAATAAGACAGTGTGTATGTATGGACAGGGAATATACATATATACATGCATGCTGACAAAAACACAAGAAAATGGAAATAGATCTAAGAACACACAGGGGTCACTAAAAGATAAGAATGCTGATAACTCCTTCACCATTTTTCGGACCAATCTTAATTGTTTTATCACCCTTCACACAGAACTTTTCACTACCAGTTGAAGAAAGACATTTGGGTCACTAACACACAAAAAAGAGAATTTCTCATATCGAGAATATTTAACATCGAAAAACATAAGGAAAAAGTTAATTAATTTTAATAATATATGGAAATCTTCACGCTTTGCCTGATGATAGTCGCATGACCAGAAACTCATGTCGCAAAATTATGGAAAATAATGCATAATATATTTAAAAAAAAAAAAAAATCCACATTACAACCAAAAATGCTTGTGGGTTATCTCTTATTTTTAATATACACACTTTTCTCTCATTGGAACTACTGTAACCTCTTTCCTTTATATATATGTATATATATGTGTGTGTGTGTGTGTGTGTGTGTGTATACATACCCTACTATGTAGTGGCAGCAGATGTCTGTTCAGATCCAACATAGGACTCGTTTCACACAAAAGGAAATGTCTATGAGTACCCAAATATTTTGCAATGATTTCTATTCAAACACACCCCACTAAAAATAACATTTACAGAAATAAAAAGTACGTGATAGAAAAAAAAATCCATTCAAAATTTACTATTGTTTACATCTTGAGCACAAAATTGAAGCTAGCAGATGTAGTTTCGTAGAAGTCCTCACATTAAACTTGTTTTCCTTAAATCTGCAATTCAAATTTTGTTCTGACAGGCAGCACACTTTTACTCATGTCAGAGGTAAATGTTTTTTTAGGAGGACATCCCAATTTAGTTTAGTTATTAATTTCACTGTTTAATAAAAAAAAAAAAAATAAAATTCAAGGATAGAAACTCAAACCTACTAAAAATAATATTTATGGTAATATAGTGTTGGCTAAAACATCATTTCATATATATATATATATATATATATATATATATATATATATAAAGAGACAACAGATTATTTCATGCTAAACACAATCATCAGGCCAAAATCTGTAGAGATGGCTTGATGATTGCATTTAGCATGAAACAGCCTATTGCCTCTGAGTGTTGACTTCAATGTTCACTTTTATATTTGCATACACTATCTCTGATATTGAGCACTTTATTCCATAAATATAGCAAGCCTTAAACCTTAAAACTATATTTCTTCACACACACATAACATTTTAATGCAAAGTGTTATTGAGAGTGAAAGACAATGTGAGGACGTTAGTGAAAAGACAGAAAAAAATAACAGGATTCAGGAAATCAGAAGATGACAATTGATGTTGCATTTAAATTTTTTGAGAATGTACAAATAACCAGAAAATTTACAGTAAATGAAACCATATGGTGAAAGGTTTTGATAAAAGTAGATATAACTCTGAATGTAGGACCCAGTTAGAAATATCTTCAGGTTGGATGCTCAGACAATCACTGGTTGAGAATTTTCAAAACCATCTCTTTGGCTATCTCAAACTTAAATAGAAAATTCATGATGTTCCTCCACTGCTCCTGACAATTTGTTGTACGAAAGGTGATATTTACTGTAGGTGGGAAGTACAAGAAAAACAAAGAAACTATTACAACAAAACTTAGGGTTACACCTACCAATTTTAACAGTAAAATGACCAGACTTATTTGCTCATCTAGTAGTTTGCTTAAATCCATGTTGTTTCAAGGTACCAAGGAGAAAAATTCATTCAAACAAATACCATGAAAATATTTATTGAAATGATTGAGTCAAGGAGGGAAAGTGACTAAAGACAAAATGCCATGACAGAACCAGTAACAAATGTAAACCTCTAGCTTGAGTGGCCTCTGGGCCTTGTAAAGAGTGTAAAAAATAAAATAAAATAAATATACAAGAAGGATTCTAGCAAGAAAAACCGTCTGGTATGGCACAGTAAACCAATTTTTCTAGCAATTGATTCCTTATAATCATTCCACTTCATGCCAGTGGAAAACATGAGATCAAGAAGGAGCAATGTGCTGCTATCTTGGAGGCTAGCATCAGCCATTCTGATAAAAGGCAAAAATACAGGGTTATTCAAATAGAATGAACCAATTTCATTACACTTTGTTTCAGTTCTCAAGCATTTCATGGAATGAATCAGTGACCATTTGAAAGAGGACTTTCCTAAGTATTGAATGGCTGCCACAGGGTGCTGTATTCTCAAATTCACAAAAACAAATATGGTTGCCATAGTGCAGTGTGCTTTTTGAGGGCAATTCAACATTAATCCTCCTTCTCCTAAGAACATTCAATAGCGGTTTAAGCAGTTTCAAGTGAGTGGGTGTCTGTGTAAAGGAAAAGTCCAGGATGACCACTAGTTTGGGAGGGACAAGTGGAGAGAATCCATGCTTCACTTGAGGGGTGTCCATGGAAGTCTACAAATCAAGCTAGCTCAACCCACTATCTGGTGTGTACTAAGAAGACGTCTACATTTGAAACCTTACAGATTACATCTTGTTCAGACACTTAAGAAGACCTTGCTCTTTGTGCTTGGCCTGCAAGATCTCCAGACCTTACCGCGTGTGATTTTTCCTTGTGGGGATACATAAAAGATCATGTTTATGTTCCACTGCTACCCACTAACAGCAAATAACAGCAGCAATCAGCTCAGTGGATCATGATATGCTGATATATGTCTGGCAGGAATTCTCTTATCATATTGATGTTGCCCGTACTGCAGGTGGTGGCCACATTGAACACTTGTAAGACAGGAAATAAAAGTTGATTGTAAGCAGAATACTTGTGACTTGGCTGGAGTTTTCTATTGCTTCACCTTATTAAAATACTGCATAATGAAATTGTCCATTTTTAATAACCCTGTAGTTCTCTATGAAGTCTAAAAAATAGTAGCTTCAATTTGAAGGTGTTAAAATTTACAAGCCATTTCTTGTCCCAATTAACAACTGATTGAAGATCATTTGAGAGCAGCTGCCAGTTTTATCAGACCTATCAAATTTACTATCAAAACTGAAATAAATAGTTATGTCATCAGCATAAATAATGATTTGGGAAATGATGATATCAGGACAGTTGTTGTTGAAGATAAGAAACAATCTGTGTCCAAGGACAGAGCCCTGGGGGACCTCTGCATTAATGTGAAAGAATAACGAAGAATGGTTATTCAACACAATTCTCATTAGAAGACTCTTAAGAAAGATTGGATCAAGTCAAATATTCAGTCAGAGATTGTGAAGAAAGCCAGCATGCCAAACACTATCAAATGCCTCCAAGACATCTAAATAGTAGAAACCATAAATGGAGTTATATGCGCATCACTTAGGAGAGATTCTATTCTAGGTGGGAAAGAAAACAAAGATACTCCTGATAAATCAAAAGTGGAGATGGAAAAGAATTTATGAGCAAAGCATACTGCTTTATCAGTAGTAGATAGCAATACTTTAAACTGATTGAAGAGAGGAGGGATTGCAGTTTGGTTTGTTTTGTTTAATGGCATATCAACCTCAATGGGTCATTTAATGCCGACAACTTTTTTTTTTTCCTGGTAATATTTTTGTTTTGTCAAAAATCTATTTCTATTAATATTTTTTTGTCTCAAAAATGTATAGCTGGTAATATTATTTTTTCAGAAACATATAGCTGGCAACACTATTCTTTCAAAAACATATAGCTGGTAATATTATTTTTTCAAAAACGTACAGCTGGCAATATTATTTTTTCAAAAACATTATCAGAGGCCTTGCTGTTGGACGTAGTTTATTGTCTTACCCATGACACAGATGTAGTTTATCGTCATACCCAGGATGTGGATGTAGTTTATCGTCATACCCAGGACGCGGATGTAGTTTATCGTCATACCCAGGACGCGGATGTAGTTTATTGTCATACCCAGGACACGGATGTAGTTTATCGGCATACCCAGGACATGAGGGATTGCAGATTTGCCCTTGTTTAAAACACTCTTAAAGAGCTACCAGTAATTAAGAAGAGCAAACGTAAAAGGATAGACAATGTCTCCTATCAGCAAACAGTGATCTAGCCTCATTGAGGACATGTATACACTTATCATGAACAAATACGAAGAGGTGTCTATTATGATCCAAACTATAACATTGGTATAACTGGAAGAAGTGATTTTTGTCAACTCTTGTAGTTGAACAGGCAGGAGTGAATCAAGGAGAAGAGTGTTGTTTCACTTGATATGTCTGTGATGGTAAGAAAAGTTCAACGCCGGCTTACACCTGAGAAAAAACTTCAGTGGGAAGATTAAAAATTTCATTGTAAGGTACGTTGTGAAGAAAATCACAAAATAATCCCATTCAGCATGTTGGTAATAAAAGGATGTCCTGACGATAGGGATTCTTGCCAAAAGACAAGTGGTAAGAAATACATATACATGATCCAACTTTCAAAGAGGTCAGTGTTGCCAAGCACAGCAAGAGTCTAGGGAGGAGGTAAGGAAAAGTTCAAGTAAAGGAGTATATCTGTCAGAATTTTTATATGATGGATTGAACCATGTGATGTTTCTGTGTTGGATTTTTTTATACTGTTAGGTGTAACTATGTTTTGCCAAGAAAATGACAATAACATTAAAATGACCACTGTTTTTTTTTTTAGCGCTATTCCATAAATAAGCATGAAATTGCACTAAATGTGACTTTCCAGTAAAACTTAGATTCTCATCTAGCAGAGCAAAAATTGCAACAGAAATAGAAACATCATATGGCTTAAATGACTATATAATACAACATATTTTCCATTTAAGAAAGTTTGTCAAAAGCTTGATAAAGTTTTTTGGATCCCCAAAAGATTACTCAATAGTCACCCAAATTTTGATGCAGGCATGTTACTCAAAATTATCAGCCATCATAAAAATTATAAAACCAATGCAACAAAATGTTACAAAGATATAGGAATCAACACTACATGGTAACTGAGAGTTTCACAATTCAATACAGTCTTAAAATCAAGACTGAATATCACATTAAAGTGTGAATCAGTCAACATGAAATGTTGATTATTATGCCAGATAGCCTATATCTTCTATACATATATTAAATTTAAACTATATATATATATATATATAGTATAGGTAATAGATCCATTGATATATAATCCAAGTGGATTTTAGTAATATCAGATATTAAAACTGATCCACAGATAGAGCTCAATGTATTTATAACAGAGCATATAAATTATACAGCAAAAAATCCAAAATTACCTCATGTGAGTATAGTTGAAATAGACTATACACACATGAGGTAATTTTGGATTTTTTTCAATCAAAATCTGTTACTCAAAGCTTCATGGAGTAACACAATCATGCAGCAGATAAAAATATTTAATCACCTGATGATTTATGTTACCACATGAAACAAAGTCACAGATTTTGATAATATTGTGTTAATAATATTAAAATATTTATGCTCTGCACACTCTAAAATTGAGCCTTATTTCAAGCTTTAAATTATATTTTACAAAATATATATATTTAAAATTTGTATATTTAGGCAGCAAATTCTCTTTTAGGCATGTCTGAGTAAATTAAAGACATTATGAATGGCACTGAACAGAATCAAGTATGAATACTGAAGTAATGTTCTGAAATGCCTGTAAAGGAACAGTTTTTTTATGCTTTAATGCATGCATGACCATTATAACATAGAGAGAAAAAAATTCCATAATGGATATTTTTTCCATTTAAATGAATGCTCAGCACATTGTCAACCATTTTGCATTTAAAAGGATAATGAAAAAAATTAAAGAAATGGATAACAACACACACCTTTGTATAAATACTTCTACTAATGAACAACATATAGTTTCGTACTACTTGCATCCCTGAAGATGATCTTGGAAGACGATCAAAAGTACTTGAAAAATGAAAATAAAAGAAATTTAAACTGCTCTAGCACATTTCTCTCATCCTTTAACATGAATACATGGAAGGTTATTTGTGGGTATGCAAGGCTTTTGTTAAAAATTAGCAGACATAATATCTGTAATTTATTTAATGAGATGAGTATATATATGTATGTATAGTAGAATAAATCTTAAGGAGCCAGACAAACATACCTAGGTTTCACCTAAACAGTTCTTCAGGGTAAACCCCTCTCTCTCTCTCTCTCTATATATATATATATATATATATATAAATAAAAAGGCAATAAATCCATTGGTATATAATCCAAGTGGATACTAGTAATATAAAATGAGGCGATTTGGATTTTATTGTGTGTGTGTGTGTGTGTGTGTGTATATATATATATATATATATATATATGATGTTTAGGAATCTATATGTAGTATCATATGTGTGTGTAGAAAAATCATGTCAATCATTTCTAACCAAACATACTGAGTCAAATTGAAGTCCTTTTCAAGGGAGTCTTCTTTCCCTTGCTCTTACTCTAACATAAATGAACTTTGTTTCACTCTCTATTTTTCCCTCTCTTCTCTATTTGTCCAATAAAACTAAGCACCATGTGCCGAAGAAACATATTCATGCTACAAAAAGCTAAAAAATCGATTATTTACTTGTGAATGAACATTTTGCTGCAGATCTTTCAGGAAATGTCCAGCAAACAACAGAAACATAATCTTTGATCCCCAACCAGAAACACTTGACCTAATATCAATTGAAAGAAAACAGACATTTTTTTTCCTTTCATTTTTTGGGTTTTTTTCTTTTTGTCATATTGGATATTGTACACTTTCTTTCATTTCATGTTGGCCCACTCACTTAGTGTCTGCTGCTGAATAAAGGACTCTGATTTTTTATGAGCATTTATAAGCTCTCAATGTAAATTGGTTCTATTTTGTGGCTTCCGTGAAAGAAAGCTATGGACACAACCATGCGTCTGACTTTCGTACTTTTCATCCTGTAGACTGATAAGATGATATTTGTTCTCACACTCTCTTTCCTTGTTTATATATATATATATATATAAATAATGGTAAATTTAGAAAACTTCTAATCCAACATGTTTCACTGATGGATCAACTTCATCAGAAAATAGTTTTATTTTATATCCATTAGCAAAACATGTCAAAACAGAAAATTTCCAAATTAACTTATATCTTAACCATTCCTTCAGATTCATACACACATGAGACAAAATGAGAGAAAATTTTTTATATATTTCAAAAATAATATTGGGGAAAATGTATGACAAAGTTGAAAAAAGATTTTGTGTAAGCGTTTTGTTCTTTCAGATTTCATCATAACAAATTTAGTCTGATGAAGACCTAAAAGATGAATAACATTACATGAAAACTTATATATATATATATATATATATATATATATATATATATATATATATATATATATAAACAAACAAAAAAAAACAGTGGCTCCTACTCCTTTTATGCATTACTCTTCAAGTATAAAGTGAGTTTTCCAAGCAGCTGGTATATTTTGTATAGAGAAAAAAATTCCCTTCCTTTCTGCTGTGTGACGATGGCCTAGAGGTAAGATATCTGACTGATGTCAAATCAGTCGGGTTTCAATCCCAGCTTAAAGCAATTGGACATCTAGCCACACTGAGGAGCTGTGATACAGTGAAACAGTCTGTCTGTGGATGACTATATAAATATATATGTATTGTATGGCGGCTATTATCACAGATTGTGCTCACATTTCAGCAGAAGTATTTCTCATTAATCATCTTTCGGTGTCTCACATATAAATATTCTACATCTTTGGCTGAAGTTTTAAATAAAATTTCACCTGACTTAGTTTCTCTAAGTGCTTTATTATGTGTAAAAAGTTTTGCATCTGATTAAATATTTTATGGAAATTTCATGAAATTTAATATAAATAAATAAATGCATCTGATTTTCGTAAAAAATATCTTTTTATAAATAAATTAATTCTTAACCTGCTCTCTATTAATCATCTGAGAGGCCACTTTCTGTCTTCCATCAATATATGGCTGATGCTAACTTCCAAAAGAGTGACTCACTGCACCTTCTTAAGGTAATGTTCTTAGCTGGCATGAAGTAGAAACACTATATTGAATCCATTACTGAAGTCAATTGCAAAGAAAGTTGATTCACTGTATCATGGTAGGTAATTTTTCTCTTCAGAAACTCTTTTACATATTTATAAGTCTCCCATTCATCCATATCTTGAATATTGCTGCCACATATGGTCTGGTGCTCTTGCTACAGATCTAGAGATCTTTGATAAAATTCAAAGAAGAATCAGCAGTTTTATTGTTCCAAACCTGGCATCTCAGCTTCAGTCACTTTCCCACTGCCATAAAGTTGCCTCCCTGTGCTTTTTCTATAAATATTTTCATAGAAATTGTTCAAATGAGCCCTTCACTATGGTACTAAGACTTTTTGAATATAACCACATTACGAGACTAACCACAAGGTGTCATCAATATTCAGTTGAGTTGGCTAGAGGTAACTGTAAGTTCTATGATAATAGTTTCTTTTCTCACACCTCTCATGTGTGGAAGTCCCTTCTTACTGCATACTTTCCAGCCAGTTTTAATCTTTAAAAATTAAATGCAATGTCAATTACTATCTACAGTCCTCCTGATTAGAATACTTTTGTACTCATTCCTTAGTAATGCTTTGGTTTTTTAATTCTTCCATGTTCAGTAGCTCCTTGTGTCTTAGTAGATTTACTGCTTTAAGTGTACTTAAATAAAAAAAAAAATAAGTACTGAAAATTTCATTAAAATCTGATAATGACTTTTCAGATTTTAGTAGATTCTTTACAGATTTATGACCTAATTCCAAAATAATAATAGATAAACTCATTTTTAACTGGCATTACTATTAGAATCAATGACAAAACAGGACAGTGTTTAAACCATAACGTGTGCCAAATTTTGCTCTAAAACAAATTATCCCTACATTGACAACATGTAAAGTAAGCCTCTATGCTTTCCACTGTCAAGCCAACGAGTTGTCTCACCATCTCCATTGGATTGATTGATTTGTCTGTTTAATGATATATCAACTCATTATAGGTCATTAAATGTCGAAATTTAATTCTCTGGGGAGTTGAAAGGAATAAAAATTTGATGCAATTGCACTTTCACAATTGAATCCATGGTAGATGATACTCAGCTTTTTTACATATACATGTTTGTGTGAACATGATTACAAGGGGCAGTGATATGTTTTATGTTGTGGTTTTTTTATTCTTTTATTTTGGGATACAGTTTGATTTAAGAAATTGTAGGATATTATATGGCTTGATATCATGAACAATCTTTTGTTTTGTTTGTTTGATAGTATTTTCAATGGATTTTGGTGAAATTGCTACAATTTGTTAGTATATGTGTATGTTTGGTAATTTTCCTATAAACATATATTTCCCTATATCTCCGAGATGAGGTATTACCATTATTTACTTTATTCGGACTGTTATCCTCATCTTTATTTCTATATTCACGACGTTTCAGCCGTTGTACACACTCACCTTCTTCAGGTGATTGGAATTTCGAACCAAACCCTTTACTTCATCCACCGGGGTAGATTGTTCTAGTTGTACATGCCATGCCTCTTCCAGATATATCAGTTATTTTCCTTTTAACTCAACTCTCCAAACTCAGGGAGTTGAGTTAAAACTCCAAACTTCACCACTGCTGTGGTCTGGTATTGAACTCACAACTCTGAGTTCAATTTAAGAACTTTTTTTGTGTCATCACTCACATATAACTTTCCATTTGAGGAAAATAATTCAAACCACTGAAAAATATATTAGTCTTGTGCATTAATGACTATGAATTCTAAATATGTAACTGTATTTCAGGCAGAACTTTTATTCTTCCTATTAAGGTGGAGGTATGCATAAGTTAATGTTTTTAATGTTATTTAAAAGCCAACATGGTCTTGAATTTGCATTAAGTATTTCATGTTGGTGAGGAAAGTAAACAGTTGAATTATAAATTTATAGTCTCATTGTGCAGCAGTGATAACTGATGACAATGAAAGAAATGAACAAGAATTTTACTGATTTACCAGCTTTGCTTAGAGTGCAGTATATTCACTTTTATGCCCAGAATATACATCCTCATATATTCTGTGTATTAAGACATTTTTCCTATTGGTGAATTTTAATGATTGACTTCCAAATTACAAATGATCTGTCTCAAACAAAAAAACATCACAACACTCATGGAACTCAGCAATTGTCTCTACCTGCCCTGATAATGACTTAAGAAAGTCAAAAGCTTGGTCCATATTTCCTTTACTTTTCTTCTGAAATGAACTTCAGACAATTTATAATGAAATTTCCTCCTGTCAATTTTAATGATTGACAGGAGGAAATTTCATTATAAATCAACACAAAATATTAATCATTATTAATTTCATTATTAATCAACAAAAATATTTATTGTTTTCAATATTATATATATATATATATTAATCAAACAAAAATCCTTAAATGTAAAATGAAAGAAATATTTCTGATTTCGGTTTATTTTCAAGACAATATTCATTTTAAAAATTTTCAGTTATCTGTTATATATATGTCCATCGTATTTGTCATATTGAACTGGGTGTATTTTGATGAATATTGTCTTGAAAAAAATAAACAAACGGCAGACGTCACGTTTAACTAAAATAAGGATTTTTGCTTGTTTTTTCAAAAATTTCTTCATTCTGTCATATTTATATCCATTTACTTATATATATATATATATATATATATATATATATATATATATATATAATTATTTATTTGAAAATTATAACGTAATTATGTTATAAAATCACTACAAAAATAGCCATTTTGTTTCAACACTTCTGATGTCTTCTCAAGTGATGGGGTTGAATGCAGAATAAAGGGTTTTAAAAGGTTCAAATCAATCAAACATCCCTCACTAGGAAAAATGCTCTTACATAAGCTGGAATGACCAATCAAAATACAAGTATATGAGAATTCAAAAATCTTGACAACAAACCTTAGTTATAATAATTAATTAATGCTTTAATGTTAGGGTTAGACTAAAACAGAATTCATTCTAATTAATATTAAATTTTACTATAAAATTACCAATTTTAAATTTAATCTGTATTAAGTTTAATATATATATATATATATATATATATATAATCAACAGTGAGGTCATAGAAATCAACACTGCATGGTGACTGTCACTTTCAGGTTTCAAGTGATCTTCAAACACTATATATATATATATATATATTGTGCGTGTGTGTGCATATGTATGTATACATGCCACTCTCAAAGTAATGACTCTTATATACTATGGCAATAGAGGTTAAACCTTCCCATCAAAAACCCAGACATTATTTTTAACCTTGTTACAGCTGAGTGATGAAATTATGTCTGGCATAAAATGCATGTGAATCAGAAGAGTGCTAATTAATTCATATATGTTGAAAAATTGCCCCCACTGATATTTATTTAAATTTTCCAAACTGTTATAACTCACTCCAAGCAGTTATAATGTTTTACTTAAGCTTCTCACCATGGCGTCACTAGAATTCTTTTTGACTGACTCTAACAGACTTCTCCCGATTCACTTTGAGTTCTTTATTTAAGGCATCTTGCCTCATTCATTTGTGTTACCAGGGGTGTGTTACTTAATCAAGAACACAAACATCAACAAAAACCACACAATGGATTTGATCACAGGCAGTGACTAACACATTTTAGTCATGATGCCAACAGTGTACTTTACAGGTCATGTTATGGGCATCTCTCTATGAGGAGAGAGGAGGGAAAAGTGATTGATTATAAATTCATAATTTCTGTTTAAATTTCTGCAATGAAGAGTTATTTAATTAAGTTAATTATTTACACTGTTTATATTAGTAGGACCTATGGAACAATAGTCTAGTGGATTAAAAACTTAGTTTGTGAATTTGATGACATAGTGGTTGAGAGATCAATTTCTGGGTCGTGCAGTATTTACTTGCACTCAGTGGAAATGGGCAAGCAATAACTGAATAGTACTAAATAAAAATAAAAGAACTAGATGATATTACTAGACATGAGCAGTCGAATGTGAACAGTCTACTAAACAATGTATCCTCAAGAATAACTTCTAAATTATATTCCCCGCGATTCATTTCTCTTTCTTCCCCTTTGCTTTAGAACTTTTCAGTTTTACTATTTTTTAACTCTCTTTCATCTCTACCTTTGTATCTTAGTCTATTACTTTTTTTCTGTTACTGTGTCTCTTTCTATCATCCTCTCTCTCTCTCTTTCTTGTTGTCAGTGACTCTATCACTTTCGGTTTCAATCTATCTATTCTTGTCTAAGCCAGAGATTCTGGAAATAAGTGTTCATAGATAATAGAATTTCCTGAAATTTTTTATGCAATACATATCAATATTCAAGGTCTAGGACTATATTTCTTAAAATACTATATGTGCTGAATTATCTAAGATAAATATAGAGGAGTGGATGCAATGTTAAATGCGGATAACACAAAATATATCTGCACTTTATCATGTGATGATCAAAAGGATGCCAAAATTTAACTCTTAATATTCAAACCCATTTTTATCCTTTTATTCTACATATCAATAATTCAGTTTCCAGAAATATAACAGTTATCCCAAAAGCACATTTTAACTTTGGTGATGTATACTTCAATAACACTGTGGTAATAAAATAAGTATATCCCATTTTCCCTCTTGCTTGTAACCATCCACTATAATAAATGTTTTCAGTGCTAAACATGTATTAGACTAATAAAGCTTCTATTTAGAACACTGTGGTAATAAAATAATCATATCATATCTCCCCTCTTGTTTGTACCCATCCATAATAAGAAAATAAATGTTTTCAGTGCTAAACCTGTACTAGACTAATAAAGCTTCTATTTAGAGTCGTTGCTATATTACAAACATATATCTCAATATTCTAATTCACTAAAAAGATCAAAAATTTGACACCAAAGCTAGATTTAAACTGAAGTCATAATAAAATTCCATGGTTCATAGAAGCACAAACAGATACCTCTGAAAATATTATTGTAGCCATTTTACTAAGATTTAAAATATTTTTTTTTCAGATAAAGGACATAATTCAATATTTTTAAATTCACTATATTAATTGAAATGTCGTATATTAATCATTTTTCCATTAATATTCTATTTACACTTTTGTACCTTGCTACCCACTTTAAACTAAAGGCAACACAACTTTTCAAGGTTTTAATAAAATAAAGTATTACGCATAAAAGATTGTGAATATGCTATAATACATGATCACAAATAACCAGTTTTCTATTTATTAGATAACCAGAAATATTTGATTAGATAATATCAGGAATATTTAGTTTTAACAAACTTGAAAGTATTCTTACATCTGTCATATCAGCATCTTTCAAATTTTGTCCAAATTGGCTTATTTTTGTTTATTAAATTTAACACTGAATATGGAAAGAAAGAGGAATAATTTTCATTATACTTTTTTATTTGAAGAAAGGTAAAAATGCAAATGCAAAAAAAACTTTTGAAAATTATTGAGAAGAAACTGTGAAAAATCAAATGTGCCAAAAAATATTTTTCTTTTTTTTTTTTAATAGAGATTTCTTATAGAATGATGTTCCACAATAAAGTAGACTAATTAAAGTGAAGACAGTACTTGAGAATCATAAATGCTTGATAAAGGTCAAAACATCATGTGGGAAATAATAATTTTGACCAGTTGGATGTTTGCTTTCCAAATAAGTTAAACAAACAACTTAAATGGAACAGTAAAATTGTGATGATCAGTAAAAATTGGATACTTTATAAAGCAAGCCAATGAAACCACTATTGACCTAAAGATGGTTTGGCATATATGGTTAGAATAGAAAGAAGTCATTTCAGGAAAACAAACAAGCAAGTGCATCAATTTGATCAACTCAAGGCAGCAATTAACAAAATGTGTCTGTCCAAAACTAGTGAAAAGAAAAAGTGTAAGATTGTATCAGCATAATACAAAACTACATATTCTTTGGTGACTAGAAAAAAAGCTTTTTCAGCTTTCCTGAGAATTTTCCACTTACCTGCAACATTCAGGTAATATTGTTCAAGAAGACGTCAAATTTCTTTATGGCTTTGACAATGATAGTGACATCGAACTCTTCCCAGCTATCGATGAACGACTTACAGTTGTCATTGTGTTCTGATTTTCTCATTCTGATTGCTGATGTGTAGGCACGATTTATTTGCCTTTGTTTTAATATGCCATTAGATAGATATCTCTCCAATAAACAAATAAATCCAATTTGACCGAATTTTGTCTGTTTTGAGTCCTGAAATAAATAGGATTGAATTCTAAATTAAAGTATAAAACTCTGCAGACTTATGGACACGATTTTAGATGAAAAAACCTGCGTCTTATACACACAGAATTACAAAACTTTTCAAAATGCTTTTATTATTTTGGGACTTGAAATCCTGTCTGAATCTTAGATTTTTCAGCCAGGTGATAATAGACATATCTCAGCTTAAAAACACAAAACTTCCCTAAGCTCCAAGCAGCACTGTCACCTGCATACTGCCAATGATGACAGGTATCTCCAAGACATTTTACAAGGAGGAAAGATTCCTGGAACTAGACCAAAGTGTGTCAATCACAAAAGGGACAATTTGAGCTGTTATTTGGTAAATTTCTCTGATTTGACCTGTCAGGTTTTGGTACCTCTGAATTTTTACCTGCTCCACTTTTCTGAAGCTCTTATCCAAAGGTACTGCAATGTATGTCAAGATCTGTTAATAGATACTCTTGTGCACAAGTGTGATAACATGGTGATTGCTTTCTATGCTTGTCAGTCAGGACAGCCATATCTCGTATGAGCTTAACTTGATCGGTTATTGACAATGATGATTGCTCATACTATGTCTCTGCAAACTCAAAGCCATATTTCTTGCATATTACTCAATGTATATTATGTAGTCATGTTGCTATTATTATTATTTGTTGTGGCCTTGTTAGGGCCAGGAATAAATACACAAGGGAGGAATTGAGTTAAACAAATATAGAAATGAAAATGTTACAGCAAGAATGTTCGGTCTGTCAGAGCTGACTGCTGGAAACTTCACTCTCCAAAAGGCAGTAACTGCTCCTATTTATAGCTGGTAGAACCCATGCATGCATGGGTAAATTACCATAACATTCTTCTTATTATTATTATTATTATTATCATTATATTTTATATTTTACTCTTCTGAGATAAATTTTTCAAAGTAGTTTTAGTTGAATGAAAGTTTTGAGCACAAACGTTTTGCTGGCTGGGATAAATGAAAGAGTGGTTAATGATTTCACAGATGATGAGATCATATTATAAATATATATATACATATATGTGTGTGCTTGTGTGTGTGTGTGTGTGTGGTAATATCAGCAATTTCTTTATAAGGTAACATTTAGCATTTACTGGCTGAGTAGCCAGTGCAATTTCCAGTTGAAATTTAAGAAATCTTTATCTTAAAACAGTTCACTGTTGTCATCCTTCCTAATATTGATGAAGGTTTCCTTCCTAAATTTTTGTTTGAAGTAGTGTGGAGTGTCAACATATAGGTTATTTCATTATTTTTTGTTTCAGTTACATGTACTGCTTTAGTTGTTGCTGCTGTTTAATATCCTCAAATGATGTGGTTTCTCTTGGTACAGTTATTTGCTTTGAAAAGAGATGGTTCTCTAAGACTTCCATGCTTCATTCCCTGGAAGGCATTCTTAACAAAATCTTGCAGATAGCTGACAATTTAGATATTTCTGAATGAGTTTGGCACCGTGCATGACATCTATGTGAAAATCTCAATCTGATGATATATATATATATATATATATATATATATATATATATATATATATGTGTGTACACATTTACTATACTAGTCTTGGGTATGACAATAAACTACATCCAGTAGCAAGGCCTCTGATCAAAAGATTGGGGGTTTTGAGGAGGGTGGAACCACCTTTTCATCACTGTTGTTCCCAGGTCCACCCTGACCTAAGGTGGTAGCACCTGTCAGGGTCCCAGCTATGGGCAAATAGTTAACACCCAAACAAAACACTATGAAATTATAAAGATACATTTTTAAAGTAAAAATACCAGTGATACATGTTTACATAAAAATTACCAAAAATAAATTTTATCTGTAGCTGAAATTGTGTTCAAAATTTATTTAGTTGAAGCCATAAAATTGTTCAAAATATTTTTATTTTGACATTAAATAACCCGTAGAGGTTGATATACTGCTAAACAAAATCAACCAAATCAAAAAATCTACTATAAAATAATTACTAAGCATACAAATGCTAACAGTGGTAAAAGACCAAATGCTCAATGCCAGAATACAGAGCTTACGTATGCAAGCATATAATTAGATAGTTTCATGGCATACATAATGACTAATGTTATAGAAGTTGTAGAAACACAAGATATTTAATTATTGGCTTAGATATTGTATAATAAAAACATAGAAGGATGATATAAGTCCAATGCTTGATGCAAAATATAAAAAATAGGCAACTAGAGCCAATATAATAAATATTAGAAAAACAATCCTCAGCTGTTACTCTTTATAGTTTTGAAGTTCATGCAGACATCTAGATAGTTATGCAGTTGCCTTACAATCTTCAGGTAGTACTAGGTGACTAGATACTCACTCTGTAGAAACTTTAAGTCGTGTGTGTAAAAATTTCATATATAACTACAATATATCTGTAAAAACACAATGAATAAAGATAAAAGGAAAAATTAGCTTTGCTGACACATTTTATCATCTCATGGATTTTATCAAGGCAAATGGGAGGATTTTATTTTGTAACAAATATTTATAAACAAACAAAAAATGCAAAGCATCATTTACTCGCTTTTGTTTATTAGACATTAAATTATGTCACTTAGCACCCGCCATACTTTACCTAGACTTTTTAGTTAAAATGGTGAATGTTTATGAGTGTCTCTTAAATTTAAAAATTTAGATAAACTCACATTTTCACTTCTGTTAATAAATATTTTTTGCAAAATAAAAACCTCACATTTCCCTTCATAATGTCCATGAGAAGACAAAATGTGTTACCTAAACTAAATTTACTTTTTTTTTTGACAAATGGTGCTGCACAAAAGGTAAGTAAACTGATAAGATAAGATTAAAAGCAAATGAAGATGCGTCGTTTGATTTCTGCACATAAAATTATTTGCACTGACAACCATATAAAGCAAAAATATGTAGTGTAAATGTAAGGTTCCACTTACTTTTGCACATATTAATTTTTAATTCATATATATATATATATATATTCATTCACATTTAATATATATATATATATATATATATTCATTCACATTTAATATATATATATATATATATATTCATTCACATTTAATATATATATATATATATATATATTCATTCACATTTAATATATATATATATATATATATTCATTTCACATTTAATATATATATATATTCATTCACATTTAATATATATATATATTCATTCACATTAATATATATATATTCATTCATTTAATATATATATATATTCATTCACATTTTAATATATATATATATTCATTCACATTTAATATATATATATATTCATTCACATTTTAATATATATATATATATATATATATATTCATTTATTTTATATATATATATATATTCATTCACATTTAATATATATATATATATATTCATTTCACATTTATATATATATATATATTCATTCACATTTAATATATATATATATATATATTCATTCAATTTATATATATATATATATATATTCATTCATTTATATATATATATATATATTCATTTCACAATATATATATATATATATATATTCATTCATTTAATATATATATATATATATATATTCATTCATTTAATATATATATATATATATATATTCATTCATTTAATATATATATATATATATATTCATTTTTATTATAATATATATATATATATATATATATATATATATTCATTCACATTTAATATATATATATATATATATATATATATATATATATATTCATTCACATTTAATATATATATATATATATATATATATATATATATATATTCATTCATTTAATATATATATATATATATATATATTCATTCACATTTAATATATATATATATATATATTCATTCAAATATATATATATATATATATATTCATTCACATTTAATATATATATATATATATATATATTCATTCACATTTAATATATATATATATATATATTCATTCACATTTAATATATATATATATATTCATTCACATTTAATATATATATTCATTCAGAATATATATATATATATTCATTTTTAATATATATATATATATTTCACATTTAATATATATATATATATTCATTTTAATATATATATATATATTCACAATATATATATATATATATATATATATATATATATATATATATATATTTCATTCACATTTAATATATATATATATATTTCATTCACATTTAATATATATATATATATATTCATTTTAATTTATATATATATATATATATATATATATATATATAAAATAAAAGTAATGATCTACAGCACCTTCCTTAATGAATTTAATATCAACATTAAGAAGTCAGTTAAAGAATTGGAGAGGATAACAATATAAATAATATCTCCAGATTATTCAATAAAACATGCTTGAATAAAGATATGCTTCTTTACATTATATATGTAACTTTAAATTATATCAATTTATTTTGTTCATACAATTTTATCACAGCTAAAGACAAATACAGTAAGTATTGAACTCATTATCTATAGATCTGTTAATCTTTATACCATCACTGACCGACTCTGATAGAAACATAGATATAAATAGTGTGAATCAGATAGATATGTACATATGTAGTGGGATAACCAAGTATCTCAATCCAGGAACAGAATATCTTTTCTTGTCAGTTTATTAAGTTATAAGCAATCAAGAATGTGGGACACTGATAATTCTTGACCATTTGCTTGTAGGTTATCATGAAACCATCATGTATTTCCTGAACAATTTGTCTGTAATTGCAAGCAGCCAACAAAATGAAGATATATGAGCACTTGAAACCTAAATTCAGGGCTTGTTTTTATTCTATATCATACATCAGTATTGAAATAAAGTGCTCATTTCCCAGGGAGAAATTTTCTTCTGTATGAGGTAACCATTTGTTCTTTTTTCTACAATGCATTTCTATTATTTTCATAATGATTCCAAAAGTTGTATCAAAGAGAAAACAAAAATGAGAGTAAAAATGATGATAGTCATGGAACATTTTTCCAAAAATTATTCTTCATAAAATTAATGTACATAATGCTTACTTGTAAGTCCCAAATATGCATACCCACCACCATCACCCATCTTTTTTAAATGTTTCTACCCAGGACATTTTTATTACCCCTATCCCACAACCCACTGCCTAAGCTTATCAGTATTCTTGAAGAGTTCCAACCTGGACAATTCTATAACATTTCTTCTGAAATATTCTCTCACCCTTTATGTTTGTCAGTTAAAATTGAAATGGCTTTGAATTGCAGTCTTAACACGTATACACAGCTTTTGTTCCCATTCTTATATTTTAGCATTTCTTTCAACCCACCACTATTCCAACCCCCTCTTGTTTATTGGCTTTTTGTATTTCTTCAAACCACTTGTATTTGGAATTTGAGAGTCAAAAAAGTTTGGAGAATTTATACAGCAGATAAACTGAATGTCGTCCAGAATTTTGTTCATATCCTGAGGTTGTTTTATACAAACCCAGTGGGACTAGGAAAAAGATAAGTGAAAAAAAGACGTTAGGGCAGTAATTATTTTTCATGGTTAAATTCCCTAAACTTTTAGAGATCATCCTTTCTCATGGCTTTGTTTATCTTATTGAAATATCTGTAATGTTGTATTTCTTTAAAAGACAAAGAGTGAAAACTATTCTGTTTATATTTTATTCCCATTGGTGATGAAAAATGCTCTTAAATGTTTTCAATTATATCGTCTTTTTCTCACAAAAGAATTCTTGAGGTTTTACGTTAGCTTTTACACTGGCTCTATTTATTTATTTACCTTCTTTTTCTTTGATTCTATGTCCCTTCAAGACATAGGCAAACATGATTTTCCACAGATTCCATTTCTTTATTATCTCTTAATTGGCATGCATTTTCGGCAAAAATACTGGAGCTGTTTTCCATTGCTTTCTCCACAGATTGGAATTCAAAGTTTTCCTTCACAGATTGGTTACCACACAAGGATAGAAAGCACTATTTACCCTGGTAATTAATCTCTAGATAAGAGAAGAGATGGAGGTATAACTTTTCTATAGGTATTAGCATGAAAATGAATGCAACAGACTAGTCCAGAATTTGAACTTGGTTAACTGATTTCATTTTCTGTGCTGTGTATCACCCACATATTCTCTCAATATATTTTAACCAATATAAAAAGATATAAAATATCTTGATATATCTTCTCATCCAATATACAAAACCCAAGTTAAGAAAATCAAAAACCATGAAACACAAACATTCTCCAGTGAAATATTTGCTGCAATATATTTTAATATGCAAATGCAAGAATAATTTAATGAAGTTAATTTGTAAAAGTTATTTAAAATGTTTTCTTAAGAATAATAAAATTTCAAATGAAACTGATAGTATGAAAATGCAAGCAAATTATTTGTTTTGTTAACTTCTGGTGGTGGTGGGGGGGTTCATTTTAGAGTAGATATCACTTTAAACCTACAGTAAACCAACCAACATCTTGAGATTGGCAAAAGGTGTCCCTGACGAATATAAATTAGACTTTATAAAATAAAAAGTTAAAAGAAAGTGTTAAATCTTTCTGACAGAATTTTGAAGGGCAGTATGTAAGCATTCTGAAAGCAAAGGAAGTATTTGTCACAACACAAGAAAAATCACTGTAAGTACAGACTCGAATATCGGGGGGCAGAAAGAAATGCTGAAAACTTGATTCGCCAGTATTATCTCACAAATCACAATGCGTGTAACCAGTCAGAAAAATAACTCACTCTCTAACAAACGCGGTAGCCAAAATACCCAAATTTTCTCCCCCTGATTTGAGAACACCAACTGCTTTTATCAGCAGAACATTTTTTTTTTTTCATTCATCAACAGCTGGGAGAGGATGTTCAGTAATTTGCATATCAAAATACTTTTATAGCGACTCCTGCGACGGACTTGTTTTTTTAATTCAAATATTCCATTTTCAGCATATCATGCGGAATACGTGCCCATTTGTTTGGTAAGTAATTTTCTTTTTCGCCACATTTTCTGTCGTAAAATACATACGACGCACTGTCACTTGGTTTGATGAGGTAAGTTGCCGTTTTCTTCGCTATACAGTAAAACCTTGATTGATCCTTCAATTTAAGGAACCACTCATAATTACATCATTCATTACAAACTTTTTGTTTTTACTGAACAAAGATAAACGCTAGAATAAATTATTCATCAAGTCTGTGCAAAGTTACTAAGTACTTGTCAACCTTGACAATGCAGCACATGTTAAACCTTTTCACTAGACATGCATATGTTGATAACCCAATCAGCAGCAGTAAACCCTTTTCAAATTTTGGACATGTGTAAAAAAACAAAAAAACTGGAAGCATGTCTACTGTGAATCCCAAGAGGTTAGTTCCCTTTCACTTCAGGCCAAGGTTAAGATAGGATGCTAAAATTAGCACTCTTTGCAATAGACACACATGGCTTAGACTATACACATTACTCACTCCTTAACTCATTACAGAGTAAGTTCAACATTTTCTTGAGCCTTTACAGAGATGCTTAAGAACATTCCTTGAATTTGCAGTTTTTTCAGGAACATTTCTTAAAATTTTTTCTGCAGAAAAAAGTTCCCAGTAGAATAAAAATTTCTATCTTGTTTTGATTCACTCTCATTTCTTTATTTTCTCAACCAATTCAACACTTTTAGTTTTTGCTCAAGGACACCTTCTTGACTTCAAACTACAACCACTAACCTCAAAAGAATATTAGCTATAAAGTTAATCTGGAAATTCAAAATCTTGTCATTTTCAGCTATTTTTTAAAACATTTTTCACTATAAATTACGAAATATACTTGGCAACAGTTTGTGTTAATAGTTTAAAAAAAAAAACATGAAGATAGGTATTGAAAAAGTCAACAGGGTTTTAAAAAACAGTCCTGACAATATTGTTAGTGTATTACCTGTTGAAACTGATAGGATTGTTTATATATGAACTTTGAAAATTTTCTAAGACTCAGTTATGAGTACCAAATAAATTATAGCAGAGATTACAATTATAGTACCGCATTTTGTTTTAAGCAAATTGTTTTATTTGATATTTCATAAAGTTTTAAATATAATTGATCATTTGCATGCCGTCTGGCTTGGATTAACTATGTTCATTAAATATGGTCATTTACAGAACTTGATTCTTTATAAAATGTGGGATTTAATGGATTTAAGGAGCACACTCTCCCTGCAATTCAAGATTTTACTGTACCTCAAGCACTGGCCAAATTAAAATGAAGACGACCAGTTCATATAATTTGGACAAATAATTGTTTCAGTCAATTATGAGAAAATTTCTCAAAATTCATACATTTTTCTCTAAATGATCTTTCATTAATACACTGATTAGGTGATTATAGATAAATATTTATAAAAGTATATGATGTGACTGGTTTTTGCTGCAAACTGTTTTATATACTACTTCCTATGGTCCTCCACAACTTCCAATCCTTATCCCTTTGTCCTTGTTCTACCACACATTCACTTAAACTCATCAAATAGCTTACTATTTACTACATCTCAATGCCAAAATGTTGTGTGAATATTAAACTCTCCAAGCCTTCTTTCCTCAGATATTTCAACTGTCACTTACTGATTGTTAGTAAGATTTTCTTCTTGTTTCTATGTTCCTTATATGTTACTCAGATCTATCTATAATGTTTCAATATTTGCCAGAAGAAACACATATCTATCAGTTCAAGTTACTTCTTAAACTGTGAGAAGCTTAAAAACTTGAATATTGCAAATTTAAATGTGCTAAACAGTTTTTAACTTTTTGACAAACTTAAAAAAATTAAGAAAACTGTCCATTCAGCTATTAACAGTGGCATTTTTTACTTTTCACTAAAAGAGAGTTGTAATTAATGTTTAAAATGTTAAATGATGTGTCTGCATCATCATCATTATCATCCCCTTGACTTCTGTATTTGTAGTGTGGATCCAAATGCAGAAGCCACATTAACTCTTTTTTCACAATGGTCTATCAACGGCAGCCATCAGCAATTATGGTACAGTCATACCTGTCCATTGTTTGACATTGTCCAACCAATTTTTGCATTGAAGTCCTCTCCTATGTCCATCTTTAAAGGTGCCTTGCATGATGGCCTTGCACAGGCTGCCATGCTTTGTAATGTGTCTAAACCATGCCATTTTTCTCCATTTGACAGACATTCCTGATGTCCCACAAAACTTTCAACCCTTTTCTGCACAAACTCATTGGATTTTTTTTTCCTAATAAAAAATGCCAAGCATTTTTCTCATGTATTTGTTCTCAAACGTTTGGATCATTCTCTCTGTATCTGCCAAAAGTGTTCATGTTTCACAACCATATAGGAGAATGGGGACTACCAGTGATTTGTACAGTCTGTACTTTGAAAGCCGATTTTGCTCCTCTATATTCTTATCACTTTGATGAGTCTGCATCAACGATAGGTGCAAATTAAATTTTCAAACTTGGATGAAAATACTTATCTGAAAAAAAAATCTTCTATTCATAAATAGACTCTAGTCTAGATTTTCATATGGATGTCATGTATGACAACTCATTCAGAAATATCTAAACTATCATCCATGGTAATCTTCATGAGTTGCTCCCCTTTGACACTCTCCTATCTAGGAAGAGACAATGTTACCTGAAAGCAATCAACTTTCACTGGGAAGCCACATGGAGAACAAATCATTCTCTCTCAATATCCTATTATGTTGTTAATTCAAACCATTGCTTCACAGATTTTCAGCAACAGTGGGGCATACTACAATATTAAGGTTCTATGCCATATCCCTAAATGATTGATACTTTGCCATTATCTGTGAGGATATATCCTAGACCCCAAAAATACTATCCAGTATGTAACTATGGCATTAAAAATTTCTTACTGAGAATCCTGACTCTGACACTGTAGCTTGTAACATTATCAATTAAGTATAGTACTTTATTGTAGTTAATTTCTTTAATACTTTCATTAAAATATGATCCTAATCAGAAGCCACAAATAGGGCTGGATCTAGTCTTTTTGTATCAGATGCATATTTCACCTGAATTAGGAAGTTCTTATAAAATGTTTTGAATTCAAAATCTCTTATTCCTGCATTCTTAACTAGATCACAAAACATTTTATGACTTGAATGGCTGAATTGTCTATGTAATTTTGTTGCAATTTTAATTTTTTCTAATCTGATTTTTGTAGTAATTTCTTTAAGGAAAATTATTTGATTAAACTTACTTCTATCTGGTAGGTCTGGTAATGTGGATGTGATAATGACCAGACAAAGTACACCTAAATAAAACTTTTCTTCTTCACATTGTCACATGTCAAAGCCTAGACATGCCTTGGTTCTTTTCATAGCATCTTTCTTAATAAAAGTGGTAATGATATTCCCTTCAGTGCCTGCAATGATGCATGTTAAGTCTTCAGCCCTTCTCAGTTGTTTATTTTTTCTTAGTTATACAGTTATGCTTTCCAAAAAATATTCATACCATTTTATCCCACAAAAACTTGCAGAATCACCAGTTTTAGAACTAATAAACTAAATGGTTGTCCCAAAATGTGTGACAATTGTCATCCCATTTTTGGTGAATTATCAGTAATTTGACTCACATTCTGTTCATTTCTGGTGCTATCAATGATAGCTACAGTGGAATTTGCAGCCACATGAGATGCATTTCTTTGTGCTGCCTTCAAGTAGAATGGATTTAAACTTTTGTCAGAAGGTTTAGAAATTTCTTTCTTTATGTCCTATTCTGCCTCTGTCATCACTACCTCATCGATTAGAAAAATGAAAAGAACACCAATTTGACAAGTGACCATAACACACTTCATTAGAGTCCTCCAGGTTGTTTTCATTGTAGGCACAGCCCACATAACTTTTTTTTTATGATGACTGGTGGCATATTTACTAATGAAGCACTGGAAAACAGTCTGTGCATCATTTTTCTTTGTTGTTTAGATATGGTAGGTAGTGTTAGTTCTCCAATAAAGGTTTCACTAGTTGTTCATTCTCTGATGTCAGATTTACACATTTAATGCTCTGTAGGCAAGTACCAGCTCCAGTTGTGACATAATGGTAAAAATTAATGAGAGACACCTGTTGACATGTCATTCAGTTGTTGGTATTGCACAAATGACTCATATGTCATAAAAGCTGACTGGTTAACATCCTCTAGAAAGAACATATCCAACTTTTCATATAGTATTTCAATTCCATCATCAGCGTGTAATGTGATAATGTTGAGTTCCAATATGGCTTCTTGCTTTTCATTCCATGGATGAAAAAATTATGATGCATTCCTTTTTTCCAAGTGTTTTATTTATGTGTTTAAAATAGATGAAGGAATAACTTTAAAAGCCATTATGTTGATTGCTGTGCTCTACTACTAATGTAAATTTAAATTAAAGGAATTCAGACAAGTAATGGAATATGATATGATTTATTTGAGCAGCTTTGTCCTCCACTAGTGTGAAATGGCTGCTCAGCAATTCTGAATAAGATTATCCCTTCCTAGCTCAAAGAGTGTTCAAATATGAAGAAACTGTATACAAGTGTTTTCTCAAATCAATCATTAAAACAACTTCAAAAGAATATGCTTTATATCTTAAAGAAGATAATCCTTTATCCCAGGGGTCAGCAACCTTTTGCTAACTATATGCTGACTTAGGGTTTTAAAATCATTTAGTGTGCCAACAGCATATATATTTTCATACAAGTCGAGGTCAATATACCTACTCTACAATATATTTTATACTTTAGTATATATTAAAATTGAAACAGCTAAATATCTTCTTAGAGTTGTAGTAGTTATTGGTCCGGACTTTGTGATGTCATTTGCAGCTGCATGCCATTGGAAATTGCTTGACGTGCCATGTGTGGCACATATTCCTTAGATTGCTGAACCCTGCCTTATCAGATACAACAGACTCTGTTGCTACAGAATCACTAACAGCTTTACCAAATAACAAAGACCACATTTCAAACAGAAGCAACAACTAAAATGGATAGCACTTGTAACTGAAATGGAAAATAATGATATAATCAACATTTTAACTTGCCACTTTTCCAAAAACAAAATGTCTATAAGAAAATTAGAAAAAGCAACAAAGTTTGTGGATTTGAGAAATTTAATTTCTTGAAAATGGGAACAAAAAGGACACTTATACTTAACATCAAGAAAAGTTGAAATTTCTAGGGCACATAATGAGGAAAGAAGGCTTGGAAAATCTAATACTCACTGGAAATATTGAAGGCCATGGGGACAGAGGAAAGCAACAAATAACATACTTAGTGAGCTTGAGTTAATGGATGGCAGAACAAATTCTAAGAAATATAACAGAAAGACAGAATTTATTAAGAGCTACAAAGACAGGAAATTGTGGAGAGCCATGATCGCCTATGTTCTGAAGGTACACAGCATATAAAGAAGAAGAATTTCTTGAAAAACCTTTTTTTTTTAGAAAAAGTAAGAGCAATTGTTTGGTTAATCAATGACAAGCATTTCTTGCATGGAAATGGTTAATGTAACCATTACCATAAGCATACCAAATGTATTATGGGAATACAAAAAGTTAAGGAAGACTATAGCAAGTGAGAAGAACATTTGATTACATTTTAGAATTACAAAAAATTATCTTGCCATATTTCAGATATATTCTTATTGAGTTTCAGTCAATACTTATGCAATTATAAATTATGTTAACAAATGAGCAACAGTTGCAGAAACACAAAAACATGCACAAATTCATATCTAGATATGTAGGTTTCATTTTATAAATTCACCATAGGCAAAAAACATTGGCATACATATTGATAATACACATTTTTCAACTGAAATGACTCAAAGAGATTTTACTTCAGAATGAATGTTCAGTAACCACAAATTTAATCCTGATACAAAGATTGCGACAGCTATTAATCTTAATCCATTCTGCTCAAGAGAAGAAAAAAAAAGCCAAAATGATTTAATTAAACAAATTATAGAATCTAAAGTCTAGCAGGCAAAACTGAAGACTGGACTGACAACGTATTTTTCATGTCTCTTGAAACTTACACACAATCATCTGAATCTAATTGAATTCAGCAGTAATTTTTATGAAATATCTAAGTTGTTCTGTGAGAGTAAAATTATGGATAAATTGGAATGTGATAAATGAGTTATTTTGACAGAAGTGGCTATGACAAGTGATAAAACAAATCATAAAAATTAGGCATAAGACTAAACATTATTCTATTGAACAACACTACAAAAGTCATATATACTTATTCAGTTGGAGAGGCAGACAAGTTTCAAAGCTTCATCACAGAACTGTTTTAATAGACAAATAGTCTAGTGGATCTACATATTAGTTGGAGTTACTTGTTAGTCATGAGTTTTCTGATGAGTTTACATATTACACAAATGTTACTTAATCTGGCTCAGTGGAAGAGATAAATGACATGAGTAGAAAGAAAAAACTGATACAAGAAACCCTCCAGCACTGACTGTGAAATGAGAGCAATTTCCTCTGCAGATTGAATAAAGTGTTAAAACTTAGAAATTTCAAGTAAGTTACCAACAAACAACTGAAGAAAGCAGGAGGTGACAATAGACAAAATGCTGTGAAAATAAGCAAGACAAGGATATTAGTCCCAGTAAATCAATGTATAATTTCATCAATAGTTCGGAGAAAAAAAAAAAAATTATGATCAAATAAACTTAATTTACATTTAAGATTTTAAAAAGCATTTTTAACTCTAAATTCAAGAAAATTAAAGAAAAACAAGTGAGAAGAACATCAGATTATGAATTCAAGAAAAGTAAGTTTTTATTTTTTAAATTTATAAAAACTTATTTATATAGTGCAATATAGTTTATATGATTTATTATTATAAATTATATAATATTATATTATTATTATATAATTTAGTTAATTATAGTTAATTTGTTTCTATAATGCAATCAGAGATGTTGGTCCTATAATCCAGGGTAGCAAAACTTGCTTAATCTTAGAGTCGTATGTGATGAGCTTCAGATATTTAGAAAGCAAACGGATATAAATAAAACTTCCTTTTGTAACAATCTTAAATACGGTTTCTTTTTTTTATTCTTATATTTCAAATATATTTTCCATTTTTAAAAATTTTACTCTCATTCAATAATTTCAGGGTATCTTGTTTCTATTTTGGGTTGCTTTCTTACAATACTTCTTTTATCTAAAATTTCAGAAACTATCAACCAGTGTTGTAATATAAGTTGAGCATTGGGAACTTATATAAAATGGAATACAGTGTTGTATCTTAGTAAATACCGACTCCACATCTTACCTTGCTGTGATCTGTTATGCAGATCTTGGTTGCTGTCGAACTATCTTCCTTCAGGCAGAGAGGAACCCAGACGAAGCTATGCCAAAGGGCAGGGTCTCGTCCGGGGAGGTAGACAGAACATATATATGTATGTGTATATATATATTTTATGTATGGTTACGGGGAATTTTTGGCCAAGCCTATAGACTCGGATTGCCCCACATTAAACTTGGCCTTGTGCCACATCCTTCCTTGTGGGGAGGTAGGTAAATACTAACTCCACATCTTACCGCAGGTAATGGTATCATCTCTCAGTTGAAGCTCTGTCTTCGGACAGAGTGCAACTCTGTTGTGACTCTTTCTGTAGCTGGAGAAAATAAAAACTGTGATGTGCACATTCCCAGAGAACGGCTGCTTGGGGATGAACCCCCAGTTCCACTCTAGACAGGTGATCAGTAGAGGTTGCAGGTACTGTGTAATTTTTGTCCTTGGCCTGAGTGAATGTGTTCAGGTTCTTCACATTAAACTAGACCTTGTGTTACATCTTGTCTCAGTGGGGAAGCTGGGGTAAATAATGGCCCAGATGCCTAGGATCAAAGTGTAGTATCTGTTCCAGCAGGAGACAGCCAGCCCACTGTTCGAACCAGTCAACTGTGCCAGCTGGAACTATAGGTGATAAACTGTCCTTTTCAAGACAAAGCAGCTCTTCAGTGACTACAAAATTATTCTTTTCAGGACAATGTTCTTTCACAATTACAAAATTGTCCTTTTCAGATGTATTTTCTTTAACAAAAATAAACATGGCAATATATTTCTTTTTTACTCAAGTCTTTGTTTTGTTTGTTGTTGTCTTCCATCATTCAATATCTGTTATACCATCCACAACAAGGGAAACTGTTTTTTTTATGTGCTTAAGTATAAAAAAAAAACAGCTATATATCTGTTCTTCTATTATTTATTCTCTCTTTTTAATATCTATCAACGTTGTAAAATCATATAATGCAGCAGCCAACATTCAAGTAAATTGTTACACAAACACAATACAGACAGCATTCATTGTTCTTGTCTAGGGGAGATAATTTATAGTCTCCACTCTTCACATATTTAAATAAGACTATAACTATATTTCATTTTTTACTTGTTTCTCAAATTTATTGTATTTTTTTATTTTATTTCTAAGTGTTCATTCCTTTTCCCAGCTGGAAAACATTATTTTTATTTATACACATTTTCTAATGAAGCTTATTTCACTGGTAACCCTAAATAGTTCATGCTACATGTTATTAAACAGATTGATTTTGATCTGTATCTCTTAAGGCTTTCCTTCAACGGTCTCAAAATTAAGGTGTAAACATATTATGAATAATTAAAACAGTTAAAATTTCATTAAATTTTTATTTTCAAAATTTACTGTTAAAGATAGTTCCCTTGGTGGACTTAAAAATTGTGATAAATAAATTATCTGAAAGAAAACACATCTGTATTTTCATCAGGTTTAATTATCATTGTAATTATCATTATCTTGATGTTAAAACTCTGAACAAGATTTTTTTCTTTTTGCATTTGCTTCTTAATACAATTCAGTGAAGAGAGAATTTTAAGTTCAATATATCTGCAAGATGTCAACATCTGATTAGAATTGATACCTAAAAGATCAGAATTAATAAGACTTCCATCATTTACAATTAAATCAACAAACATAATTATCTGCATACAAATAATAAAATGATTGCTAATAAAAGGTAAAACTAAATCAAAATGACATTCTCATATAAATAGAAAAAAATACAAATAGCATATCAAATGTTTAAATTTAGAGAGAAAAACTATGTATTTATTATTGACAGAAGTATCTAAAGCTGCATCATATTTTCTGACTCTAGAAGAATTATCTTATAATTTTAAACATGAACTTTGGAAAGCAATCAAAAGATATGAGCTAAATGAATATTAGCATTGTTTCAAAATTCCTTATCATAATCCAGGATATATATATATATATATATATTGTTGTTATGTCTTGTGAGTACGAAGGGTGCAGAAAATTTCATCATCCATCACGCCTGGAAAATGTTTTAACTTCATGCTAAAGAAACTTAGAACAGTGTCAGGGAGAGAAACCAATTTTGTTACAAACCACTTGTGATTGAAAATGGGTTTCAGAAGGGAATGTCAATTCTGACTTTGCAAACATGTACCCCATTTATTCAGAATGACAGTCACACTGAAGAAAAAAGTATATATATATATATCAGACAGAGGTGCTGCAAAGTTCTCAACCTGGTCAAGAAGCTTCTGAAATGAAAAAATCTGATATCTGCTCATTTGTTCATATTTTAAGATAGAGATGGCTTGGTCTGATAAATTTTCAGCACACACTCATTATATATATATATATATATATATATATACACACACATATATATATATATATATATATAAACAAATACATATATGTACATATGTGTGTGTATATATATATATATATATATATATATATATATATATATATATATATATATATATATACACACACACTATATACATATATATATATATATATATATATATATAGACACACTCATATATATATATACTCACATATATGTATATACACACACAAAATACATATACATATATATATAGACACACTCATATATATACTCACATATACATACATATGTACATACATATATATACATACATACATACATACATATATAGACTCTTTTAGAAATAAAAAAAATATAAATAGAATTATCTTCTTCATGAAAGTTGGAGTTTTTATTAAATAATGAAACTTCTCATACATCATGCCACTTTGTCCATGTTCAAAGAATTTCCACTCCTGACAATAATGATAAGTAGTTCTTCAGCCATTTCTCATTCACTCCAAGACATGTGAATTGAAGAACAGAATGAGGACGATGACAGATTAGCATTTAATAATTTATTCGCATCCAAGATCAAAAAAACTTTTTGACTGTTTTGGCCATTTGTCAATTTGCACATAACAATCTAAACATAATGACATTTCTTGAAAAAAATGTTACCAAAAATAAAAAAAACTAATTAAAGTAAGCAATTTCCAAACATTTATCAAATAATGATCAGTGTAAACAAAAATATAATTTTAATTGTTTATTTATCATTGACAAGACAGACACAACATACAAATTTGTTATTAGATAAGGATTTTGGATTCCAAAAAGGTGACCATATTTAAATAAACAAGTTAAATCCTATAAACAATTCTGAGGATGTAAAAATTATCTTTATAGAATTATAACAAGTGCATATTGTGTACACTCTTCTTTTCTTCTTTCTTTTGCTGTAAGAATTTTGAATTTTTGAATATATTCTCTTTCCAAGAATTGAAATTAATAATTATAAGTAATTAGCAAAAAGAATTTTATAAATTTTTTTTGAAGGAAAAATCATTTGGTATTAAAATAATTAGCTTTTTACTTTCAATTAGATCACATATTTATTTAGTGATAGAAATTTAGTTAAAGACAAATGAAATTTCTTTGGTAAGGATTCTTTTATTTGTTCTATGTATTTAACTAAATTTCCTTCTATGAAAAATTACTACCCAAATACACTATGTACTAACTGATTGAATTTAATTTCATATGTAATGATCCTTGTTTTTTTTTTTCTGTAAAATGCATGGTTATATATTTCATTTTTGTATACAATGCAATCCCTGAAAAATGATAATGACTAAATCTAACATGAAAAAAAGTTATCAAAACCTTTTTTTGGTTTTTTTTTACCGTATGGTTCACCCTGTACAAGGCCTGGGGGCCACTTGAGATAGAGGGTTACATTCATGGGTAGTTCGTATAGATAGGAGGAGAAAATAACAGTTAACTCTAGACTTGAACAGATTAAGATTGTAGTGATCAGGGAAATATCCTTTTGAGAGTCTCTTCCATGGGGCAGTGGCTCAAAGGAAGAAGCTGTTCAAGTGAAACTTACTTCTCACTGATGGAATATGGAGAGAATGTTGGTATTTTTCTAGTATTTACATGGTGTGGCAGATCCAAGGTGTGAAGGTTAGAACTGGTGGAACCAATGAACGTCATTCATTTGAGCACTTTACATGGAATTAGCAATAGAGCAGTGAGAGACTTGCCACATTCTGCCTGTGAGAGAGAGGTTGGACGGTGGAAAATAATTCTTCTCCAACAACAACACGGAGAAACTTTTGAACTCTATCAAGACTGGACAGTGAGGACTGAACAGCACCCACCCAAATATGGCAACAGTACTCCATTTTCGGCCTGATCTAGCTCTTATAAATGCAGAGGATAGCATAAGGAGTCAGGTACGTACTGGAATGGTACATGGAGCTGATCCTTTTACATGCATTTTTATAAGAATAATTAAAATGAAGTACCAAATATTTAAGAAAACAGTACTCTGAATTCTTTCTCTCTGCCCCATTTGAGTAACAAACTCAGCTGGATGATTCCTTTTTGATATAAGATGTAGTGAAGTTGTGGCAGCCATAGGACACAGGCATAATTTAATAATATTTAATGGTGGAATACATGTTTAAACTAGAATGTTGGAATTGTCTGTCTCAAGGTTTTTCTTGGGGAACAATTGGGAAAGCAGTCCAAGAATATGGGAATTCCAGAAAGATAGCAGTAGCATGAAAAAGCTGATGACACCCATACATGATGTAAAAAATGTGAGTAAATTCCCCGCAGTCATTAGAAACATAAATCATTTACAGTCAACTCTCATATATCCTCATACGATGATTCCAGCACTTTGTAAACACAATGACATGTTGCATATCTGCTGCTATTAAGTCGAAGTGAGGATTTACATGTTATAAGTAGGTGTCACTAATTTTTAGCATTTCCATTTACTTTGTTGATAAACAAAACAGTCAAAATATGGCACTTGTGGATAATACAATCTAGTTTGTGCTTCTGAATCAAATACAAGATTTCTTGTGTTGTACACAAATATGGTAAGTCCGCAAGGCAAGCTACAGAAACCTATATTGATATGAACTCATACAAATGAAAAAAAAATAACAGCTAAAGATAATGACTTTCATTTTTTTTTTTTTTTCCATATTCACTATTACTTGTCTAATGCTGGTGATACCTACTTTGGTTTCAGTTTTGTTGCTTTGTATATAAAAGTAAAACTGGGAATACCAAGAATAAAAAACAATAAAATATTAACAAAATTCAAAATAAAAAAATATCTTTGAGTTAAACTAGTTTTCATTGAAATACTTTTGCTGTTATATTTTTTCTCTTCCATCTTTTAGTTTCTCTTCATTTGATGACAATTTAAAAACCTGTCATGATAAACAAAAAGTTTGTAGCCCAATATGCAATTATTAGCTTTATTTTAATATAAGATGTTTACAGCATAATGTTTAAAGTGTGTGATTAGTATTTTCCACTGAATAAAGTGCACTATTAAGATCATCTGTAAAATAAATACTTTTTTCATCATTAGTCTATATATATATATATATATATATATATATATGTGTGTGTGTGTGTGTGTGTGCATGAATACTGTTGCAATATATGGTCTGGTGCCCTTGCTGTTCATCTTAAGGTTCTCAACAAAATCCAAAGACAGATATGCAATGTGATAGGTCTTGACCTGACATCTTGACTCCAGTCACTTTCTCACAGACATGATGTGGCTTCCCTCTGTCTTTTTTACAAATATTATCATGGCAACTGCTCTGACGAACTATTTTCATTGGTGCCTCAACTCCATGAAATTAAGCGTGTTACTAGGTTGGCATCTCAGTCCCATACTTTCACTGTCGAAACAGTTAAATCCCTATACTAGGCTGTATAGACATGGACTCAGGGTAAGTAATAACTGAGCAATAATAAGAACAAGAGATATTCATAGACATAGGCAATGGAACGAGAACAGTCTACCCCCATAGATTAAATAAATACACCTGAGGAAAGCCAGAGTCTACAATGAACAAAACATGATGACAACAAAGAAGGGGACAATAAACCAAATGTAATTTGCATAAAAATAGTACTTACAACATCAATTAGTAGCTCATTGTTAGTCAAACCTTCCACTGGCCTTAAATAACAATTCAGCTCTCATTTTCTTTATTTCTAATTTTATTTTTTAATGCATTACTCAGTTTCTAAAAAAAATTATCTTTTACTAGTCTTAGTGTATTTTTAGAATCCTACATAATACTTTCAGTTGTTTGAATTTCTGTACTTGTTTAATTCTGAAGTCCCTGAGGTAATTTTACATTTGTTTTCTTCAACTGAGAAAGTCAAATTATTTCAATGGACAATTAAAAAAACATTCAATGTGTATACTTAGTTCAGAGACCCCTGTGTGTGTATGTATATATATATATATATATATATATATAGATATATATATAGAGAGAGAGATATGATAAAAATATAGTTTTAAGGTATGCTAGATTTATGAGTTAAAGTGCTCAATATCAGGAACAGAATGTATGTAAATATAAAAGTAGTCACGAGACAGTGGTGACAATCTGTTTCATGCTTAAATGCAATTGTTAAGCCTGACGATTGCATTTAAGCATGGAATAGACTGTCACTGCTGTGTGTTGATCTCTATCTCCACTTTAATAAATATATATATATATATATATATATATATATATATATATATATATATATATATAGCACAGGTAATCGATCCATTGGTATATAATCCAGGTGGATCCTAGTAATATTAATTATTAAAACTGATCCACAGAGAGCTTGATGTTTTTATTTTAATAGAGAATATGTTTTTTTTTACAGCAAAAAACAAAAATTACCTCCACATGGATATAGTTTATTTCAAGCCATTCTGTATACAGCTATCATCAGTCTCTAAGTGTTTGTTTTGGAGAATTGTTTTAAATTTATTTTCAATGTCAGTCCGCCTCTCATAGATGCCTTGTTAATGAGAGTGGGTTTGCATGTTAGCAACTGATGGGGGTGTAAGGTATCTTTATTCCAGGGGAAGCAGTCTGGTGTTGGAGTTTATTCATGGCCAGGACTTAATATCAGTTTCTACTATGTGATGTTTCTTATAAAAATTCCCAGAGTGTCTTTTTCTGGGATTCACAGTAAACAGTTTTTTTTAGAAGAAACACCACATAGTAAGAACTGATATTAAGTCCTGGCCATAGATAAACTCCAACCCCAGACTGTTTCTCCCAGGATATGATAACTTCTGCCCCAACCAATCACTAACACAAACCTACTCTCATTAACAAGGCATCTATGAGAGGAGGACTGACATTGAAAATAAATTTAAAACAATGCTCCAAGACAAACACTTAGAGATTGATGATAGCTGTATACAAAACAGCTTGAAATAGACTATATCTATGTTGAGGTAATTTTTGTTTTTTTGCTGTAAAATATATACAAGTTTGAAATTTCTTGTATTTATTGAAGGTGAGCACTCATTATTAGGTTCAAGGCATAATTATATACAGTGAGGATATGAAAAAAATCAACACTGCATGGTAAATGCCAGTTTCACAACTTAAGTGGTCATAAAACCATGTACTACTGTTAATGTAATCACTCTTTTCTCTCTCTCAATCATGATTAGGTTTTGATCTCAATGTCCACTTTTATAGCTTTATATCTATATATGCTCTATCTCTGATACTGAACACCCATACAGTAGTTAATTGTTTTACCTGTCACCTGGTTTACACTCATCCCCTTGTTCTCTGTTTAGTTTCTGGTTTCTTCTAAAGCCATTTCATTCTCTTTCAATCCCAGTAGCTACTTGTATCTCAGATGCATTATCACCTTACTTGGTGTGAATTAATTTAAAAAAACAAAAATCTTAAAACTATATTTTTTATTATATATATATATATATATATATATATATATATATGTTTGTTTGAGTGTGTGTCAAGTAATTGGCAAAAATGGAATTGACGAAGTTTTCAATAAACAACAAGAAAAAAAAAAGGACAGAGCAAAATAATACAAAACAAAAAATATATTTGTAAGACAAATGTAGGCAAATCAACATTAATCAGTCAAAAAGTTCACAAGGTAAGAAATGGTGTTAATTTAGTAAAAAGTATGCAGTCTAGTTAAGTGATTGTAGCCTTTTGACTTAAAGACAAGAGAAAACAAAAATATCATTGATGAGACTGAGAAGTGGTCCATTTTTAATGGCCAGGAAGAAATCCGAGCATGCTTCTGTACGATTTGTCTATAAATTTGAGAAGAAGATACTTTAGCAATCATTCCACTATACCTGTCCGTCCTTTTTTTTTTTTTTTTTTTTTTATTAGCTATTTTGACCTTAATTGTAACATTTTTGTGGGCAAGTTTTTGACCCCTATTTGTTTTTTGAAATTGTTTAGTTTGTTTGCTTTCTTTCTTGGACAAGAACAGACTTATTTTATTTGTTCCTTTTTATAAGGAATTTGTTCTGTGAAGTGCTAGGGCTTTTCAGCTGCACAGCTGACAAAAAAAAAGCTGGTCAAGACTTTTTTTTATAGAATCCCCCCTCCCACCACACACACACACACACACACACACACACACACACACAAAAATGCCTCCAAAAGTGACTAAACAAAAAGCATCTGTGAAAGTGTTGAAAACAAAGCATACAATACCTCTGAAGGAGGTTTCAAAAAAAAGACCAGGTACCTCCCAAATAGGTACCTAAAAAGACCCTGTCGTCAACCAAAGTAGATTCTACTAACAAGAAAGATCAGTCAGTTTTCAAAGAGGAGGCTACAAAAAAAAGACAAGTTGCCTCCCAAAGAAGCTAATAAACAAAAAAACTCTGAAGACAAGACCATACCAGAACTGGCAGTGCAGCGAAGGCGGCTTCTGGCATTCAGCCCACCAATGACTAAAATCCCTCACAAACACTCACTTCAAGTTCCACTATGCCTGTATCCTGGAACAGGATAGTAAAACTGTTGGTTATGTCACTGCTGGGTTCTATCTTTCTTGATAACCCTTTGTTGAACATAGGAAAAAGGGAATGGGAGGTTGTGGGCAAGGGTAGAGGGAAGGTCTGAACTGTGGAACTTCATCCTCTGAACCCTATAAGGCTAAGCACACTGTCACATTACCTGCAGCTGTAATGATAATGCCTCAGCCACAGGTCCCTGGACAGAAAAGGATCCTTCCTAGGATAAGGTTCAACAAATTAGAAAATTAAAGGAGGATCTGGAGAGACCAGTGATATCAGCATCAACAAAACATGTTTGCCCATCATCTTCAGCCCCATCTTTGCCAAAGATCCTCTTGCCTTCTCCAAAAAAGAAGACCCCATTTCCACTAAAAGGACGAAAACTTCTGGTGCATCTCATGCAAAGAAAGATTGTGTGGCTCTAGGGAAGATAAAGTGTGTTTCATTGGTGGAGGCCAAGAAGAAGTAAAGGAAAGCCAAACTAATCTATAACACAGGGAAAGATCTCTGTTAAGTTTCCTGTGATCAGGCCAAGAGTATTAAGGACCTGAAAGCCGTCTTGTTAAATGTGAAGGACCCTACCATTTTTCTCAAGGCAAAACAGGTCCTGACAGTCATCCAAAGAGGAACAGGAACATGATAGGTGTGGGGTATAACTGAGGAGATGAACAAAAATATCTCCATGTCACCACCACCCATAGCCATCATTGATAGACATAAACTAATGTTGGATTTGGAAAGAAATTTGAAAACCATCTACACAATAAGGTTCACCTTAAAAAACCTTCAAAATAATTTTCAAAAACTGACAACACACCTGATATGAGAAAACACAATACTTTAAAAACAGACATGACATGTAAAGAGCCAATATTTAAAAAGAGATGAAACTCACATCACACAAAATATAGTATATAATATATACTTATAGTCACATTATCAAAAGATACTTATTGATAATGATTGATGTAAGCTAAAAGTACTCTGACAGCAGACAATTTATATTCAAATGTTTAATGAAAACCAGAAAATAATTCCAAAATATATAAAAATTTATTTTTAATTTTTTGACGAAGAACTTCCATAAATCTTTAACCAAACTTTTATAAATGATCCGTTTAAGATGAGGATTCATATTTTATTTGTAAATGATTCTTGTAAATAAACTTGCTGATCATTCATGTTAATATTTCTTAACCACCAAAATGAGAATTTTTCAGCACTCAATCATATATATTACCTCATGTTCATGAACTTGTCTGACTGTTCCACTAACCTGATGGATATTCATGAGCACCTCTTTACCAAAAATTTAGAAAACAATAATATTTTTGCTCTTGTATATAAATACTTGTCACAAAATAAAATCCTTACATTTACATAAAACTCCTCAGAGGACAAAACACATTGGCTAAGATAAGTTTTCATTTTATCTATTTTCATATATCCAAATGAATATATATGTTTGTAGTAGTGATGGGACAATACAAATATTTTTACCGATTCCAATACAATTCCCGATACTGTTCTAAATTTCTGATTCTGATATGATTCCCAATTCAGATTCTGATTTATACAAGATTAAAATTTATTATTTTCAGGCCCTACAGTTGTTTTGGGAAACTTGATGGACAAAGCACATTTATTAATAAAACATTTAGTAGAAAAATGAATACAAAATCTAATGAAATAAAGTTAGATATCCTTTTTATTTAAAAAATTGGAAAAAAGTTTAAAGAATAAAGAGGACAATTTCTTTAAGTACCGAGCTACTCATATTTAAGTCTTAAAATTATTAAATTTTAATGTAAGAACATTATCATCTCTCCTGTTTCACCTTTCAGCCAATTTCTTTTTGGTGAGTAAATTTTACCTCCAATACTAAATAACTGTTCACTTTCAACAGAAGAAGGAGGTGATGATAGATATTTCATGGTTAAAAGTGTCATGATGGGAAATTAATTTTTATTTGAATTCCACCACTGAAAAACATTATCATCACTTTTTATATTTTTTAATGCAATATATTTTGACATTTCAAGTTTTAATAAATATATTTCTATGCTTGTTTTACTGACTGCTTTATCCTGTATTCTTGTACACATTAGCTCCCCTTTTCCCTCATCACTTTTTTCTTCAATTCAGTGAGGCACTTCGTGAAACTGAAATTAAAGTCACTATCATTATCACTTTTCTCTTCAGACATGTCAGACAAGTCATTCTCCATGCCTTGTGATACTTGGGGGTGAGGTGTCAGTTTTTCCTTCAGTTGTAGAATAGATATCTTGAGTGAACCATTCTGCAACAGCCTTGTCAATGGGCAGGACACTAGTTATTTTCAAGGCAACCAGTCTTGAACCTGGAGGGTCAAGATATGTTGCTAGAATAAGGGCTTTGTTGCTTAATCTATCATTAAAAGAAGCTTTCCATGCTGAAAGGATCAAAACAGTCTCTTTTCTTCTCCCTTTTTAAAAAAAAGTGATGAGTTTAGTGTGTGGTATAATATAAAAAGCCAGTTGCTTTTCTATTAATAAATTTGTACAATTAATGAATTAAGTATTTTCAGTAATTTCTCTAAATCTTCCATTGGTTGGATTCTAAACAATGTGGTTTTATATGATCACTGCAATATGAGATAAGATCATTATTTTGTTGAAATACTCTGGACATCATATAATACTGACTGTTCCATCTGGCATGGACATCCTGAATAAATTTATGATCTGATAAATTTTTTTTCTGGTATTCCTGGTACTAAAAGCTGCAGGTGAGTGATTGAAGTGCCTGACTATTTGTTTACAAATAGAAAGCATATCCTTCACATAGCTTTGTGCAAAGATGGCATCATTAATGGTCAACTGCAAGGTGTGTAGAAAACAAGATAATGACTCATTTTGAGCCTGAACAGCTGCTGCTGCCATATTAGCCGTATTATCTCTTATGAGAACATGAATTTTACTATAAGAAATATTAAATTGCTGTACTGTCTCTGTGATACATTCATTTATATTGTTTGCAGTTTGTGATACTTCTAATGAGTAATTCTTAGAACTGCACTTTTTTTTTTGTTCAAAATTTGCAATGATTCAATGAGATGTTACACTTAAAAAGGATAAATTTGCTAAACTAGTGATCCAGCATTCACTAATCAAAGATAAATGAGTAGCAGTGTTGATTTCCTCCTGTATATTATTTCTAACCTTCTTATATATATATATATATCTTTCACAATATTTTCTTTTATATACTTTCAGAGGGAATTTGATACTTTGGACATACATAGTTCAATAATTTTATAAAACCAAGGTCTTCTACAATAGAAAAATGTTGCAGGCCAATTGCAATCATTTCTCCAATACATTTATGAATTTTGGGGGATTTACTGTCATTTATATCCCAAGTTTTAATTTGATCAATAACTTCATGTCAAATTTGTTGCTTAAAAGACTTACTGATAATTTTTTTTCTATTTAATTATAGTTGAACAGTCAATAGGCAGTGTTGTTTCATTTGTTCTTTCCTTTTCTCTTTTTGAGTTCTGTGCCATACTCTGTATTTAAGTGTTTCAACATTTTAGTTATGGTGAAGAAGACAGCTTTTGCTTCTATTTGCTATTTGCGTATGACACAGTTGACATTTTGCTTTACTTTGGTTATCATCAGAAACCTTAAAAAACTTCCCAACTACACTTTTCTCCTTGGCATTGGTTACACTTGCCATAATTAGGGTCTGAAAAGAATAAACATTGGTTAAAATTAAAATTTTTCACTGTCAGATAAAAAACATTTCTAGTTTTCTAATGTGTATAATTTGTAAAGATTCAACTAATAATGGTTTGCTATTAATTGTAAAATAAGAGTGTCTATTTTTTGTCCACCTTATGTATTTTAAGTTTTTGCAAGCAAAGATGCATTCTAAATATTATGCAATCTCCTCAAAATTTTATGTGACATTTTCCAATGAATTGAACAAATTTAGGGCTGACAATTGAATTTCAGCATGCACTTCAAAAATAAGATACACCCTTATATATATATATATTGTAACAATAATAATCTAAGCAAAAAGGCATCATACTATTTACCGAGGTTTAACTCATGCATATATTTTGATAAAATACAAGGAGTACCTAATCTTGCAGGACAGTGAATAAAATTAATGTAAATTTTAAATTTGCTTAAAGATGTTTAATAAGAATTAAATAGTAATTATCACAGTAATTTAATGAGTAAATATTAAAGGGTCTTCAATCTTATCTAAAACATTTAATGACTAATAAGTTTTACTGTCTAAAATAAATTTCTCACAACTAAAAAAATTAATAATTTTTAAAAAGAATCAGAAAGTTTTTTGTATTTTTGTTAAAAGAAAAGAAAAAAAAAAGTAAAAGGGCAACAAGAGTAAAGACATATCCCTTGAGTTTTTTTTTAAAGTGATATAAGTAATTTTACCAAGCTTTACGACAAATTTAAAAACATATTAAGCTGAAAGCTAAATAATGCTGATATCTAACTTGATTATTTTGTAAGGTATGAGATTCAACTGTTACAAAGCATTAAAATAAATATAAGATTAAAAATGATTAAAATCTTCATAAGGATGAGAACAACTGTAAATGTGTATTTTTTTTTTGCATGCGATTGATTTTTTTCAGTTATTTATATTTATTACATTATTGGAAAAGGAATTTTTGCTAGTTTTATTTTATAAATATTAAAACAACTCATGTTAAAAGTGGAAAAAACTATAAAATTAGGATAAAAATACTCATTTTTCACTTTAATTATGATTATAAAAAAATAAAAATGACATCTCGTTTGGCTCTGAGGAGGAATAAATGAGAAAAAAAATGTTAAAAATATTTTAAATGCCATAATAATTTAACACAAGAAAGTTCAATTATGCTAAAAGAAAAATGTTAGTAAAATAAAATACAATTTTTGATGGAAATTAAATTTTAGATTTTTTAATACAAACTTTTGTGTGAAAAAGCTTTTTCTCAGGAAACTTCAAATAACATGTTTATGTAAGTAAAAATGAAAAATCCATTTTGAAAGCTATAAAATTTAAAGAAATAAATTTGTTTCTATGAAAATCATGTAAGTTTCTTAAAGAGAATGTTTACTTTTTTAAAGTCTTGGTTATTGAAAAGAAGATTTATTTTTGTTTATATAATGTGCTATGTAAACAAAAAACAATCTTTTCAAAAACTAAAAAAATTATTTTATGGATTAAAAATATTTTAAAAACAAATTATGTGAAAATATTTTCAGTGAAAAATTTATTGTATGACTTACATCGGAAAGTGTACAAGAAATTTAACTGCTTCACCACGAGGACAATTTGTGATACAAGGTTAATTTTTTTATGTGAAGAAATCAAATGTGACATTGGTGGGAATTTCATACATTCAAATGAATGTATAAAATTCCCGCCAAAGCAAACAAACACTTAACACCACCCTCATATGATCCTTTGGATTAAGTGCTGATTGAAACAACTTATATGGAATTTTATTATTAATATCTACTAAAGAATCATTGAAAATTTGAATTTTAAAATAAAATTTTATATAATGAGTTTCTAAATATTTTTCTAGGTTTTTAAATGCAGACAATACTTTTTTTCTTTTTTATAAATTAAAGATATAATAAAAATTGTCTTAAAAGAGAGCCTGGCAGAACAATAATGTGAATTCATTTTTTGTTTAAATTGAATAATTTTTATTATAATTATTAAATTTATCATTTATAATATTAAATGGGTGAATTAAGAATGTTTAAAAAATTAAAAATAAAAATTTGATCTTGAACTGAAACAGACTTTAAACTAGGTAACTTTATGGAAAGTTCAAGATCTGAGTAGAAACTTGCACATTTCATTTGTTTTTTAAACACAAGTAAAATAAATTTACATCATACTTGATATGCCACCATTGTAAAGTATCTGAAAACCACACCACAGCTTGACCCCAACCATGTAAGTGAAATTGAATAGATAGAACTGTTCTGAAGACATTCAGTGGTTGTGTTAGCATATAAGTCAATAGTCATTATGACTGAGAGTCTGAGCATAATGGCATTGTTAAAACTGCTTATCATGCCAGATGATGTGCTCTCTCCCAGAAACTGTAAATAAGACCTGCTCAAAATAGTTGCAGTATAAACCACAGATGAGCTTTATGGGTAACTGAACACAACTGTACCTGATCAGGTGTCTTCAAGAGGGATTAGCTAGCTGCTCTCACCGACAGGTGTGATCAGAAAATGAGAGTAACCAGTCATTATGTTTATCTACTGACAAAAATATATTTAACAGTTCATTAATATATCACATAAATATGCACATATACATTTGATTTATATCCTAAAAGATTGAAAAAACTCTTTCTTGACAATTTGACATTCATTTAATTATCCTGTAATATTGCACTAAACTTCATGGTTGAGTGATGTAATAATGTGATGTATTTTTAATTATTTTGTGGAAATATATTTCCAACTATTGCCTTGCATGAGTAAAAGCCAGAGATGTTACAGCTAAGATTATCTCAACAGGAGTAAGATCATTTCATGGCTCTGAAAGATTTCAAGTCATATTTATAAGGACACAAATGAAATACACTTGTACCATTATTTCACAGTAAAAGTACAATAATAGATGCATCTTTGATGTTGTTACATTTGGAAAAATAATAATATAATTGTGTTTTGTAGTCATTAGAAGAATGTCTATTATAAGAGTAGACTGACAAAAGAGAGAAAATTCTATCAATACAGCACTATGTGAAACAAGCTGTATTCAACATTTAATTAACAAAGTGCATTTCTCTAATAGTTGTACCAAGTGGAATCTAAAGTTAGTGACAACAGCAAAGTAAATTATTCCAAGAAATATAAAAAAGTAGATGGCAGCAGATATAACTCTTAACCTACAGAGAGACAAAAAAATAATGCTAAGAAATATATTAAACAAATATATTAAGCAAAAACATTAAAAATAAATGCAAGCAAGCAAAAGATGAAAGGCTTCATAAGAAACATGAAGAGAGTGAAAAACTGCAGAACACAGATGCAGCTGGAATGCACTGAAAGATAAATAACAAAACATAAAATGTACTCTTCAGCAGGAAGTATAAAATCATAATGGAAAAAGAAAATGTACTACAGAAATGAAATGAGTATATATTTATTTTCTTGTTGAACTTAACAAATAATGCTAAATTTAGGGCTGACATATTCACAGAAAGCTGATATTGAGCCATAATGAACTGAAAAATACACAAAAGAAGCTATTCAAGGATGAAAGGTCTTTTCATGGACTTTTTCCAGTGCTCAGCAGCCACTGCATCCCGTTTCAAGCACCAGCAGTAGTCAGCAAGAAAGTTTACATCCCACTGGCCTTGGTAGCACTCTTCCATAATGCGATTGTCTTGATGAAAGCATCCACTCTGTTCTTGACTCAAATCTTCACAGTTCTTTAGAAAATAGTCCAAGTGTGACCACAGAAAATGCAGTTTGACTGACATTTGTGTCCCGAGTTGGCGGAAATTCTTCAGTAGATCTTCAATATCCTTCTCATATTCTGCACTCCAGTGATTTCCCAGGAAGTTTGTTACTACTGACTTCAGTTACTGCTAGGTGGACAGTTCACCTTTGCTCAGTGTTTCATCAAACATTGGGTCCTTCACAAATTCTCATATTTGAGAGCCGTCTAATATAACATCCTTGAATTTTTTCATGCTTATCTGTGGAAACTTCTGGAGGAAATCAAACCTGCTGCCTTCCCTGTCCATTGCTTTCACAAAGTTCTTCATTACACCTAACTTGATATGTAACGGTGGAAGCAGTATTTTGTTCAGTTCAACAAGAGTGTGAGACTGAACGTTATTCAAGCCAGGTTTTAACCCTTGTCTTAATGGCCACTCTTGTCTGACATAATGTTGGTCATCAGCCCGACTGTCCCAGAGACACAGAAAACAAGGACTTATCCTGGAACATGAAAAACTGTCTTAATTATCTTTCACGGTCTTGATACTAGTAGAATGTTGTTCCTGGTGCCAACAGATGTTTCTCTTTGAGACATGAAGCAAGCAGATGAGCAGACTCCTTTGAAAAGTTCAGGTCTTGTCAGGTCATTGAGTTCTGCTTGTTCCAAGAGTACTGGCTGGTCATCCTCTTCTCGCTTGTATGCATCATCCCCAGCTACAACAGCCATGTCACTATGTTTGGAATCAGAGCCATATTCCATGTTACCATCTGGCTCAGAAACAGGAAGGTCTGGGCCATGAGGGATTGGTCTTATGGCAAAAGGAACATCGGTGTATTGGACATTTTACTTGTTCTTGCAATTTATTTCTTTTAGATTTATCATGCAGAAATAGCAGTCCATAACGTGATCTTTTCCTTCCCTTCAAACTATTGGAATGACAAATGGCATACCCTTCCTTTTTACCCTCGAGTTCTCCACATGTTTTACACCAAACGTGGGGAGCAAATGGCTTATCCTGACCCCATCACTTGACTCCAAAGTAATCACAATATGCCTTTTTCACAAAGTTAGTGATCTTTGCTTGACAGTTAGGAAGAACCACATTACCATAGATATAATAGAACCTGTCAGGATTATTCTGATTCCTGCAATCCATTCTTACAAAAATACAAATGTCAAGCTGAAAAGAGAAAAAATAAATCAGCACTCAGCTCATTATTGACACAGTATATTAAAATCATTTTAAACTGAGTGATAAGCCCCACACCTTCTAGGTATGCAGGTGTTAGTGAGTAGAGTGGTACACTTGACAACTAGAGTCCACAGGCTTTTGAATATGTTGTTATTGTGTACAACTTGTTGTGAAGTATTCAAGAATATCTTAAAAATCAGACTTAACCAAACACAATGAATGGTATTTTTGAATTTAGCATAAAATGATGATCATATATCACTTGATAAACCTTTGACCTCTGCAAAAACTTTTTTTTAATGCAGACCAGTGTTATCTACTGTCTTCTTGATTCTTCTCCTTTATTGTTCTAACTCCTTAACAATGTTTCTCTTTTTCTTTCACAATCAGTAACCCCTTCAGTCTTAGTGGCTTTACTGCCTTGCATAGGGTGAAATCATTAAAAAAATACATAAAAGGATGGAAGGACCTGTAATACTAAAATCTGCAGTTAAGTTATTACCAGCCAACTTGAAAAGGAAGAAACAAAAAGATCAATCAAAATTCTAATATAAATAGATTTAAATTGGAGATTGATAAGGTTATTGATGTAATAAACTCAATATATGACAGCAGTGAAATATCAGAGGCTCTTTGCAGATCAGTCTGTATGACACCGAGTGGCTTGCAGAAGTAAAGCCACAAACAGGGATGGTATAGGAGCAAGAGTTTCTGAGATCTGTGATGAGAAAAAATGTGGCACATAATCTAAAATATTTGTTTATGCTCAACCTTTGAAAACAGAAATAGTAATCTTGAAATAAATATTTTGACAGGATAAAGAATAAATAATAAGAAATGTTTATCATATCTAACATATTGTTATAATGACATTTAAGCGCAGTACTAGACTAGCATTGAGATTTCATCAGTTTACTATTGAGCTGGCGAGATGTAACTGTAAATTCTATGTTAACAGTTTCTTTACTTGCACTTCTCTCTCCATGCTTTAATCTGCAAAAATATAAATGCAACGTCAATCACTATCTACTGTCCTCCTGATTACTCTTTCCTCTTCTCGCTCATTATTAATGTTTCTTTTCCTAATTCTTCCACACTCTGTAATCCTTTAAGTCTTAGTGGCTTTACTGCATTGCATGGCAGGGGGTAATACCGATTAAAAAAAAAAACATGTTAGTTTGATAAATGTTTCCCAACATTCTGCAAGATTCCAATCTAAATTTGATCCCAATTCATTAAATATTGTACATTTTAAATGTTCATGTAAGTGCTCTATTGTTTAGTTCCACCAGTTCAGACCATTACAACTAGGACATGCCATGCTACTTCCACAGAGTTGAAGCAACCTCATTTCCTCCATATTCCAAATGTAAGGGGAAAGTTCCACTCAGATTTTTTATTTTTTTTTCCAAAAAAATGTCACTTTGTGCAACAGACTCCAATGTAAATGCTTACCTGGATACTATAACATCATCATATCATGAATCAATCCTCATCTATCTACCATATCATCCTGATCTTTGCTTACTATCAACTCCTCTTTCATTCATATCCTATACATCATTCATCATTAGCATTTTAACTGTAATCCTCTACCTTGAGTGGTTATTTATATTGAGCCTTATACTAGGTAAATTCTAGTATTAAAAAAAAACTGAAAGGAGATTATAAATGAAAGGATAGAAATTTGACTTTTTTCCCTGAGATGTTAAAATGAAATAATAATTACAGTTTGCTGAAATGGGTATAACTTCTTTGCTCACATTTGATCAGATTGAATTTTTTTCCCTTTTTACATGAAACCAAAAAGCTATAATGTCACTTAGTATCCAATTCCTTGATTAGAGTGAACTTGATATATATATATATATTTTTTTATGGGAGAGCAGTCCATTTTTTATTTTTAACAAATTATTTTGTCATTGTCATTCTGATATCAATGTTACACTTTGCCCTGTGGTATATCAAGCTTAAGTGCCATTGCGGACAACCATTATGTTGTTTCTGCTTCTTTGCTTCCCTGTGTCTGTTAACTCCATCCACGAGTTGAAAAACAATGCTTGTCATTCAGAAAAAAAAAAAAAAAAAAAAAAAGAGAATACTGGACACTACCATTATTTGAATGGATGATGGATTCCCAGAGGGAGAAAATTAAAAAAAAATAAATAAATAAAAATAAAAACTCAAATAAAAATAAATAGAAAATAAAATTTAAAAAGTAAAATAAAAATAATAAAAAGACAAATATGAGATTCCCTCCCTGAGAGTATAGTTTTTTTTTCAGATAGATTCTACTGCCCATGGATAGGAGAATGTCAGTGAGACTGACCCTTCAGGTTAAAATACCAATTAGAGAGATTCACTGCCACCTTCACCACCTCCTTCTCCTGTTCCTCTCACCTCTACTTTATCTGTCTTTCTCTCTGATTTTCTCATTCTTTAAAAATAAAAAAATAAACAATTTAATGTAGTGTTCAAAAGTGAAACTGAAAACTTGTTGTTGCCCATGTCAAGGATGCGTCAGTCTGTCTAGCAATCCCACAAAGCTAAGAATCAATTATATTGTGCTGGTTTTATGGGGAGATCAATTCATTTTAATGAAATTTTTCTTTGAAAATGCACAAAATTACACACCTTTCTTTTAGATTATTTTTTTATCAATTTTTTTTTTACATTGCAAATAAAATAAAAAGCATGTGATAAATCACAAAAGAAAAAAATAAAACAGGAAAATCAGTTAGTTTTCTGACAAGAAATCTGAGAGTGTTGACCAATAGAGTCATTCTCTATTTTGCTTTCATACAAAATGTCATCTGATGTGTAGCAACAGCCAACAGGCTTCTTCGATATCAATAAATTTTTATCCACATTTTGTACTAAGAAATAGTTTCCATCATCTTCTATCTGTAAAGCTCCCCACTTGTTCATGGGCAGAAAACTCTCCAATATGATTTCCCAAGCATTCAGTTTCTGAAAATGACCACAATTAATTCATTTTTGTTTGGATTCATATTTTCATTTAAGGATAGATATGATTAAGGAAAACTTTCACAGCTTCACTCTCAATCTCATTTCTAATACCTTATTACAGACATTATGCTGCATCAAGATGTCTGCACAAGTTCCTGAACACATAGAATTTTAATTTTTTAATATTAATGAAAAATGATAAAAATGACAATGAATTTGGTTACATCATATTGTCGGTTTCATTTCTAGATATTTTATTTCTTTTGACTGTTTAGAATTTTTTTTATTATTTCACAAATTAATTGTAACCATATCTTTTTAAGTATTGTTTCCAACTGACACAATCTTTTTCTTCCATATATTTAAACTATGTTTATAAATTATAATATATAATACTATGTTCATTTAAAAGTCAAAAATTTCACTTAAATATGATTCTGTCTGAAAACTAATAGGACTTATCCATTCTTTGATGTGAGAGGCCCCATACACATTGAGTTCTTGACACAGAGACAGAAAATAAAAAAGTCTACAAAGAGATCCTGCAGTGTTTGTTTCACTCAGTGCATAAAAAGAGATGAGAGTTGTGGCAGGACAAATTGTGGCTGCTTCAACATAACAATACACCTGATAACAATGCCCTAAGCACCCAGTGGTTTGTGGCTAAGAAGAACATCTCTGTACAGGAACAAATTCACCTGATCTTCCTCTGTATGACTTTTTCTTTTCCCCAAGCTTTAGTGGATCATCAAAGGGACCTGTTTTGAAGGTATGGAGGCCATCAAGCAGGCTATAACCATGGAGCTGAGGGTCATCCAAAAAGAATCCTTCCAGCAGTGCATAGAAGTATTTACAGAAAAGGATGGAAAAGTGCATTAGACTTGATAGGGATTATGTTGAAGGGGAAACAATGTAGTTTGTTATTTGGAATTGAAATAAATTATTTGTAACACCAATTCCATTAATTTTCAGACATACATCATATGTTTGAATGTTTTCAAGTTTTCATATGAAATCAGCAAAATATGAACTTTAAGCAAAATGGACAAAAAATTAAAAAAAGAATTATCAGCATTAATGTGTTATTGCTTTGAATTATATATACAGCATGTGATGGACAAATTATTGTTTTTTGAATTTAAAGGAGGATGAAAAAAATTATCAATTAAATATGAAAAGAAGGATGTTGTGTCGGAGGAAAATCTCCTTTACCTATATTTTTTGGTATCATATATTGTGTCCATGAGATGTAAGCATTATTTTCATTTTTGTGTAAAATGAAAATAATGCTTACATCTCATTTTAACAGATATATTTGCCAAAATTACACAAAAATATCTTGAAATATTAAAGAGTAAATTTAATCAATAAAATTACCATAGGCTCCTGATGAATTTGGAATCTCCTGAAGCTCTTCTGGACGTTCTCCTTGTTTAAGTTGGTGAATGCTGCCATAATCCTTGCCTCCAATTCATCTTTCTTCTTACAAGGAGTTTTGTTGGTCGCTCACTCAACTGCACCTCACACATAATAATCAAGGGGGTTGCAGTTTTGGGAGCTAGGTGACCAGATATAAGGGGTGATGTGATCACAGAAATTGTCTGACAGCCATGACTGGGTTCTCTTGCTTGTATGCCATGGTAAAAGTCCTGTTGCTAGACATAGGAGCCACCTTATTGACCCAGGAAAGCACTACTTTCTCAAGACACTTGATTTGTTGGTGAGGGCCTCCATATTAAGTCTGAGGCCCTCACCAACTAATTCAGGATTTCTTTTCTGAATAGAACAATCAGAGTGAGTTTTCTGAGCTGCAGTACCTTTGTAAATGCCATTAGACTCATCCAATTCTTTCCGAATCTTCTGCACTTGATAACCAAACGCTCTGAAATGTTCATATTGGAGCTTCCATTGTGAATGCCAAGCACTACATGCCACTTCTAAATTTCTAGCAGTGTGAATTGTGTCATGGTGCTCTTTTCCTCACAGATGGTGCCCACCTGACCCTACTTTATTATATATATATATATATATATATATATATATATATATATATACACACACATATATATATATATATATGTGATTGTATCCTTTATTGTTGGTGCTGGAAAGTTCTTTACCTGACACACTTTGCAAAATCTGAATGTCAAATATGTTTTCTTAATCCCTTCTTGGTTAAGCTGAGAATTTTTCAGCACCTCCTCATAAAGATACTTGATGTATATTTAGAATAATTTCCACTAACCAAGGTACAATCTCAATTATTTCGACAAGCTTCTCAACAGTCACCAATAATGAAAAGCAAAGTAATCTAAAAGAATAAAATGGCCAATAGTCACCATTTTGTCTGCCACTAATTCTATGGAAATGGTCTCCCTGGTCATGGCAGGGAAGAGTTCCAATCAAAACCTATTGTCATAGACAGACCATCTTTTCGTTCTAATTCCACTCTGGATTTTTTTCTCCTTTCTGGTAAAAATACCTGATGAGTTACGAACTGGCTTTTCACTAATAAACGAGATATTATATTGTTGGTCGTCTTCTTTATGCATTCTTGGATCGATATCATGTTGTTTTCAATATTATATTTTTTGTTGTCATTGCTGTTAAAAATTTTAATTATTCTTGTCATTATTTTTTATTTATAAATTTTCTATCATCTTTAGTTTTGCTGTCATTAGTTTTTTCTCCATTTTAATCTTTTGCAGTCATGTTAATTGTAAACTTTTATCTTCAACCTCATCAGTGTTGCAATTCTGATCATCATTATCATCATCACTATTATTGTAGGTATTATTTTTAATAAATTTATGTCTTTAATTTTTATTTTAATTTCCAATATTTTTATCATTTTCTTTATTATTTTAAGTTTTGTTGTGCCATTTTATTTTTATTTATATTATTCTGATTTTAATCTAAATCACTATTTTATATTTGGTATTTCTAATTGTTCTTAAGGATGTTTACTAATTTTTTAAAGTTCAATCTATTTATTTACTTTATCATTAGTATTATTATTACTATTTTAATTCATTATTATTTAAATATTTCAATTTTTTGTTTCTCAATCATTTATTTTCATTTGTGATTTCAGTTTCTATTATTTCAAATTTGTATTCATTATTTTTTATAATTACTTTTTCAAGTTGTAAATCTTATTCAAAAAATCTTTTTCTCCAATATTTCACTTGATATAGTTGGTATGAATATGTTTTTAATATGATATATCTAGTATGATATGCTTTTATGTGTTTTTTAGCTGGTATTTTTGCAAAAATTAACATTACCATTATTCGAGTTACTGAATACTTTATCATTATTTTAATTCTGATTAATCTATGAATTCATTGTTTATTATTGTTTCCTTCTTATTACATCTCAAATTTGGCTTTTTTTTTCTTTATCTTGTATGGAATGAACCTATCACCCAGTTTTCCTTTATAAAAAGTCCTTGACAATCTCTTGGCACAATCAACGCAGGCAATAATTATCAAGAGTTGCACAGGCAGATGGTGTTGTCTGGTTTACAAATCCTCAAACTCAAACAAGTTATCTTCAAATCTGTCTTGTTTTTGCTATTTTAATGCCAATGTTGCACTTGAAAATCATTTTAACTCTTTCTTTTAAGTTTTCTTTTTAGCAAAATATATTCTAGTGAAACCAGAGAGAAACTTAAATGTACCTTTTTCCAATAAAGAAATAAAACACAAAATGATCATTTTAAGTAACAAAATAAGAAGAGAAATATTATTACAGTTATTATAATACACTTCTAAATAACTCATAATCCATTTATAAATTTTGATAAAACAAAATTACCCTAAATTTTCATGAAAGTCAATCTTCAGGGTGTGTATGATCATGGCTCTCTACATCTCTTACCCTGTGCAATGTTTGTCCACTTGCCATATCTACCACCCTGCATTCCACCATCCATTCACACATGTTCATCAGGTAGGTACCCCCTCATTGCCTTCCCCACCTTCACTTGTCCATTTTGCCTTCTATATATCCTGAGAGTATGAAAGGCAATAAGCTCCACAAGTAAAAAATTTATTTTCTATTAACCTGCAGTGAAATATAAAGTAGTGACTTGCCTTGCAGGAACCAAAACATCCACTGGAAAGCATAGAGCTGGAACAGAGTTCTACAAGTGAGAGAAGAAACTGTTAACATAGAACTTATGGCTACATCTAGAAATTTCAACAATATAATGAGACCTTACTGTCAATCTAGTACTGCACTTAAATTTGTAAAGTCAAGGTACCAAAGAGAAATGCTCATCAGAACAATTACTATGGAAATATTCATAGAAAAAGCATAGTGAAGCTATATTATGGTGGTGTGAAAGTGACTTAAGCCAAAATGTCAGGTCAGGACTGATAATATTGCATATTCTTCTTTGACTTTTATCAAGAATCTCAAAATACATAGCAGAAATCCCAGACCAGATGTGGCAGCAATATTGAATGCATAGGTAAACTTACAAAGGAGTAAAGGCTCACAGTCATATCATTCTGAAATATCACCAAAGATAAACAACATTGAGCTTAGTGCCTAGATGGGTGACTGCTTGGGAATACTAGGTGCTATAATCTTGGATGTGGGGGTGGTGTAAGAGGTAAGAGAAAATGGGTCTGAATGAGAAATCAAAGTGCCAAGATCTAATTCCAGTCAGGTTCGGTATATTCACTTACTCACAAATACCCTTGCAAAAGGTATGAATCCACCTCTTCTACTCCTAGCTATGAGTTAAATAGTAGAACTTGTATCAGAAAATCATTATTATCTCAAAAAAATTTAAAAATTTAAATTCCAAAATATTTGCTGACTTTAAATAACCTGAAAAAAGTTAATAAAACAAATCTCTCAATCAATGTATAATGTATCTCTTAATCAATGTATAAAGGTGTAACATAGATTCTGGCAAGAAAAAATGTCTAGTCAACACAGTGAACCACTTTTCCTCACATCAGACATAGCAATTGTTTCAATATAATCATTCCACTTTACTGAACATTACCAAAATGTACAATTACATATATGTATATCTTTCCAACACAATGTAGTAATATGCACACACAGATTTAATGAGAAATGTATAATCACTACCTATAGAAATAAAAACTAATATATGAAAAAATTAATTCAGATTATTCATGCCTTCTAGCTAGTATCTTAACTTTTCTCTTTATATAAGACAAAGTAATTTTATTAGTTTATCTGTTAGATGTGCCAAAATTAAAAATACTATTTGCTTGTAATATGAATTTAAAAAAAAAATTATGATTTTAAAAATCTGTTTGGAGTTATCCAGATTTTCTAACCATAATCTGTGAAGGATTTCTAGCTCAGAATGAAATTAGACATAATCTTCTCTACTAATTATAATAATGTTGATATATTTATAATGTCATGAGTCCTATAAGCCATTAAGGTTAGAAGAACATAATGTGCACTGCAGTCATAGCAGCAGGTGTGCCTTGGGCAAGATAACTGGACCAAGACAATCCCACTTAAGACTTTATAATTTTCTCAACATATATAATTGAATCACATTTGCAAGAAACCATATATCTATTCAACAAATTAACAAAAGTTTACCTCAAGAGTTTCATGTCAAAATTCTCATCAGGGCCAAACGTTCAATTCATCAATTGAACTTTTGTTGATTTATTGAATATTATGTGTTATATTCTGTGCTAATAGAAATATGGACTGGACAAACATGGTGGATAAATAGTAACAGGTTTATTGTAGAAACCAGTACAACAAGCAAGGAAGTAATAGTTATGCGCACGGTCATCTTAAGTCAGTACAGTTGTATGTGTGCTGCTAGGAAGGCCGTTAGTTCTCATAGATCCCAGCTTGACTCTGCTGTCCGCTGTTCTAACGAATTCTTATAGGTGGTTACTACCTACAGTGCTTCCACTCATGGGGGTGGCAGGTTATTCCATTACATCATTATGGCTTTAGTTATCTATTGACTGCTTTTTGGCAGAAGTTTTTGCTAACTGGAAAGATATGATAAATTCATATAATTTTCTCATTGTTTTTGTTATATTATCTATCTGTTAATTTATCTCTCTATCTAGGGCTTGTTGTGACATCACTGATTGAACCCTGGACAACTAGCAATGTGTAATGAGTCATAATTCCAGTTGTTTCAGGTTGATGGTGGTGAGAACCAGATGAGGCCATGGGTCTTAATTATCATTTGGGCACCATGCAAGGTAATGGTGGTTCCATTATGATCTCTGGGTGTTTATGTGGCATGGAATGGGTCTGCTGATCCACCAAAATACATTGTTAACTGGTAACCACTATGTTGCACTGCTTTCTTGCTGCATGTATCTCAACAAAAAGCAAGATAATGTGCAATGTCATCAGTTGCCCCTGTTGCCCAAAATTGATTTAAGGAATATTCTAGAGTTTTCTAACAAATTGTATAGCCACCATAATCACCTGACATGATTCCATTTGAGAATTTATAGCACATGGTTGAGAGTTCCCTTCACACACAAGATCTTGTATCAACAAATATCAAGAAGCTGTGGAGAACTATTGAGACAGCATGGTACAACATTTCTCCAGAAATCTTTTCTCCAGAAATCTTCAAACCACATGTAGAATTAAGGACATGTCAAGTTGCTGCTCTTCCCCAGGCTAGAAAGGGTCCTATATAATATCATAACCTTTGACGTGTGTATGTGCATGAATAGTAAAACCTCACCATAGACAGTATCATCAAACATGTGGAGTTCATCTTCAATGAATCACCAGACAGAGTTGGCCCATTTGCCAAAATATTAATTTTCCAAACTTTTAGAAATTATTGAATTAAAATGTCCTTAAAACCATAAAAGTCTGGGTCATCATATCCTGAGGGGAAAAGCTCAAATTAATAAAATGTTTCATTCATTCACTAATGAAATGTTTGTATTTTATTCATTAAATTTTTACAGCTGGTTTGTAGCTAAGTCAATTATTTCTCAGAGAGGGAGGGAGGGAGGGAGGAGGGAGGGAGGGAGGGAGGGAGGGAAGGTGCATTCTCTGTGTTATCAAATAAGCTTATAATATATCATAAATTTTTTTCAGCATGCCTAACCGAGCGAAATCTGCAGGGAACCTCAGATTACAAGATCTTACTGTATTTATGTACAAGCAGGTATAATCATTAATATATTCTTAATTTCTTCATGACAAAGATAAAGATTTAACAATGCATTGAGAATATCCTTAATTTTTTTTTTTAATCATTTCACCCCAAGCAAGGCAATAATTTCACTAGGACGAAAGGGGTTACTGAGAGTGAAAGAGTGAGAAGACAGAAATGAGGAGAAAAAGGACAATAAAATAACAGAATTCAGAATGCTGATTGGCACTGCATTTAAATTTTTGAAGATTTTAGGTGACAGAGAAAGAAGAAATTGGAAGAGAATACTGCAAATGAGAACAGTGATGAAAGAAACCATTAGGATAGAACATATGGTTGTATCTACCTTGTTCAGCTGCAAAACTGTGAGGCATTGTTGTCAATCTAGTAACATGCTTAAATTCATACAGTCAAGGCAGCAAGGAGGAAAGCTTATCAAAACAACTGCCATTATTCGCAGAAAAGACAGAGAAACCATATCATGCTGGTGAGAAAGTGACTGAAGTTGAGATGTCAGATCAAGGATCAATTACATTATGATGAATAATAGGAATGCCAGAACAGGTCAGTAAGCATGTTATTTTTTTTTAATCATTTTACGCTAAGGAAGGAAATAAAACCAGTAAAATGCAAGGGGTTATTGAGTAAGAGAGAATATGAGAAAAAATAGTATTAGAGAGAGAGAGAATGATGAAAGAACAGGAATTAAGAAAACAGAAAATAATTGTTGACATTGCATTTAAATTTTTAAAGATCAAAGTCGACTGAGAAGCAAGAAGCTGGAAGAGTGTTCCATAAGCAACAAGAGGCAAGACAAGAAATTACAGTTACATCTAGCCATTTCAACTGTAAAATGACAAGACCTTGCAACCAATCTAATTCTGTATTTAAATTTATAAAGTCTAGGTAACACAGGAAAATTGATCTAAATAATTTAATAACTCATATTTTTAAATTTCTTGTACCATAATTGGGCACTCTTTTAGAAGTATTTTCTGCTTTCTTACCATAGATCTTATTTAATACAATACCTTTACTTGCCTCAATATTCCATGAATTTATGATTCTATATATGTACAAACAAGTTTTCATATATATATATATATATATATATATATATATATATATGCAATTTCATGATGATCAAGTTTCTTTTATAACTTTCACTGTCTATAGAAACTGGTGTTATTCTCACAGGAAAAATATCAGAAAAGCAATCAAATATCTATTCATTGAAATAAATTCATTTAAAAAAAATAAAAAAAACAAACCACTTAATTACTCTATAATATGTCTATTTGTTTTCATAGATTGATGTCTTGAAAACATATTTGTATATATGTATCAGTAATTTAACATTGGTGAGTATATATGCAAGTTTGCATGTTGATCAAAACATGCACTTGTTTACTTATCATTGTGTCTATATAGATGACAATGGTCATATTTCTTCTTTTTTTTTCACACACTTGTTTATTTCCTAAACAAATGAATTCATTTTTTTTTCAAAAAACCACTGATAATTAAGTTATAAAATGACTGACCATTATTATCAAGGTCAATTAGAACTTCAAAGTTTGACCTTTTTAACTTAATGATGATCATGAATTTCTTCTTTTTAAAACTTTGTCTATGCATTAAATTTGTAGCTAAATATTTGTTCACAGTAAAGCAAATAAAAATTAATTCATATTTGATGAAATTAGTAGGATAATTTGGGATTCTACTGGGGTGAATTTTGATGCACAAATTTTCAGTACAGTAAGGAATACATTGGAATGTTATGGTGTGCTGTAATGGAAAATGGCTCAGCATTAGAAATCAGAGAGCTGAGTTTGAATTCCAGTTAGGTTTTTTACATTCACTTGCACACAAATACCCTTGAGAAAGGTATAAATCCATCTCTTCATTATCCAACTATGCGTTGGATAGTAGGGTAGACTGGGTTTGATAGCCTTGGTTAACAAGCAGCCTACTGCAGGGAAATCTTCTGCTTAGTCAGTTATGAATCAAAAGAGATATGATTGCCCAGGTGTGTATCATGTATGGGATTTAACTGATGAACAGAAGCATACTGGATGCTTAGAAACAAAGGACTTGCTATAGAATCAGCAAATGTTCTTTTCTATTTGTCATTTAAGCTGCTTAAACTGGAAAAGAATCCAATAATTTGGCCCTTGTAATTATATTTCATCATATATTTGAATATATACATGAATTTGATTAATATATACATATATATACATGCAAAAATGTTTAATATTTAAAAATGACTAAACTAATTCAATTTCTTTTTTTTCAGGTTTGAGATAAGAGGTTTAACTGCCTTGACACCATTTGTTATAAGAATCACTGAAAAGCCCTTGGAGTTATTCAGCTAGAAAGAGAACAGGTTAAAATCATTTTGTATCAGCCCCATTGTCTTCTCAACTGAGCAATGGTGAGAGGAAAAAATCGGTAATGGCATTCAGTAATGGTACCAACATTTATACTCTGGCTTCCATCTTTAAAGTCCATTCAAGAACCATCAAGAGAATTGTGAATAAGCTTAAGAAAGAGGGAACAGGAGAGACGAAAACTGGATCTGGAGGTCACAACAGGAAGAGGGATCATCATATCAACTTAGACCTAAAGAGATGATTTAGTAAAGATCCAACTCAATTCATAAGACGTTTGGCATGGCAGAGAGGAGTTTCACCTATAAAAGTCCAAAGAGCAGTGAAAAAAAAGACTGAAAATGAAATCCTACATGAAACGTGTGATGCACCTTGTTACTCTAGAACAGAAAGTTAGAAGGTCAGAGAGGGTGAAGATCATCTTAAATAAGTTGGAAATCGATCCTGGAATAATATATATATTTGAACTTTATTGCAATCCTTCATGAGCTTTCAATCTTTAGCTATGATTAATTAATGAACATGTCATTTTCGTTTATGATTGATTTCATCACTATTCTGCTGTTAAGCTTAGAGAGGAATTATACATTCTTATTGCTCTAGGTAGAGTCCAATAGTGTTATAAAAAACTTGGAGAATTCCAGTAAGATATCTTTAATCATTTCTAAGATACAATGATTCAAAGCTTAGTCAAATAATTGGACAATTTTGCTGTTACACCCAGTATATATATATATATATATATATATATATATATACACACACACACACACACTTATTGGGTATACTTTGGTAGCAACTTGCAAACATTGCTTATAAAAAGAATAGACTTTTTAAGTTTTAAATTTATTTTTTCTAGAATTTGAATACAATTTCAAAAACATAGCTGCTGTTCTAATAACCAAAATTTATGTTGTGTCCAATCTTTCAAATCAAATGAGTTATCATCAGGGGTGTGAATAAATAAATGATCGATTGTTTTTTATGGGTTATCAATCTTTTGCCGATTATTTAAAGCAAGAACATTTTTTTTAGATTGTAAGCATTTTTTTGAGATGATAATGATTTTATTGATTCAAGTCCTATGAATTAATCCATAGCTGAATTGAGAAGAGGGGAACTCATACCTTTCCTTAGGGTATTTGTGCACAAGTGAATATAATGAACCTGACTGGAATTGGAAATTGGACAGCTAAGTTCAAATTTGTTAGCCATTACACCATCTACACATCCAAGATTATAGCACTTGATATTCCCAGCTGGTCACCCATCTAGGTACTGACGAAGTTCAATGTTACTTAACTTTGGTGATCGTATGAAAACCAGTGTTTCACTGTGATATGGCCATAAGCCATGAGTAAGTAAACAGAAAAGTAAATCAAATGTACTTTAAGCAGTTCATTGTTTTAAAAGTGTCATTAATTTTTTTTTTTTGCCAAGTAAGTCTAATGCAGCAAAGTGCAGCTAGTCATGCGTTAGCATTGTGTAATTACATAGTTTCCTATTTTTATATGCATTTAACAGTATAGGGTCTTAGATATTTATGATGTGCCTTCAACTTGTTGATATGTAGGACCTTCTGATCAAACAAAGCCTGAATAGTGGTAGATGTAAATAAAAAAAATATACTGTTTAATAATAAAGACATATCATCTACTCAAATATGAGTATCCATTTAAAAATAACATTTAAACAAATGAATTAAAAATGTCGCATTTAATTGATTTCCTAAAAAATTATCTTTGTTTACATAACAGAGCAGATATGTATATTTTAAGAATCAGAAAGGATGTGTTCAAAAGCATCATACCGGCTTTGTTTGATCAGGAGGTCTTACATGGCTGAGTGCTCTAAGGCAAATCAGATCTAGAGGATGCAAGTTCGAATCCTGCCAGAGGGTGCTTATTTTTCTAAAAACAGTTCTCAAATAGTAGATGTAAATAAATAAATATACTGGTATACTGCTGATATATAAATAAAAACAGAGGATCTATTCAATATGAGTATTCATTAATAAAATGTTTAAACAACTAAATTAAAGATATGTTGCATTTAATTGATTTCCAAAAATATGTTCTTTATTTATATTAGGATATGAAACAGCAGATATATATATATATTTTGAGAATCAGGAAAGATGTTTTCAAAACACGATTCAGGCCTTGTTTGATCAAATATATATATATATATATATATATATATATATATATATATATATATATATATATATATATAACAACATGCTATGCCTTCTTGATCTCATGTTTTCCACTGACATTAAGTGGAGTGCTTATATCAAATCAATAACTTAGTCTACTGCAAGTTGGGTCACTGTCTCGTACCAGAAAATTTTTCTTGTCAGAATTTATCTTGCACATTTACAAATCTACCATTTGTCAATGCACTGAACACTCTTGCCATATTAGCTCTGGTGCTCCTGCTGTACATTTTGAGATTTTGGGCTAAATGCAAAGAAGAATCTGTACCCTAATCGATCCAGACTGGACATCTCAACTGCTGTCATTTTCTCACTGAATGGATGTGGCTTCCCTCTGTCTTTTCTACAAATATTTTTATGGCAGCTGCTCTGATAAGCATTTTGTCCTGGTGCACTGATTCCATAAATTTAAGCATACTACTAGATTGGCATCTAGGCCCCACTCTATTCCTTATCTGACACCATAAATTCCCAAGTTGGCATCTACGCGGATGACACCACAATTTACTCCTGCCACAAAAACAAATCTAAGTGTCACTGACAAAACTAACCTGGCCATGCATCTCAAAAAGGACCTCCAATTGGTTGTGAACCGGGGCAGGACTTGGCTGGTCAACTTTAATGCCTCAAAAACAAAACTGCTCTCTATTAATCACCACAGAGATCCTTCCCTGCCCTCCATTAGAATGTCTGACGCTCAACTGCTCGAGAGCACCTCTCTGCGACTGCTCAGTCTCACGTTGACTGCTGACCTGAGATGGAACAAATACATTGAGTCAATTGCTTCGTCAACAGCAAGGAAAGTTGGTCCCCTGTGACGCACCAGGAAATTTTTCTCCCCAGAATCGATACTTCAGATCTACAAATCAACAATTCACCCTTGCATGGAGTATTGCTGCCATATATGGTCTGGAGCCCCTTCAGTTTGCCTCAGGGTTCTTGATAAGCTCCAGAGGCGGATATGCAATATAATTGACCCTGTTCTGGCATCTCGTCTACAGTCACTCTCTCACATACGAGCCATCGCCTCTCTGTCTTTTTACAAATACTTTCATGATAAATGCTCCAAGGAGCTGCTTTCACTGGTTCCCAGACTTCATGAATTCAAGCGCCCTATGAGACTGGCATCCCGCTCTCACCCTTTCACTGTCAAAACTACTAAATGTAGCCGTCTCTTCTACTCAAATAGCTTCATGTCTTGCACATCTCACCTGTGGAACTCCCTTCCCTATTCCTGTTTCCCTGAGAGCTATAATCTCCAACTATTCAAATGTAATGTCAATCAATATCTGCAGTTGTCTTGATCTATCCACTATCCCTCTCCTCATCCTTTCCTCTATCTCTCCAATCTGATCTTGCTCCAAATCTTCTGTACTCCCTTGCATCCTAGTGGCTTCCCGCCTTGCTTAGGATGAAACGCTTAAAAAAAAAAAAAAAAAAAAAACTGCATATAGATAATGTGTTACTACAAAGTTTGAATATACAGGTGCTGTAATGTTTAGTGGCTTAGAATGAGAAATCAGTGAGCTGAGTTCAAATACTGCTGGAATAAATTACATTCACTTTTGCAGAAACACTCTTTCAAAAGGTATGACTCCATCTCTTCTCTTCCCAGCTATGGGTTAAATAGCAGGGCAGACTAGGCTCTCTAGCTATAGTTAGTAACCAGTCTAAAAGAAAGACAACTGTGAATTCAAAACTGAATATATCCCTGGCAAAGTACAGACTATGTAGCCAATGAAAGGATCATGGAATACACAGTGACTTTATGATATCAATTGTGGTCAGTGTGATAGATAGACTGGAGCATTCCCAAAGTAAAATTTCATGGTAGTGTCTATAATTGATTCTAATCATGTGTTAGAGATGTCGAATTATTTGATGATGGTCCTCATGGATGAATTCACAAATTTCATCCACATTTTCTTCCATTTTGCCGAGATGTAGTTGACCTGAATGTTCATCAGATTGAACCAACACTTAAGCAACCTTGAAATGCAAAGGACAATCAGAAACTTGTGTTCAACCTAGAGGATATTCACCAAAAGCCTAAAAAAACATGTTGAGGATCTTGACCACAGATTTGTAAAGATTGACATAAAATCTAATGCAAGCAGAAATTTGTTAGTCATTTTAAAGTTTTCAGAACTCTTCTAATACAATATTACAAAACATTGCATAACAACTGAACAGAAATAGATAGCATTTTGTACAATTGCAGCATGTAGAGTCTTGGAACTTTCCAATACTACCTTATATAATGCATTATAGAACGTATATACATATAGACACACAATGTCTGTAGACTAATCAGGAAAACGTCATTTATGTTATATAACAAATATGTATGTTAACATTAAGTATTTGTAACATAATTTCATTCTATCAGAGCTTTTGAAATGAAGATTTATCATCATTATATACTTTGCTATTTGAACCAGCGAGTTCATCTTAGTTGTTATAATCACAACATTTTGGCCAATGTGCACTCCAACCCTCTTCAGGTATTTGCCTTTATACTCAGTAATCTTCTTGGAATTTTAAATGAAAACCTTTATTCAATCCACAAGATTAGATTGTTCTCATTCCATTGTCCATGTTTAGAGAACATTCAATAACAGTCTCCAGTTTTGTTCCCATTTGTGTCACTTGAACAATAATATGTGACCTTTCAGCACTACCAGACACATAAATAAGTAAAATGAATGAATTGAAACTAACAAATAATCATTAAATTAAGTAAATAATAGACAAATTAACAAACTACAAACACTCACATAAAAACAAGTAAATGTAATAATAACAACCAACAACAAATAATAAAATAATCAATAATAAATACAAAAGTTGACAAACAATACTATAAAATAACCACAAAACTGCATCTGGATCCACAATTATTTCCACTCAATAGGCCCTAGAATAATTTGAAACATAACAGTTACCACAAAAATACCCACTCACTGAAATAACTGTTAGAATAATACAATAGACCTACCCATACTGCACCACTGAGCAGCATATATAAATAGTCTGGCCATAACAGAACAAACATGATCTGATGATTGCATTTAAGCATGAAACAGACTGGGTGTTAATACAATGTACACTTTTATATTTACATATGCTCTATCTCTGATATTGAGCAATTTAACTCATAAGTATAGCATACCTTAAAACTATATATATATATATATATATATATATATATATATATATATATATATATCCATGTATAAATCTGGCTAATTGCATATTAATACCCATAAATCTGGAAGCAGAAATTTAAACAGGTATATATTTGAATTTGGAATTATGCAAAAAATACTTAGTTCTGATAAATATATTATAACACTTTACTATATTGCTAACTTATCAAATCCATATTTAATGAATCTAAAATATATTTAACTCCAACCACAACCAGTGTAACAAATTCCTTCACACAAAACATCCTCAAATCAACATGCAAACAACCACCAAACATGGATAAAAATGCCTACAACAGAGACACACACACATGCATGCACAAACAGATACATATTATCATCCAAATCCCACATAGAAAAAAATAGAATCATGATACATATACACACATGAATTATAGACTAGAATGCTGCTTCAGGTCTGCTTAAACAATGGTAAATAAACAACACAAAAATAAAAATACCAGAATTTTCTATTCTCCTCCGTGATTATCTGATGAAGCTTAAATAAAAGTGAAACATGTTAAATTTGTAAACCTTTCCTATTCGTTCCTCATTCAATCAAATATATGTGTGTGTGTGTGTGTGTGTGTGTGTGTGTGTGTGAGTGAGTGCAAACATAAATAAATAAATATACAACAATGCAGGTCTGTTTGTCATTTTCTCAGTATTTTTATGATTACAATATATACTCATGTGTAAGACGACTTCATGTATAGTATGGCCCCTGAATTTTTTTAATTAATTTTAACCCTTCTAGAACAAATTTACCTGTGTATAGTGCAGCTGGTTACCGAAAATGCATGAGTTTTAAACTCTTCAAAAAAAATTACCTGTATATAGGTAATATTACCTATTTTTTTTTACATCAAAAACTGATTATAAAAAACTCATGATATACTTTTATAAAGGTATATATATATATATATATATATATGTATGTGTGTGTGTGTGTATTCATGGATATAGAAAAGACTATATATCAATATAAAGAAATACTCAAAAATATATGAATCTATAGAAGTGAAATCTGCAACGTTATTTACACACAAATAAACATTTATGACTGGATGCATCTATTTACATGTGAATCCCCCCCACACACACACACACAAACATACAAGCATATTGATACTTAAATACCCAAGATAATATAAAGACACACATAGAAATATATAATCAGTTCAATATGCAGCTAGATTAAGAAATAAAGAGATTTTGTTTAAAGAACTTTGCAAAGTCCATGCAACAATATTTATGAGTCTGTGTGCACACAATATTATGGTTGTCATGGCAATGAATGACTGGCAGACATATTTGTTTCTCAGCTGCACAAATTGATTTCTTTCTTTTGTCTGAAAAATGATTAAAAATTTATCTGTACATTTGCAGATTTTAACATCCCCCCTGGTGTATTAAGCACAACAAAATTCACTGAATATCTTTCAATCCTATTCAAAAAAAAACAAATGAGAATTTAAAAAAAAATCTATTATCAGGTTCAAAATGAGGAAAAGGAAATAAATTTAGGATTTGTGAAGAAAAGGATTTAATACTTTTATAAGATGCCATCTTCTGTATGGTATAATTTATTTGTTAATGGCATGCTGTTGGATTTTGTACCATATTTGGTAATTAGTGTTTAGTTAATCTTCTTAATTTATTAATATTTAAATTTCAAATTTATTAAGAAGAGGTAAGGAGGAGGTTGTTACCAATAAACTTTCTTTTGAGCTTTCTTGATGCAAAATATTGTACAAGAAGTTTCTGATTTATTTCATTGTCTTCTTTTGAAAGTGTAAATTTTTCTACTTATTCAAACTTGATATTCATTTAAATTTAGCAATATGTCTTTAAATGGTATGGTTTGGTTTGTTTTATGGCATATCAACGTCAATGGGTCATTTAATGCTGACAATTTTTTTTTCCTGGTAATATTTTTGCTTTTTCAAAAATCTATTTCTGTTAATATTTTTTTCCTCAAAAATGTATAGCTGGTAATATTTTTTGAAAAACGTATTGCTGGTAATATTATCTTTTCAAAAACATATCACTGGTAATATCATTTTTTCAAAAACGTATAGCTGGTAATACCATTTTTTCAAAAACGTATAGCTGGTAATATCATTTTTTCAAAAACGTATAGCTGGTAATATCATTTTTTCAAAAACGTATAGCTGGTAATATCATTTTTTCAAAAACGTATAGCTGGTAATATTATTTTTTCAAAAACATATAGCTGATATTATTTTTCCAAAAACATATTGCTGGTAATATTATTTTTCCAAAAACATATTGCTGGTAATATTTTTTTCTTCAAAAACTTATTTCTAGTAATAATTTTTTACAATGTATTTCTGGTATTAAAACCTATTTTTAAACTTTTATAATGCTTTTTACCTCAGTTTTAGGGTTAACTATTTGCCCATAGCTGGGACCGTAACAAGTGCTACCACCCCGGGTCAGGGTGGACCTGGAAACACCAGCAATTAAGAGGTAGTTCTACACTCCACAAAGCCTCCTGATCAGAGGCCTTGCTGTTGGACGTAGTTTATCATCTTACCCTGGACAGGGATGTAGTTTGTCATCATACCCAGGATGGCTTTAAATGGTATGTGCAGCTGTCTATATTAGTATTTTATAATTCAACAGGAAATATGACATAATCATTACTGATATTTTAGAGGGAAAATATGGTCAAAGAAATATTCAGGTTTATCTCAATGTATTATACACCTTTAGAAGATAATTCTAGCATTATATTTAAAATAACAGCAGCTATTTTATCCTAACTTTAAATTTCTTATTTTATGTTGTATTTTTTTAAAAATTGTCTTTCCTTGGTTTTATCTGTTTCATTTTTTTTTTTTTTTTTTGGTATGTGTTCCTTTAACAATTGGTCATGCTTATTTCGTGAGTCACACTTGTGAAATAAGGTAAGCAGGTGGTGGATGTAAATATTTTTTTTAAAAAACAATTTATAGCTCAATGAACCTACCAAGTACTTTGTACTGTTCTTTCTCTCATGCTTCCAAAACTTTTAGAAACTGACACATATTTTCAGATTTATTGGGAGGGAGATATTTTTAGTTTTTTTTGATAAATTTCTCTTCAGTTATTACAAATGACTAAAATGTACAGCTCAAGATTCAAACTATGAAATGGAGACATAAAAATCAAAAATTAAAATATTTAGCTCCTCTTTGCGACTGCTTGGTCTCACACTGTCTGCTGAACTGAGATGGAACAAATACATTGAATCAATAGCTCCATCCACCGCAAGGAAAGTTGGTTCCCTGTGTCATACCAGAAAGTTTTTCTCACCCGAGTCCATACTTCAAATCTATAAATCGTCTATTTGCCCTTGCATGGAATACTGCTGCCATATATGGTTTGGTGCCCCCACTTTTTGCCTTAAGGTCCTCGACAAAATCCAGAGATGGATATGCAATGTGATTGGCCCTGATCTGGCATCTCATCAATAGTCACTCTCTCACAGACGTGCTGTTGCCTCCCTCTGTCTTTTTTACAAATACATTTATGGTAACTGCTCGGACAAGCTACTTTTGCTTGTTCTCAGACTGCATGAATTTAAATGTGCTACTAGGCTGGCATCACAGTCCCACTCTTTCACTGTCAAAATGGTTAAATGTAGCCATTTCTTCTACTCCAACAGCTTCATGTCTCGCACTTCCCATCTGTGGAATTCCCTTCCTCTTACTCGTTTCCCTGACAGCTATAGTCTCCAACTATTCAAATGTCATGTCAATCAACATCTCTCATTTCCCGTCTTTCTCTTCATCCTTTACTCTATCACACCTCTTTACTCTTGCTCCCACTCTCTATAACCCCTTGTATGCTAATGGCACTCCTGCCTTGCTTGGGGTGTAATGCTTAAAAAAAAAAATCTAGGTAACAGAAGGCAGCAAATGTGACACTGAAATCCAAAGATGTTTTAAAATAGTGAAAGGCGCCTTCTAAAAGCTAAGTACGAAGAAACAGGAAAATTTCAGTAGAAACAAAGAAAAGCTTGCTCAAGTGTTATGTAATGGCAGTGACTGCTAGACAATCTTCTCATAAATATAGAAGAGAATTGAAACAATTGGTGTTAGAAAAGGATGCTGAGAATATCATAGACTGAACATGTGAGCAATGATGAAGTTTTAAGGAAAATAGAAACAAAAAGGATACTTATACCTAAAATCAGAATCATATAGTTGAAATTTCTAGAGCACATTATGAGGAAAGAGAGCTTGGTGAATTTGACACTCACAGGATATAATGAAGACAAGGGAGATAGAGGAAAGCAGTGAATAACCAACCTAACAAGTTTATATAAATGGTTGATTAGACAAGGAGTAGGAGGAATAGGAAATTGATAAACCTTACTCAGAGCAATAAAAGAGAGAGGAAGTTGTGAAGTGATGATTGCCCATGCCTGAAGTGACATATCACATAGAAGAAAAGAGTGAGGAAAAATTACCAATATTAGAATTAGTAAACAATGATAGGTTACTGAATAAAAACTCAATGTTAAGAGGCAAGTGTAAATATTTAAGAAATATTGAATATATCATCCTGTTAAATTTTTTTTTTTTTGGCTCTAGATTTTTAACAATTTTTAGTGATATCACCCAGGCTACTTTGGGCATCAGAATTTTTATTTTTTTTTTATTTACTTTTTTTTCACCCCTTGGTAATAATATTAATAGTTGTTACTTTTTTCTTCTAAGCTAGATATATTCATTCTCTGAAATATCTAAAGATTGCTTGTGTTAATTTCTAGTCCTTTAAGCATGACTCACTTTTCTTTTTAGTATACACTCACACACACACACACATACACATATATATATATATATATATATATATATATATATATATATATATATAGCAAGGTCAATTTTACTGTCTTTAAACTTTAATCTTCCATGAATTTCTCACGTACATTCATATCTGCTCATGGTGTATGAAATGGAAACAAATGATGTCACACATTATGAAATGGACAATGCCCGACAATTATTTTAAGACATTTTTATGTTTATACATTCTTTTTACCTTGCTAACCGAACGCTCCACTGTGGCCAAAATGGTTAAAGTCACATCAGACTATATGATGGTTCCATATAGGATACAGGTTCGATTCCTGTCGGATGACAAAAATTTTCTATGAAAATTTCTCGGACATTCAGGCCGGTAAATGTTGTTTAATACTGTTTATTATAAAACAGAGCATTTACTTAAATATTTGTATTTATAAAAAGAATGTATAAACATAAAAATGTCTTAAAATAATTGTCGGACTTTGTCCATTTCATAATGTGTGACGTCATTTGTTTACATTTGATATGCCATGAGCAGATATGAATATACGCAGAGATTCATGGAAGATTAAAGTTTAAAGACAATATATATATATATATATATATATATATATATATATAGAGAGAGAGAGAGAAAATAAAATCGTCAAATAAAGATGTTCTCAACTAATGGACATTGAGCACCTCTTTAATTTACTGAGTGCTCATTTGGCATTCATATGCCAGAGGTAAAATAGATATGTAAAAACCTAATGAGCCAGAACCTACCTACATAGGTTTCACATAAAAGATCATCTGGATAACTCTGGCTAAAGAGAGTTGGCCCAAACGACATTTTATTGAGAAACAGTTACCAGAAAAAATATAAAATTTTTAATTAAATAGAAAATTAAATTATTGCCATATAAATATATTAAAAAGAAATACAGTTATTCTTCCCCACTGTATGCTATTTCACTTTTCATGTATGTGGCAATCATTAGGCACAATTTAATTTTTGTGAATATATATATAGCTCTGGTATTTTAAATCAAGCACTGTCCCTTATTCCTAGCACACACACACACACAATATATATATATATATATATATATATATATATATATATATATATTATGTTTCTCTCATTGTAGATGACAAAAGGCTAAGTAAAATAAAGAGGTGCTCAACGTCTCCTAGTTGAGAACTTCTTTATTTTATTTACTATCTTTCTCTCTCTCTCTCTCTATATATATATATATATACATATATATATATATATATATATATATAAAATTCAAAAAATAACACATTGGTTCATTTATATATATATATATATATATATATATAAAAAATGGTGCTAACCAACACCTTGTTTCCATTATCTTCTTGAATAAGTATTTATTTCAATGTTTTACTGCCAACCAAGAGCATGTACAATATTCAGTTGATCTTTTCAAATTCAACAAACTTTACACATATATTGAATTCAAGGAAAATAGCAGATAATTTGAAACTTGATAAATACTATGCAGCTAATGAAAAGATTGTGGAGTTTATATGAAAATATGATCTCACTGTTGTTATTTAATTAATCTGTTATGCAAGAAAATGTTTTCACAATAAAACTGTTAATAATATAGAACTCAACAGTTTGTTCATCGAACTGGGAACAAATATACATAATAGCATAGTCAGTGATATATATTTTTTTAATTTCAGATATATAAATATTACCCTGGGTTGTAAGAAAGATATAACCTCAAAGAGAAATAAGATATGTTGGAAATTTGAAGAAGTTGAACAGAGATCAGAGAACAATCAAAAATGAAACTGAAAACATTGGCAAGATAAGAATAAGAAAAAAAAATATAAGCTTTATGAGTGCCACAAAAAATTTTGAACCAAATTAAAAGGGTAATAAGCAAGAAATGTGAATTGACCAATAAGAAAATATTTCAAATTGATGGTGCTAATATAAAGAAAGACAAAAGATACAAAATATTAAGAACATTAGCTAAAGACATAAAAGAAATAAAATAACCATCTTTAATGCCTTCCCTGGCATAGATGCGTATATACGTTTTTACTGAAAGTCTCTTTTCCAGACACAGACAAATAAACAGGTCCAAAACATAATGTTCAAAAACCATTTATATTTATACTTCAATCTTGATTCTTTTTATCCTCTTCTAAGCTTGAAATGAGTCTAATTGTCAACTCATATGTATGGTAGAGGTGTTAAACACCGCTTAGAAACTTCAAGGTGTCTCTGTTTCTTAGTTGCTATCCCTCAATTAGTGCAGTGGTAATTATAAAAAAAACAAAACAATTTTCAATTACTATGGTTAAACTGAATAATGTTTTATCACACTAATCTAGTATTATGTATACACTAATTTTTCTATATAAAAATTTTAGTGTACTAATCAAAAATGAATTAATGGAATAATTTACGAGGAAGGGGTTAAGAAGAAAAAATGTAGAAGTTTTGCAAAAAATTAGTATCAAACTGGCTACTAACCCACATTATTTTATTGTCGAAATAGTTAGATGTAATCCTAATTTCTACTCTAATAGCTTTTCTTTCTCACACTTCTTGCTTGTAAGCCTCTTCCAGTTTCCTGTTCACAACTTCTATGTACGATGTCCCTTCAAGATGTTGGTGATCATATCTTGCCACAATTTCCTGTCTTTTGTAGCTCTTAATAAATTTTGTCTTTTTATTATCTCTCCTAAACCCTGCTCTACCGTCCATTTACACAAGCTTCTGAAGTAGGTTATGTGCTGTTTTCCTCTGTCCCTCAACCATCTTCAAAAGTTTAAATGCAATGTCAGTTACCGTCTGTCTTTCTGAATCTGTTTCTTTAATTTTTTTTCCTCCTCACTAATGTTTTCTCATTTTCTTTCACTCTCAATAGCCCCTTGCAGCTCAGTGGAATTATTGCCATCTTTGAGAAGAAATGATTTTAAAAAAAAACTAATTTTTCAACAGTAATTTTTCATAAGGAATATAGGGTCATATTAGATGGACCTGATGTTTAGGTTAGAGACCTTTATAGAAATACTCAACCAACATAACCTAGAATTGCTAGGTCTTCTGCTAGGAAAGTTGATTCACTAGACAATATTTCTTGCCCAAATCTATCTTACATATTTATAAGTATACCATTTATCTAAACTTTGAATATTGCTGCCGCATATGGTTCAGTGCTTCTGCTATATACTGAGAAATCTTTGATAAAATCTAAAAGAAGAATTTGCAATGTTATTGATCCTGATCTGGCATCACAGCTTCATTTACTTTCCCACTGCAACAATGTAGTTTCCCTGTACCTTTCCTATAAATATTTTTATGGTAATTGTTCTGATGAACTTTCCTCTATAGTATCTGTTATAATGCTTCTATAAGCTCAAACTTCTGGTTAATAATATTCCAAGGAAAACACTTTGTGAAGAAACTGTTTCATGATATGGATTAAATAATACAATAATAGTGAATACGGTCTTTAGGGTGACCTACTTGCAACTCCTGTTCCTATGAGTTACTTTTGGGGTTCACTTCCAAAATTTCCCTTGGATTTCTTTTTCTTTTATCAATACAGTGTTTTCAAGTAGTTATAACTGAAGTCAGTTAGTCAAAAGAATCGTACAGTGCTTCCATAGGTAAATCTTTTTTTTTTGGTGTATGTGTGTGTGTGGGGGGGGTATTTCCTTAGAATGTCTTGATTTCAATTGGTTTAAATACCTTTTATATCACCAATTTTGATGTTGTACCATATACATTATCCTGCCAATGTAATTTACTATTTCACCATCTTCCCAAAATTCATTTTGTCTATTGCTGTTGTTGGTGTTGTTGTTGTTCTATGATTTGTAAGTCCTCCAAATTGTGCATTTCTCAAATCCTTGGTTGACATGACTTCAAAAATCCTGACAGCATCAAAATTATTATTTTTTTTCAAACATGAATTTCGAATCATAATGTTCATATAAGCTCATAGTACTGGTTAATAATATTCCAAGGAAAACACTGGAACCAAAGCTTAGTAAGAGACTGTTTAATCACGTGGATTAATAATACCATAATAGTGAATACAATAATTAGTGCAATGCACTTGTAACTCTTGTTCCTATAAGCAGACATAGTACTCATAATGAGTAGACAAGTCTATGTCCAATAATTAGTGTAGTGCAGGATGGTCATCTGTCCGCATAAGTACCTAAACTTTATGAATTTAAACACAGTAGACTGGCAGCATTCTCATTATTTTATAGTTGAAATAGCTAGATGTAACCCTCAGTTCTGTACTAACAGTTTTTCTCACACTTCTTGCTTGTGGGACTCACTTCCAGCTTCTTACTTTCCAATAGTATGATCCTTAAAAATTTAAATGCAATATCAATCATTATTTTCTGTTTTCTTAATTCCTATTCTTTTATTGTTCCCGCTTCTTCATAAAGTTTTTTTTTTTTTTTTATATATATTGTCTCTCACTCAGTAACCTCTGTGTCTCAGTGATTTTATTGCCTTGCAAAAATAATGAGAAGGTGGAATAATGTTTTGGGTTTGTATTGTTAACTGCCAAATTACAAACCTTATTAAAGTTGATAATGGTATCATAACTCCTGAGAATTATTGTGAATCATTGGACAAAATCTTCTCAAGTGGTGCAGTTCAAAACCAAAAATATTTTCTTTAAAAAGTATATTTATGCAAAACAATGCTCTTTCACATTCTTGCAAAACAACTATTGCCCACCTTCTCTATGGGGAACTTAGTACCTATAATGAAAGCAAGAGGGTACAATGGCCAAAACGTTGTGATAGCAAACAAAGATGAAGACAACAGTGCTAATATTTTGAATGTGTTTATAAACAAAAGTTTATGTTGCCTTGAATAAAACTGGATACACTTAAAATAAGTTATTATTAATAATTTTAAGCATCAACTCACAAGATATATTGCTCTTATATGCATATAAAATTTACATATAAACAATAGGTTCTCTTGTGTGACATGGTGCAGAGTCCTGTTGTGAGACACAGGGTCTTGCAGCAGCCACCCTCTTGGCCCAGGGTAGCACTACCTCCTCAAGGCACTTGATGTAGGCCTTTGTGTTGAGTCTGAGGCCAACACAAACAAATTTGGAATACTTTTCTTATCAGAAAAATCAGAGTGAGTGCTGTACCTTCGAAATCACCATTATACTCAACCAACTCTTTCTGAATCCTCTTCACTGTCTTCAGATTGACACTCAAACACTCTGAAATGTTTGTATTGGAGCTTCTGGCATGAATGCCAAGCAGTACAGCATGCCATTTCCAAATTTCTGGCAGAGTGAATTGCGTCATGGTGCTCTTTTTCTCCCAACTAACCCTACTATGCTATGAAATTGGCAAAATAAAACATAAAAGAACATGCACAAAATTAGATAAAATGGTAACAATTTACTCATCTATCCTGTATTTCACCCCTTAGTACATGACATCCATTTTTAGAAAGGAGTTTTCTAAAAATTGAAATCCCCCAGCCATCGGATTACAATCAACCAGTAAGGTAGATAATGAAAAAGCGCTAAACTTTTAAGGAAACTTTTTGCAGTAATTGGTTAATTTCATTATTATTATTTGTTGAAGCTTGAATAAGCATGGAATAATAATAATACAACACAAAATGTACGTAACAAAATGTATTGAAACAATGAAAAAAGGTACACAATATTTACAGGTAGTTTGGTATATTCTTGGGAAGACTGTTCCTGCAGAATGGGTTGACTAAGTCGCAGTCGGGCAGAGTCTCTGGATTCGATCTCTTAATCTTCCTGTCGTCTTCCGGTACCAACCCATATTTATATGGTCGGTACTCCACTTATGTAAATTAGGTGTATCATACACAACATTATTATTGTTATTATTGAATATATGATAAAATCCTTCACAAAGAGAAAGTCCTGATGGTGAGTGATTGAACTTGAATGAATTTTTAAATGACTGGTCAAAAATTCAAAAATTAAAATCTCATATAGCATATGGAAGATCTCTCTCATATATTTACTAAAGGTTCATTCAATACAAGGCGTAAGACCCACTCGAGGTAGAGGGTTACTAAATGAGGTTGTTTTATGACTAAGAGGAGGAAGTTAGTGTTGATTATGAGGATATGTAGGATAGATAACAGCTGATCCTATTCTGAAAGAGGTTAAGTGGAGAATGTTCCACAAAGTATCAGTTCTTAAGAAGAAGCTGAGTGAAACTTTCTCCATACTCATGGAACTAAAAGAGAACAAGGATGTTTTGAACCATAGCATGTACAGATCGGTTCCTCTCATTTTTTTTTAATGTAGATGTTTTTATTGAATTTTTCTTCTTACATATGTCTTAAAATGTAAATTTATATCTGTCTTGAATTACATTTTTAGATGCAAATGTTTTGATTCTACAAGCCTATCTTATAATATAAGTGTTTTGGAGAAATTCTGAATAATGGTAATAAGAGGTCATGTTCTCCTAAGAGCAAACAGTCACAGAGTTTCCTTTTCTGCTAAAATGGTCATTTGATCACATTAGCTATGATTCATATATATTGTATGATTTATATAATGACTATATGATGATTAATAATATATAATGATTAATGATTGAAAGCACAGAGGATCAAACAAGTAAGCAACAAGTATGGAGCGTGTGTAGAGGACAAATAGCACCCCAGGATCTGTTGCTGAGTAAACAGAGGAGTATAAACAGAAAATTTAGAGGAATGATGGTTATTGAATTCTTCATTTACTGAGTCAGCATTTTTCTCAAACTGAGCCAGGAAAAATACAGACAAATTCAAGTACCGTTGACATAAAAGCAAGATACATACATATACATACATTATGAAAAAAGTCCGACAATTATTTAAGACATTTTTTTATGTTTATACGTTCTTTTTATAGATGCAAATATTTAAGTAAATGGTCTGTTTATAATAAATAGTATTAATAACATTTACCGGCCTGAATGTCTGAGAAATTTTCATAGAAAATATGCTTCTTCCGACAGGAATCAAACCGGTATCATATTCTTGGACATTCAGGCCGGTAAATGTTATTAATACTGTTTATTATAAACAGAGCATTTACTTAAATATTTGCATCTATAAAAAGAACGTATACACAAAAAAATGTCTTTATATATATATATATATATATATATATATGGGCACATGGCTGAGTGGTTTGCATTCTGACCATGGGTTTGAATCTCACCGTGTTCAATTTTTTGTCAGGAAGGAGACTTTCGGATGTTGTCAGACTGAAGTGGTTGATCCCAGTGTGCGGCACTTTTGGAAAGTGCCTTTAAACCATACCTCAGGTTGACCCAAGCCTTGTGAATGAAATTGGGTAGATGGAACCCTTGGGGGTCGTCGATAACTGTGCTAAGTCACAAGTCATTGTGGCCAAGGGCTTGAGCGTGCTGGCCTTGTTCAAATTGTTGATCATGCTAGATAAAACCTTCTTTCCTAGAAACTGTAACTAAGGTCTGCTCAGCATAGCTGAAGTATAAACGACAGGTGGGCTCTGTGAGTGTTGAATAAACACAAATGTGCCTGAACAAACATCTGCAATAGGGATTGGCTAGCTGCCCTAGTAGATGAGTATCCTCAAATAAGAGTGGCCCGCTATACTATATAAATTATCTCCAGATACGATGAAAATGAACAGAATACAATTCCAATGTTCATAACATTTAATTTAAAAGAGGGCTCAATACAGAGTAGAGCAATATTATTTATTTTAGGAGATTTCACCAAAAACACGTGAAATTGCTACACAATTGCAGTCATGTTTCAAAAAATATCAATGCATCTCATCAGGTGATTGTAAAAATAGTCTGAGATAAAAAAAAAATACTAAAATCTAACACAAAAAAAAATACTACAAAGAGTCCACTCCCCTTCATGTGTATGCATAATTAAATCAAAAGAAACATTTTAGCTTGATAAAGTCCTACAGGATGAAATATATCAGACAAAGTATTTTTCACACTTTGTCATTAATTAATGATACAATGATATATAATTTTGCATAATTTTATATGTTAACAAATAGTATTTAGAAAAATATGACAAACTGGAATGCGTTTATGACACATTTTCATCTTTTGAAAGAATAATTTTTGAAAGAACAACATCATCAAAGTTGAGTCAGATGAAATCCTAGCAGATGAAATGCATCACAAAACAACCTTTCTAGTTTGTCATTATATTTTTCTAAATATATATATATATATATATATATATAAAAAGGGTCAAACACTAATATTCCATGGTTGTAATTTATTACATTGGAATTGTAATCACGATCCAATTCATCAGAATAAATTATAACCATGGAATATTAGTGTATATATATATATATATATATATTTCCAGATAGAGTGCATCTGTTCTTTTACATGTGTGTGTGTGTGTGTGTGTGTGTATATATATATATATATATATATATATATAGAACTGCAAAGATTGTGCTTTAACAAAAAATTTTAATAGAATTTCACTACCAAGACAAGTGGATGACTGTGTAGGGAGAAATTAGGTGAACATTTAATTTTATTTCTTTTGCTATATAGATGGATATAGATATGGACAGTGTAGACATATGAATCAACACTGTATGGTGACTGTCACTTGCAAGAATCTCATTACCTTCAGATCAAATATCAACACTTTTTTGCAAGAGATAATTTAAGGAACATGGGGAAGAAATAAACTGACATTTGGCAAACTGCTGATTTTTATGCCCAATTTGTCTATGTCTACTAATGCTCTGTCTCTAATATTGAGCATTCTTCTCCCATAAAAAAAAGTTTTCATTCAGTACCTGATGATGGCATTGTGCATAAAACTCAGAGTTGTGCTACCATTGAGGAAAAAAATGTATATTCATTACTAAAATAGATAAGTATTTATTCACCGTGCACTATTTAAAAAGCACCAAAACTCAATGTGTAATATTATATATATATATATATATATATATATATAAAGCAAGATGTGACATAACAAATAATACTTTAATAGATTTAAAGTATCTATTAAACTAGCCAGAGATCAAGTATATTTTCAAAAACATCTATCTCAATTTTAAATTAGTAAAAAAAATCCTTTATATTTATGTGATAGGATATCTATCTTTCTACTTTAATTTTTTCATGTATATTTTCTGTTTTTTTTAATTATCCTTACTTAAATTAGAGCATAAAATTTTAGTCTGACTTAAGAATTTGAAAGAAATATTTTTTTATTTCAGATTTTATTTTAACTTCTTTAATACACTCACATATTTTGCTATTAGAATGTGCTGAAAAAGTTTCAATCTTACTTTCTAAAATCTGATCACATGACCAAATATCAGAATTTGTTTTTAGTCCAACTTAAAACTTTTTAGCACTCCTCATACAGAACAGGAATGAAGTATTGCTATCACATCTGGGTTGGAGCTGTCCACTCCTCACTTTCCAGTTTTGTTTTGCATGGCCTTGTGAGTGATGAATTGTTTTCAATCATGTAACTCCTTTCCCAAAGATTAAACATTGCTAGCCTCTTGTGGCTATCTCAATTTCCATTTTGTGAGATACATTCCTTCATACCAGTCCAGATCATCACAGGTAGGACCTGGCAGGTCATATACAAAGTCAACTCACCCTCCTTACATTCATATTTCATTGGTTTCATTGGTTGCACTAAGACAACATCTTCCATAAAATTGTTACAGACACCCAAGAGGATGCTTCCTCAATAACTATGATCTTAACCTTAACAATTACCTATCCTACATATTCTCATAACTTGTACCTCTTGCTCCCTCTTTGTACCCTCATATAATGACTTCATTGAGCAACCCTCTATCTTGAGTGGCTCTTGTGCCCTGTATGAAGTGAACAATAGTAAAATAAAATACAATATCTTTTATATCTATGTCTATCTGTGTGTGTATATAAATGAAACCATCTTACCAAACAAAATATGTCTTCAGTAAGTATAATATATTTCTAAAATCAGTTGATTAATTAAAATAAATATAATTTGTGTTTATTTTTAATAGAGCTGAGATCGGGTAAAAATTACAATGCATGATACTTTATCTTAACCCATGCTATGACTCAAACCCTGGTCTGGGGGTGATCCCAAAACAATGTCAAAGTTGAAGGACAGTCTTTAAGAGAGACAGAAAGAGACAGAGAGTGCGTGTGCATGCACGATAGCTGAAATATGAGAGCTTGAAGGGTCAAAGTTCAAGCTGATTATCACAGAAAAGACACATGAGATATTATTTACTGATGAGATAAAAATAAAAATGATGAACTTGGCTTTACCAGACTGACAAAGAGTCTTGTATCAAAATGAAATGCTGAGAATGTTATCTTTGAAAAATGGGGAGCCAGATACAAAATCTCACTATTTATATTTGGCAGAAATATTCTACTTCAAGTCTTATCTGATATTCAAATATAATTAGTTTCCAACTGCTTGATTTTAACTGTCATTATTAAGACAGATTGATATACATTAAATATCTCAGCAATAGGCAAGTGAATTAGTCACTAGTGGGATTTGAACCCAGAACCAGACCCACATTGCCAAGTATATCTTTGCCTTTATTACGTGTTCTTGATAAATGACTATGATTTTCCCAATAGGGCAACTGATGACTCAAAATGATTATTTATATCATATATATGTTTAAATTCATTCCGACAAAAGATTAGCAGTTAGGTAGAATTAATTTTCTTCTCTGACATGAGTTCAATGTAGATGCTGATAATGGCTTAAGTGCATTAAACTATCTTGAAAAATACTAGTTTAAGGTTGCGCAAAAAAAATATACTCAGAATCAATTAATATTTGACTGGCACACGAGGAGCATGGTTAATTTTTCTGTATAGTTTCTTGTTTCTTCATATCATGCTTTGAATCTAAGTGACTTTTTATTTTTAGTCGTTTATAAGAGCACACACATATATATAAAAGAGTAACTAATTAGAAAATGACAATAAAATGAAATAAATGACAAAAAGAAATGTAGGATTGTTTATAAAGCATGAAAACCTAATTATAAAAAAAAAAAGATTAATTCTAAGAGTGAGCACAGAGGATAATCATTATTTGGTCAATCATTTACCACACAAATTTTGGTGACTTTTCTTTTCCCCATAATTTTCAACTTCTTCAATGTTCAAAACAAGGCAGTAACTTATTTTAGTTGATCAATTTAATTCAAAATCGCAAATTTACAAAAGAATTCTTTTTAATTAAAACCAATTTGAAAAATACAATACTTAAAAATATACATTATTTACATTATTCAGACTATCGTCCTCATCTTTGTTGCAATATTTATTACAGCATTTCGGCTACTGTATGCACCGACCTTCTTCAGGTGGTTGGAATGTCGAACTGAACCCTTTATTTTTGGTTAGATCCAGTGACAGGACCCAAAGAGAGTGTGAGTTCAATACCTAGTTAAGACAGTGGAGAACTTTCAGAGGGAAATTAACAGGAGATAACTTATAACTGACATCCATTAAACATGGCACATGGAACTAGAACAGTCTACCCCAGTGAGCGAAATAAAGGGTTAAATTTGACATTCCAAGTACCTGAAGAATGCCAGAGCGTACAACGGCCGAAATGTTGTAATAAATATGGCGACAAAGATGGAGGACAATAGTCCGAATAATGTAAACAATGTACATAATACCTCATCTCAGAAATATAGACAGATACTTAAAAATATACTCAAAATTCATGTAACATTCTTTTATATACCGTACTTATGAACACTAATGGGTATGTCCCAATCCTCATAAATACATTGGACACTATTGTAAGTGGGGGTAATATGCTGTCTAAGTAGTCCACCACTAGCAGTGGTTTACCTACTTCATGCTGCTGGCGAGTATTGTATTTTGTTGATGTTATAAAGATTACCATTTTATTTCCAAACTCTGTTTTGGTTATTCCTCATTAAGTAACCTTTCCGAGGTTAAAACACATTCATATGCACACATGGATAAACAAAACATGGATCGCAAAAGGGGGTTATTATTTTCCCTTAAATATAAACCATATATACTCCCAACTTCCTGTATAGTGACCCTTGAATTTTGCATCAATTTGAACCTATGTATAGTGCAAACCCCTATATTTTATGTAAAAAAAAAAAAAACAATCATAAAAACTCACACTTTATATGAGTATACAGATATAGTAGGCACATGAGATTTTAACATAAAAGCAACACCAAATTAAAAAAAAAAAAAAAGGTCTTACTTTTTGCACCTGCATAACAGTGAATATGATATGAAAGTTATTAAGGTAGGACTTAATTTTAGTGATTAGCTTTATCCCTACATTTCTCACACACATTCACTTCATGCACATACCAATGTATTTGTGATGCGATACTATAACATGATCTATATGCTTTGTTTTTTTTTTCATCTGCATCATTTTTGGGGGTTTCTATTTCCTTCAACATGTTTCCAACATATTTCCAAACAAAAATATATAAGTATCTTAAGAGCAATTAAGAATGTCCTTCAGATATTTATAGAGGTTTTAAAATATCATTTGAAGCCTTCAGAAAGTTACTGATGTTTTTTCTGATAAACTCAGAACCTTGTAACTATTTTCATTTACTGGATAAAAAGTATTGACTTCCATATTTTTATCAGATAATCCCATAATCAAAAGGATGAATATAATCTCAAAATCTCTAAATTAGTAATATTTAATGATATAAAACTGATGTCAAATCAGAATTTTTTAATGCTACATCTCTTCAGAATATAAGCAAGGATACCTCCCCAAGATTCTTTTTCTTTATTATTTATAAACTGCCATAACTTATGGGAATGATAGTCAAGTAGTTTCCAGTTGCAATCCACAGTTTGGAATTTAGAGTTTTTCTTCTCATAGACTGGTTGCCATCCAAGGTTACAGAGTCCTATCTACTGTGTTATTTAATCAGAGCTGTTGGAAAGAAGAGACTGATTCATGCCTTTTTCAAAGACATTTATGAGAAAAGTAACTGCAACCAGTTAGCACAAAATTTGATAGCCACTAACGATGTAATCAGTTAGACTACCCACACATCACAATTAACCCCCACCTATTTGTAAATCAAACTTTATTTTGTTTACATTACCAGGCTAAATGTTACAAAATAGCAATAATCAATGAAAACTCCAATTGTTTGTCTGTTGTAGATTTCCTGCAAGTAGATTTAATTGAATGACCTTAACCCACTACAGTTCATCCACTTTATTCATTCCTGCTTTCATCTCATCACAATTGGACAAATAAAGTAAAACAAAGATTACAATCTTCTGTTAACAAAGGAATAAAAAAAAAACAAAAGATAACATTCAGAACTTAAAGAAAGGAAATCAATTCATGGATACAGTTCTTACTTTTCAGTGTGTTTTTCTTCCTCCATAAAAGAAAGTGTTTCCTTTACTTCTTCCTTTGATGTCTACTGTCCATTTAAAATTGGGTTCAGCATCTAAGTTTGCCTCAAGGTTAATCTGGAACAATAACAGGTGGTATGATTCACCAGATTATCTACTAAGATTCCAATTTGGTCTCTCTAAGATCAATGTTTGACATTAATAGATTCCATGGGTTTATAATATTGAAAATTATTTGTAAAATTTTATTATGCAGGAGAAACAGCTGAAATTTCGTTGATACAATAAGGTAGGAGTGCTTGGAAAACTCAATTCACACAGGGCATGTTGGGAGCAAGAAAGATAGAAAACAGCACATACCTGTCAAGCTTGCATTAATGGATAGTAGAATGTGGGTAAGTTTGACAAAGGGAGAAACATTAAGGGTCACAAAAGATAGGAAGTTATGGAAAGCCATAATCATTCATATTTTTGAACGGACGTGGCATGAAGAAGAAGCACTATAAAATTAACAAATTAAAATAAGAATGGATCAATAAGTTTGCAGGCTGTGTTGTTGTTCTTACTGTAGTTATACTGAATGAAGTTTGATCTGAAATTTTCACTGTATATTCACCATGGAATTACACCTACAAAGAAGTTTATATTTAAAAATATTTGTTGTATAAAATAAATTATTTTTTTCATCTTGAGGTTGCTGTCTTGTTGATTGGAGTAAGAAATGAGATTGTAGTAGAAAACATTTAATACTAAGAAAATTAGAAAAGCAAAAGATTGCCCCATTTTCATGAAGAAATACCATATGTGATCACTTATAAAATGCACTTAAGAAATGACTAAAAAATCACCGTGTATCACAGTGGAGTAATGGATAGCGACTTGGATTGAGGAATCGCAGAGCCGAGTTTGAATTCCAATCGAATCCATTACATTCACTTACATGCTAATACCCTTGGGAAAGGTATGAATCCTCTTCTTCTCTCCCCCAGCTATGGATAAACAGCAGGACAGACCAGGTTCTATAGCCTTGGATGGCAACTGGTCTACTGCTGAAAGAAATGGCAACCTACTGCGGGGAAAAAAATCTGCCTTATTAGTCATGTATTGACAGATGCATGATCGCCTAAGTGTGTATCATGCATGGCACACAACTGACTGATCTTATATGCAAGTTTGAGGCCACCCATAGGATAATTTTATCCCCAATTCTCACTACCTTAATCTAAACATTTTACCTCAGATGGTCATTTCTACCTAGACTAACTTTATAATGATATTATTTACTATGAGAAAAGTTGTAGCTGATAGATGGCACACAAATCAATATCTAATCAGTATCGACTGGGTCACTATGAAGAGGGGTTATGATGTTTAAAGACCAGAAACTCATCATTCTTGGTTAAAAACCTCACTGATGTGTGCCAAAGCATCAAATTGATGTATTTCACAATATATATATATATATATATATATATATATGATGGAAAAATGGCAAGTGAACTTAATCAATGATGAGACACAAACCAAAGGCCAGGCAAATTTCCATAAAATGTCAGGAGTTGCAGTGTATCAGGTACATAATGAGAAGAGTTGTAGCTGATGGACAGAACGCATGTCAATATCCAATCAGTTTCAGCGAGTTCACCATGGAGAGGAGGTATGATGTTGAAAGACCCAAAACCCCAAATGATCATCAGTTAAAAACATCACTGATGATGTGCATGAAATCAGTGAACAGATACATTTCACAAAACTCAAGTAACATTATTATTTTTATTATTATTATTGTTACTGCTACCACCTGAAAAAAGTAATGATCTCTTTTATTATTGTAAAAGGATAATTTTAATTGTAGGATATTTTCACTATTGTGATAGCTTGTTTTTATATACAACCACATCATATTGAGACACTGGCTCCTGTACAATCACCAAAGTTAAGCAATGTTGAGCTTGGTCTGTGTCTAGATGGGTGACTGCCTGGGAATACCAGGTGGTATAAACTTGGATGTATGGGTGGAATAATGGATAAGTGTTAATTGGAGTTCCAATTCCACTCCCCCAGCTATGGGCTAATTTAGTAAGACTTGTATCAGTAAACAATTATTATTACCAAAAGAAAAAAAATTCTTACAATATAAAAATATTTTCTGGTTTTGAACAACTTGCACAGGTTTGATAAGTTGTAGAAAATGAATCAGTCAATGAACTAGTGATTATCTACATAGGCATATCGTTTAGGTTTATTTACATTCTCTGGAATATGAATATACAGAAACTATTATGACCACAAAATGAGGGATCAGTTTATATATTGACTGTAATATAGAATTGCACTTTATATACACATAATTTGTTTATTAAATTCTGATTAGCTATGAATCCACTCATCCCATCTCCAGTTATGGGTTAATTAATAAGACTTATATTGCTAAACCATTATTATCCAAAGGAAAAAAAAAAAATTCTTACAATCTAAAAATATTTTCTGAGTTTAAATGACCTGCAAAGGGTTGATAAACTGTAGAATATCAATTAATCAATTTTTCTATACAGCAATATTTTCTGTGTTTTTGTAATGTTCTGACAGTTTGGTTTAAACATGAAATGCTTAAATACACTAACAGATTTTTCATGAATATACTCTACTTAAATGTGTTTGCATCTAATACGCTAACATGTATTTCATGCCATCAAATATGGTACTTTAATAAAATTCTTGAAAATTGTTAAATATATATAAATTCAGAAATAGATAAGCCAGTTACCAAAGCATTTAACTAATTCATATCCTATTTCAAAAAGCTAAATTTCTCAATCATACAGGTAATCAAATAAAAATAATTTAATTTTTTGAATATTATAGGTTGCAAGGCATTGCAGAATAAACATCTGATATAAAATATTTGAACTTTTAAGAGAAACAAAATAAGGCAACAAAGAGAATTTTTCATGAGGCCATCTTGAAACAAATATCAGCAGCAGCCATGCATAGAAAGATATTAAGGTAGCCAAGCATGTGAAAGAAAGCAGACAAGATTGGAATATGTTTGCCATTAACAACAGTTTGCTCTCAATAAGTTTGTTGCATTTTCTGGAGCTTGGCTAATGAAAAAACTGTCAGTTAGTGTTTTAGACCAAACAAACCAAAATAACAAGGGGATCATTTTAACACTTTCCTCCACAACACTGGTTTAGGGGGAAGATGATGTGAAAGTGATCCCTTTGATCATGATGAAAGGGATCTCTTTAACATCCACTCTATTTAGACTATTTTAGGCGTGAGGATGTTTAAAATCAGTATACATTAGAACCCACAGCTAACAAGACATTTCAAACAATCATTCTTTCTCTCTTTCAAGAGAACCTATTTCCAGTTATTCAAAGGTTCCAACAGTAGTAGCATATGCCTTACACTAAACCTCTTTTTAAAGAATACCAACAAGAATTTATACAGCACAATGGATTTAGGTAATAATGCATTTTAAAATTTATGTAATCATATGAGTGAAGAATTGTTTTTCTTTTTGTTTAACTTTGTGATATAACAATTATATAATTTTATATATCAACAAATAGTATTTAGAAAATTATGACAAACTGGAAAGGTTTTTTTTTGTGACATGTTTCATCTGTTAGGATTTCATCAGACTGGGCTTTGTTGACATTGCCACGTCTACACATGTGCACAAAACGAGAGACACAAGTAGTTTCAAAATTTTTGAAAGAATAGTTTTGAGAGAATTTTTTTTTCCCTAAATTTAGCTGAAATCATCTGTATTCTTTTACTTTTTCAAAGGTGATAGAGAGAAAAGGAATACAGATGATTTCAGCTATATTGAGAAAAAAATATTCTTTCAAAAATTTTGAAACTACTTGTGTCTCTCATTTTGTTCACATGTGTAGACGTGGCAACCTTGAGAAAGCCCAGTCCAATGAAATCCTAATGAATGAAATGCATCCCAAAAAACCTTTCCAGTTTAACTTTGTGAAGATTAATTTATTTTCAATTTTTTTATCAACCCTTTGCAGGCTATTCTTAGATTGTAAGAATTTTTTTAGATAATAATAATATATGTCTTATTAATTAACCCATACTTAGGGTTGAAAAAGTGGATATATACCTTACCCAAGGGTATTTGTGCATAAGTGAATATAATGAACCCAACTAGAATTGGAACTCCGATTAACACTTCTACACTATTATCCATAAGACCAACCATACATCCAAGTTTACAGTCTCTGGTATTCCCAAGAAGCTATCCATCTAGGTACTGACCAGGCTCAACATTGCTTAACTTCATTGATTGTATGGGAACCAATATTTCAATGTGATATAGCTGCAACCCTGTGTCAAGAAAATAAAGCCCTTAAAAATTAATTCATTCATATGATAGAACATTAACTTTATTGTTCCCATGTAGTTAATGTAAATAACTTTATTTAAGAAATAAACTGTTATTTCATGCTTTGTTAATTTTTTTTTAATTTGCTTAAATCAGGATGATTTCTAAATAAACATATTTCTCCTTGCACTTATTTAGCTCAGAGGATGCTCATCTTACAAAAATTATAGGGAGGATGTTAAAATGATCTTCAGAAAGGTACAAAAAGAACAATGATTTCCATAAGAAATATAATCTTTTAAGCTTATGTTCTTAATTTTGAGTAAGGTCATCCTTTTTTCCATATTTTAGGCTGATCCAATCTGCAACCTTCTTTATATGTATAATCCATTGGAAAAGACAGACATTTCCTCATAAGCCTGTTATAAAAGGGGACAAACAGTAAAGAATGATGGCTAATATTCTGACTGGTGCAGCTCATTCCCAAGCCACAAAAATGATTCAGTTCTCAGCATCTATGTTCACTATGCAGAAATCCAAACAAGTTTGATTTACACTTGTTTGAAAAAAATGATAAATACCACTTCCTTTATTTTACTCATTCTCAATTATATTTTATATTATTTCAATTTTTGTGACATTGTTGAAAATTAAAGATAAAGATGACTGCATCAAAATTAAAAATTCATGAACAGATCTTCCATGACCTAAACCTAAAAATAATATTTCTTTTGCATGTAATATAAATGTAGTTGAATTAATGTGTATTCTTTTTCTGAATTACAAAAACATATGGAATTTCTACTGCAACTTCCATTAGTATTATCATTCTGAGAATACTGTAGACAGAGCATGTGAATATGCTGAGAACACATATACTGAGACATGCAAATGTGCCATAAACATGTGCTGGCACATGTGAATGTGCCAAGAACATGTGCTGGGGCATGGAAATGTGCCAAGAACACATTACGGGCGATGCAAATATGTGGAGAACACATACTGGGATATGCAAATGTGCCGCAAACATGTGCTGGCACATGCAAATGTGTCATGAACACGTGCTGGCATATGCAAGTATGCCAGGAACATATGCTGGCACATGCAAATGTGCCAAGAACACATGCTGGGGCATGCAAATGTGTCGAGAACATATGCTGGGGTATGTGAATATACCGAGAATACATGCTGGAACATGTGCATATGCTTAGAATACATACTGGAATATATGAATATGATAAGAATACCATAGATGAAAAATATGAGCAACAAGGAAGTTTTCTAAAAAAATGGGAAAAAAATGAACACTTATATTTAGAATCAGAAAGAGAAGTTGAAATTTATGGGACATAGAGAAGAATGACGGCTTGAAGAATTTAATACTCTCTAGATATATTAAAGGTAAGAGAGGCACAAGAAAAGCAGTGGGCAACCTACATGATGAGCTTGTGGGAATGGAAGGCAACACAGGGAAATCTAAGAGAGTAAGGGGATAAATATAAACTTAGAGCTAGAAAAGGTATAAAGATTTGAAAGCAATGATTACTGATGAAAGAGTGAGGCATGTAAAAGAAGAAGTATCATTATTAGTAATTCAATTTCAAAACTCAGTGACCCTTTCTATGATATTTTTCTTTCTCTTAGATGAATGAGGAACCAATAAGATAAAGTTAAACACTCCAGCCCATAATTCTATATTCTAATTTTAAACTATATTTATAAGAAATGCAGAATGGTCTTACATATGGGCCATTATGGAGTAGAAACAACTAGCTAATTTCAAGTTTCAGTTACTGACAAGTAATTTTATGCTAATACCTTTTGAAAAAAAAATGAACTCAAAATTTCTCATTTCTTTCTTGATATCTTGTTACTGGCAATAAGATATAAAAAAAAAAACATCAGAAGAATTCATTTTTCACTGATTACTTGTTTCCTAAACTAATGACAATTCTCTGGGGGAAAAAAAGATTCCTTTATTAATTTTAGATTTTAAATAACCATATGTAAATGAAGAGGTCATAAGCAGATTTTCTATTTGCAACACTTGGATAAATAAAAAATGATGTCAGATAAAAATCACATCAATGAAGTCAAGTTGATTGCAAGCAATAAAAGATAAATCACATATGATTAAAATTCATTACATAATAAAAATAACCCTTTTCAAGTTATTTTCTAGCAACTACAAATGCTGTATAGTCTGATTATATAGAACATCATAATCATTTAGTACAGGCAGTAATGTATTTAAAAGAAATATTTATAGATTTCTACTTTTTTCAATACTGACCATATAGAGAATGTAATGCATTAAAAAATTCCAAAGCATTTCAGTGTATGATTAATAATTTGTTAACTTCTGGTTACATATGCACATAATTTTATGAAGTCATTATACAAGCCTAGTTTGTAATATCTATGAAATCAGTTTATTTGTTTTGTTATTTTTAAAAAGATGTTTTTCTTGGTTTATGAAGAAACTTAACTTAATATGACAAAACGAAATAAGATGGTTATATAACAAGTGCTTCAGAGACAAAAAAAAAATTTTCAGAGCTAAGTCAGAATCAAATATCATACCAACAGAATTCAAGAAGAACAATGTAAAACACAGTCCGAAACCTCAGCCAATATGCAATAAATATATAATCATCTTCATTATATATATATATATATATATATATATATATACACATATATTATTATTATCTTCAAACCCTATTTCATTTTTATTTATATTATTACTTGTTACTATTCTTAATATTGAAGCAGGCACCAGATTTTCATTTTATAAAAATAGCCATCAGTTTTTTTTTTAATCCAGTAAGAACTGAGCTCAGTATCAATGGTTTTCCAAGACCAATGCACTTTCTTTCAAATATCATCCAGATACATGCTTCTAGCATTAAATCTATTTTAAGCTTCATTATCTGTCATTGGTAAATTATGATGGCATGATCACAATATAGACATTTTTGTGAATAAGATTTTGCCAGCTGTCTTGTTCACTAAGCAGAGAAAACTTTTAAGCATCCCATCTAGCACAGAAGACAAATACATTAATTAATAAATAAGATATTTTAAAATATATATTTTAGGACAGATTTTAATAAAAAAAATATTCTGTAATGAATACAGAGAATATATAAAGATTGATTTTTGCTTCAGTCTAAGCAGTATTGAGTATTTTGAGCTTCTGACTTCCTGAGTTCAAATATCTTGGAAGCATTTTAACAGAAGATTGAGAATGTGACACTGATATCTGTACATACATTAGACTAGCCAAATTAGCATTCCAAAAGTGAAACAAGGTGCTGAGAAATGGAAAAATGTCATTAGAAACAAAGAAAAGAGTGCTGGATTGCTGAGTGATATCCATCCCCTTATATGGCAGTGAATGTTGAACAATTTCCCCACAGATGATGAAAAAATAAGAGGCAACAAAAATGTCGTTCTACAGAAGGATACTGAGAATTCCATGGATGGAGCAAGTAAGCAACAAGGAAGTCTCACAGAAAAAGACAACAGAAAGGACATTTATATTCAAAATCAGAAAAAGAAAGCTGAAATTCCTTGGACATATAATGAGGAGGGTATATTCTGAAAACATAACCCTCACAGAGCATATTGAAGGCAAGAGAAAGAGAGGGGAAGGCAGCAAGCCACTTGACAAGTTTGTATGATTAGATGGCAGGGTAGTTTTCAGAAAAATCCAAGATTATAGATATTTTATTTTTTGAGATTTCCTTTTCGTATTCCTTTTCTTTTATGTGCTGTGTCCCTTCAGGACATTAACAATCACAGCTCTCCACAATTTCCTGTTCTTTCAAGCTCTTAATAAATTTTACCTTTTTGGTATCACTCATAAACCTTACCCCACCACCAATTTACTCACGCTCACTAGGTAGGCTTTGAGTTGTTCTCTTTTTTTTCTGCCTTCAATCTATCCCTTGAGTATCAAATATTCCAATCCCTCTTTCCTCATATGCTCTAGAAATTTCAACTCTCTCTTCCTGAAGAAATATTTCTTGTTTTTAATACTTTGCTTTGCTTCTAAAAAGCATATTTCACTATCTCAGCATGTATTCAGATCACAGTGTCTCACTTTCCATCCTCTGTTAAAACACTTCCTAGACATTTAAATTGTTGGATTTGTTTGATTTTGGTATCTCTAATTTGTAATTTATATGTTGAGCTGTTCCTTTTGCAAACAACTGTAATCATTTGGATAAAAAAACGTTTATGGACAGCAATCAGCTATTCAAGAGATAAATGTAAATTTTAATTTGTTCTGCTCAACAGCTTATCACCCTCTGACATATCCACACAGCACAGAAGAAATAATGTACCTTAAATTTTTTGATTGAGAAATGTTATTTTTGTCTTAACTTATATTGAAATTCATCTCATTTTTTTTTTAAATCTCTATACATGGTTTGCTAGAAATATTTTTAAAAAGTAATTAGAATATATTTGTTTTAATAGTCATTTGGTGATGTCAGAGTACTTAAAGAGGAACTTTTAAAAAAGAATGGGAAAGGAAAAAAAAGATTAGGCTTATGTTATAAGAAATCTAATTGAAGAGTTAAAAAAAAAAACAAATCTAAGAAATTATAACATTAGCTTAATCTTTATATTGATAAACTTATTTACACCTTCCTCCACAGCTACACAGTGCAAAAAACTAGGAAGTTAGGTTAAGGAGGACAGATAAATGACTTGATTTTAAGAAGTGAAGATTGAAGTTTTCTGGGAAGCAACTATATTTGTTCCACAAAGTAGCAGTTCATGAGGAGCATTCTTCTTAGATATGGAAACTAGAGAAAATGGGAGTGATTCAACACCATGGATGTTGTATAGAATGTCCTAGTTGTAAAGATCTTAACTAGTTGAACTAAAGAATGATGCTCAAGTGAACATTTGCCATGAAAATTATTATAGTGATATCTATGGAAAAGGTGGGACTTAAATAACAGTAAAAGAGAATTGCAGGAACACAATTTTTTTTGACAAAATTTGCTTTGGACTCATTGAAAAATTTGGATGAGTAAATTTTAGGTCTTCATCCTAGTGAACGAAGATAATACAATCATGAAATATAATGTTGCATGGAGTCGAAGCAGTCTTACTGAATTCTTTAATAAGGATACAAGACTCACCCCCAGCTAGCTCAGCTGACAATTCTCAGCATCAATATATTTGCGATTTGGACAAGTCTAAGTCATATTGTAAAGAGGTATGTTCATTTCCACAACACCCTACTTTTCAGATATACACTTTCTTTAGTTGATACTTTTTCAGACATAGGTCTACTTTCAATGTTTCAGTCGAATTACGTTTTGCTTACTCTGGCATTGTATTGTAATATTAGTTTTAGGAATAGGTATTGTAAAGTATATCTATTAGTGAATTAAATTGTACTGGTTGCTTATTCTGTGCATATCTAGACTTCAATGGATTTATGCCTTCTATGTAGAAATTGTCCACCTTCAACCTTAATACTACTAAGGCGTTAAATAATTTTTAATTCCTGCCAATTTCTTTTCAGCATTAAATCTTTTAAAGAAAATTTTATTGTTGATCTTAAATTATCTGATAGTTCAAATTGCCAAATTTTATTTTTATTCCCTGGCAGTAATTTATCAAAAATGGATCTAACTTTCCCAGCAAACATGAACTCTGCAGGTGACATTTTTCATGGTGACAGTTGCATTTGACATCAATCAATACATGCTCAAAAATTTTTGTAGTGGTTTTTGTTCAGCTTCCAAGCCTTTAGTTTTACTTAATGCCCTTTTGAAGGTGTCAACAAACAGTTTGATCATTTGATCTCAGATGATAAATGGGCATTGTCAAATATTTAACCATATAGTTTTTGCAGAAATTTTTAAACTCACTACAGGTAAATTAAAATATATTATTGGAGTTCTATTAAGTTCTATTGCTGTCAGGTAATCCAGGCCTTGTAAAGAGTTTAACTCATAATTTAATACTTATTGCGGTAGTAGGCCATTTAAACTTTAACATCTCAAGCCATTTTGTGAAATTGTTAACCACTATTAAACAGTATGAACCATTTAGTAGTCCAGCAAGCAAAGTCTATATATAGTCTTGCCCATGGTTTATCAGTGCTTGCCCATACCTGATAATTCATTTTGCTGCTGAATTACAATGATTACATTTTCTAACTTTGGCCAACATATCTTCTCATCAGGGACTTCATCCTCACTATTCCCGGATGTCCTACACAGAATTGTTTCAAAATCCTTTTTTGTAGTGATAACGGAATTACTACTCTTTCTGCATACAAAAGTACTCTATCACAAATAGAAAATGCTGCATTATTGTTACCAGATTTAATTTTAGTTTTACTCCATTTTGACTTAACATCATTCATAGTTTTTTGAATAAATGTATCATTTTACAATGAATTTTGATATTGTCTATTTTAAGAAGCAATTCTTTTATAGTGTAATACACAAAGCTTTTAATTTCGCTTTTGGATTCCAGTGAAGCAATCACAGTATCTTCAAAATATTCTTTACATTTTGATATCAATCTGGATAAGCCATCTGCATGTCCCAATTTTTTGGATGATAGTATTCCATCTTGAAATAATTCAATAAAATCATAGCCCAATGCTGTAGTCTGTCTGCAGTATGCATGAGAATCCCTTTCTTAGAATTGAATATACTTAATAATGGATGATCATCAGTTTTCAATATGAATTTTTGTAATATCATCCTGTGAAATTTCCTTACAGCAAACATTATAGCAAGTGCTTTCTTTTCAATTTGACTGTAGCATTTTCCTTGTATTTGTCAAACTTCTTTAAGTTTGGTGATTGCTTTCACTGTAACGTCTTTGAATTTATGGCCTATTACCACTCCTCATTGACATACAATATGACTATTATCTGTTGCTGTGGGTTGTAATGTGTCAGCAATAACTCTAAAGTTTGTACTTTTTTAAATCCTTCAAAAACTTTTTGACATTCTGCCAACCAATTCCATTGCATACACTTCTTAAGTAAATTATTTAGGGGTGCTTGCAATTTGTACATGTCTGGCACATAAATATTATAATAATTTGCTTATCTGAGAAATGATTGTAGGATCATCAAATTTATTGGGGGTAGCATATCTTTAATGTAACTTGCTTCAGCACAATCTGGTTTTCTTCCTTTTTCATCAGTTATCTGACCTAAATATTTAATATTATCCATATAGAATTGACCTTTTTGTTCACTAAGTTTGAAACAGTATTCATGTAGGCTCTGAATCAGTTTTACATGCTATATTTTTCTAGCACTCTAAGTACGTCATCGATGTAAGCAAAGGCACTGTCTAGTCCAGCCAACATCATATCCATTATTTGCTGGAAAATATCTGGGGCAACTTTTACACTGAAGAGTAATCCTTTATGTGTATTAATTAATAGTCAAATACTTCTGGCATTCCTCATCCATTTCAATTAGACGGGTCAATTTTTCAAAAAAAATTACTATCATTTAATTTATCAAAAAAAAAAAGAAGGTATCTTTCTTTTAAGCTAACTGGCAGCACATTTTTTTTTAATTTAAAAAAATGCTTTACTCATTATTTCTTTAGCTGTAATCATCTTTTATTTTCTGAAGAACAATTAATTTTTCTACAGAATGAATTAATCAGCCAATTCCATAGGTCAAATAATTTTAACCAAATGATGACTAGTAAATTTTTTTATACGTAAACATCTGTTTTTTTGTTTTACCTGCAAGAGAAAAACTGCACATAATTTTCCCAGGAAAAATTAATTTTTTGCCCAATATTCCTCTTGCAACTTTCTCAGGATTTTTTCAAGTTAGGCTTGTCAATTCTGTTTCAAGTTTGTTCATCAATAGTTGTAATATCATTACCAATGTCCAATTGAAATCTCACCATAGTATTATTTATTTTTACTTTTGCAAATTTTCTATTATTTGAACTATCCAGTTTTTTAGTTGATAGTCCTATTTTCAGCAAGTTAATTTGTTTATTTCCTTTGCTTGCAACTTGCAGTAGCTTCTTTAAAATGCTTTTAAGTTTGGAAAAACAGGTACAAGAGTTTTTCCACAAAAATTAAACTGACATTGCCTGTTCCTTGCTTTTCCAGGAATGCCTTGAATTGTTCTCGATATTCAATCCACTCCCACTGCATTTGTTTTAATAATGCCTTCTAAAATTCTTGCCATTGTTGAACAATTATCTTAAATTCTTCCATAATGTATTATGTTCATACAAATCATCTTGAAATAGGAAGAAAAGTTTTTCCATTGAATGAAGATAATACAATCATGAAATATAATGTCGCATGGAGTCAATGTAGTCTTACTAAATTCTGTAGTAAGGATATAAGGCTCACTCCTGGCTAGTTCTGCTGACAATTCTTGGTGTCAATATATATGCTATTTGGACAAGTCCAAGTCATATTCTGGAGAGGTGTGTCCATCTTTACATCAGTAAATAAGTACACTTAGTGCTTTTAAATGCAAATTAAACTTTCTTATTTTCAAATCTCTAAGAAATTTTTTGAAGCCGGTGAGCTCAATGTAGGCATATGCTAAGTTTCTCTCCTCATTCTTATCCTATTTTTGCTTTTTATGAATCTATCTAGAAACATTTTAAGATCATAAGTAAACATCTATGCTGATAATACTACAGTTAATGGAATCACCTCCAAAAATCAAGATGATTTGAGCCTTGTAGTCAATCACTCCTCTGACTGAGGTCAAGGCAGCTCAATGTGGGGAAAACTATTTTATAACTTTCAATACTTCAAAAACCAAACTAGAATCATTTCATCATCACCGATCAAGCCCATTAGTTTTCCCTAACTTCAATGAATGGCTGCTCTCTCAATGAAACTCCAAATATCTTTTGGGACAAATTCATTCCAAATGTCATACATATGATCCATAGACAAAGATGCCGGAAAAATGGTTGGATCACTCCAGAAAGTACTTCATTCCATCTGCCATGGTTTATCTTTACAAGAGTTATCCAAAGGTGGAGTATATGTAGACTGGAGCTGAAAAATCTTTCCTTTTCAGCTTTTACCAATAATGTACACACAGTTTTGTGGATGATGACATTTTCCTCCTTGCAGACCTTTTTAGCCATGGATACAACATCACAAGCCCTTTGCTACTTTATCACTATATCCATGGTAAATGTTTGAATGAGCTCCATTATTTAAGTTCTGCTATGATGCTTACATTGAGTTAAACACTCCTGATTCTCTGTATTCCAATTGTAAGGAAGAAGTTTCACTCCACTTTTTCAAAGAACTGCTGCTTTGTGGAACAGATTCCTGTGTGGGTGGTTCCCTAAATGATACAATATTTATCTCCTCAAGTCAAGTGTCAATTGTCACCTACCTTCCCTATCCACATAACCCTAACTTCCTATTCACATATTCATATCACACACCTCACTCACAAACCCTCTATTTTGAGTGTCCTCTGACCTTGCATTGGGTAAAAAAGAAAGAAAAATATCCTTTGTTTTTAATACTAGTCAAAAAAAAAAAAAAAAATTACAATTTTTGTCTAAAAAAAAATTATGAGTGGCATTGTTAGCTTAACTCATTAATCAGTCAGTCAGTTTTGTGCCATACATGTTACATGCTTAGGCAATCATGTATCTTTCGATACATGACTGACAAGGCAGATATTTTCGTCACAGTAGGTTTCCATTTCTTTCTGCAGTATTTGCCATTCAAGGCTATAGAACCTGGTCTGTCCCACTGCTCACCCATAGCTGGGGGGAGAAGAAGAGAATTCATAGCTTTCCTAAGGGTATTAGCACATAAGTGAATGTAATGGATTCAACTGGAATTTGAACTCAGCTCTCCATTTCTTCAATCCAAGCCGCTATCCATTACTCTACTGTGCCTCCTTCATTAATAGAGAAGTTAAAACAATAAGAAAACTAAATCCTTTGTGTACCATAATTCATTCATAATTTTTCCTTCTCATTTTTCTATTTTGAAATATAATTTGCATTGTTATCAATTATTCTTGAATTGTCTTTTATATCTGATTTAATGAACTTTTTACTCCTTTTTTTCTTTCTCTTAAATTTTACATTCAAAGCAATAAAATTTTGTTCATGCACATAAATTAAGACTCATTTCATGAAAATTAATATGGAAATTTACAGAGGAGTAGGAGGAGGAGGCTACCATGTTAAATCCTGAAATTGATTCTGTCATATGAATTGCAAAAAAGATAGGGAAGCAAGATTGAAGATGAAAAATGAAAGTGAAAAATTATTATTATTTTTTTTTTTTTTTTTTTTTAGGAAAATATTTAAATTGCTTTATTTTGTAGAATTAAAAACTGATCTCACCTGGAGAACAGTTTTTGCTTGATGCCTTCTCAAGATGGGGACAAGTACAAGAAAGCCAAAGAAGAGTTGTAAAAGAGCGGGAATTACTTGAAGCCACAAAAAGACATGAAGTTTTGGAGAGCCATGATTGTGTTCCACAAGGATGTGAGCAGAGAAAGTGAGAGTGAGAGGAAAAGAAATTCTTAAGATGACTGTATCCAAGCGTTTACAGTTGAAAGACCCAAATTGTACCATTTATTTTTCAGAATTTTTGTCCAATTTCAGTTATTAGCAACTTTTGTTGTTTAATATTTTTTTTACATAGAGATGAAGAAGAAGCAAATATTTTCCATTCACTTTATATTAAGAAGAGACTTGAAACAACAAATGTGAAATTGCATACTATTTTTTAAAAAATTCGCTATTTTTTTTTTTAACTATTATGAAAATTCAGTCCATCTCTATAAAAGAATGCTGCACAATCTGTTTACAGATGAAAAAGCAACAACAGAAATGTGGTTCTACAGAAGGATGCTGAGAATACCATGGAGTGAACATGTGAGTAACAATGAAGTTTTATGGAAACAAAAAAAGGTACTTATGCTTAAAATCAGAAAGAGACAATTTTCTGGGACAAATAATGAGGAAAGAAGAATTGGAGAGTTTGATATTCACAGCATAGATTGAAGGTAAGAGAGATAGAGGAAAACAACATATAGCTTACCTAGAATGTATGAGAAAATGGATGGGGGATTGTTTAGAAGAGATAATGAAAAAACATAATTTATTAAGAGCTTCAAAGGACAGGAAATTGTGGAGAGCCATGATCGTCAATGTCCTAAAGGAACACAGCACATAGAAGAAGGATTGCAAAAAGGAAAACTTAAAAACAAAAAAAGTCTATAATTTTGGATTTTCCTGAAGGCTGCCTTCCCATTCATTCTATACAAGCTTGCTGCCTACCTCTACCTCTCTTGCCCTCAATATGCCCCATGAGGGTTAACTTTTCCAAGCCTTCCTTCCTCATTATATGTCCAAGGAACTTCAGCTGTGTTTTCCTGATTCTGAGGAGAAGAGTTCTTTCTGTTGTCATTTACTTTGAGACTTCTTTGTTGCTTATTTGTTCCATCCATGGAATTTTCAGGATCCTTCTGTAGAAGACTTACGCTTAAAATCAGAAAGAGATAACTGAAATTTCTTGGGCAAATAATGAGCAAAGAGGAATTGGAGAGTTTGATACTTAGAGAACATAGTGAATACCAGATGGACAATGAGGAATCTACCTAACAAGTTTGTTTAAAAGGATGGTGGAATAGGGACTGGGAGAGATGATGAAAAGACAAACATTACAAAGAGCGACAAAGGATAGGAAGTTGTGGAGAGCCATGATATCACAAGTTCTGAACAAACATGGTACACAGAATAAAAAGAAGAATGATAATGTTTTATTTCCAGTTTATTTCATACCTGATTTTTTTAACTTTTGGAGATTTATATTTTCTAAATATAAAGGAAAGCCTTTTCACCTAAAAGAGACAGATACTATATTTTGATCTTCAGAGAAAAAAAAAATTTTCTTATTCACAGGTTTATCATGCTTTAATGAATGAGACCAACTCTGATTGGGTGATGAGCAGAGAACACTCACAGGATAAAAGACAAAGAAGTCATAAGATATTCTTTGTTAGGGAGGGTAAAAAGTCTTCATTTAATTTATATTAATGGAATAAGTAATATTTTAATAACTTGATATTGATAATAGTCTTATTTAATATATAGCAATTAAAATAAAAATTTTAATAAATTAGTTTATTATAATCAGACTAATAACTTTGTTATTATTACCACAACATTTTGGCCAAAGTGACCTTCAACCTTCTTCAGATGTCTGTCAAGACATTGTCTTGTAAGGATATCAACTCCTGTTTGTTATTTAGTACTGTTCAGTTATTATCATTTATATTATATAAGAAATAATGTAAATAATGATAACTCATTATCCTAGAAATTCAGACATAAATTAGCTTATTAAAATATTACTTATTTCATTACTATAAATCTGACTTTAATTTTATTAAGATATATTAAAAAAAATAAATTATTACTTATTAAAAATATTGTGGATTTTAAATTAAATTAATTTTTTCTGTCTTTTTCCTTATCCATAATGTGAAGTTATATAGACTTTATTTCCTCTGACTTTTTCCAACAAAGTGTACCTGATAACTTTTCTTCTAGGAGTTTTTCCCTACAACCAATCAGGTGAACTTGATAACTTTAATATTATTGCTTGTGATGTGTAGGTAGTGTGCTGGTGCTGAAAGTGGAAATGGTGAGCAGAGTTCAAATTCTGGGCTAGTCTGTTAGATTCACTGTCACACTAACCACCTTGGGAAAGGTATGAATCTGTCTCTTTTAACTTTTTTGCATTAGGTGTTAACCAATCTTGGTGAAGGAAAAATTTTAATTCAAAATCATAGAAAGCCACACTGTCTTTTTCAAGTATGCATGTTATAACAAATTTAGTATAAAATCTAAAGAAATTGACCTTAGAATAGGCTGAGCTAGAGGTAGTTTTTCTCAACATCAAGTTTCTACAAAACCAAATTATTAAGCTAAAAACTCAAGTCATGCCCTTAAATAGCCTTGTCAGATAAAGATTTTCATGTGGATGTCATACATGCCACCAAACTCATTCAGAAATATCTAAACTGTCAGCATTATACAATCACTTTCTCAGATTGATGGTTAAAAAAAGGGTTCAAGTGAATGAAGCCTAAAGTGAAGATCATCCTTCTTTCAACCTTATGGACTGATGTGACAGAATCATAAACAAAGAACTGTACCAAATAGAAGAAGCCATATCAGTTGAGGACTTGTAACAATTAAAATGGATAGCACATGTAACTCAAAGAGAAAATAATGACATAATGAAGATGTTGACATTCCACAGGACTTCAACTAAAGGGTTAGGAAATTAAACTTCCGATCAGTACTGGAAAGAATGATAACACATACTAGAGTTGAGAAATTTATTTTCCTGAAAAATTGTTTTAAGAGAAAAGATTTTAACTGAAAGTGGTTGCTTGGTCAGTGAATGCGGAATGTTTCTTTATAAGGAAATGGGTAATATTACCATTAGGATTTACAAATAATAAAGAAAAAGAAGATGCAGAGAGCCACGATTCCTATGTTCTGAAAGGACATGGCATTTTTTTTGGTTAAATGTTGCTTGGGTTAGTAAGACAACTGGTAATCTGGTGTAATGGAATCAATAAATTTATTCAGTTCAGTGGAAAGGAAACTGATTTGCCTTTGCTGATTAAGTTTTATAGTTTAGCTTTGCCTATTTGCTATGATGAATTCAATAATTTTCAGCAAAAAAATTCTTACATGTGAAACAAAATAAACCAGTGCAAAAGTTACTCTTTTAAACTTCTACAGTTTAGCCAGAATTATATGAGGATTGATTTCACACTTCTTTTCAATCATCCTTCATAATATCCAAGTGAACAGACTTTGGTTAGTGATGGTTGGAGAGGCAATAGGGATATTTTGGTCAATGACTACTGATATGATTTTGTGCCATTGTTCTTCATAAGAACAATGACACAAAATCATATCAGCAATCAATAATTTGAACTTGAAGCTGTTAGTTTCATTTTCTGAATTCCTGCCAATTCAACCATTTCACAATTTTGGGGTGAGGAGATTACATTTGCAAATCAATAGGCAAAGTTTACTCTGATAAGAATATTAGTTCAAGGGATATTTCAAGAGTTCTGATGTGTAAAGGTTTCCTTTGATGGTATAATAACTGTTTTTCTATTATTTCAACAAAGACATTTTAAATCATTGATTCCAGTTTACTAAGCAGTCAATCTCAAGTCACTGATACATTACTTGGGGCACAAGTGATGAAATCTATAAACAATATAATATTATATGATATAATATAATTATATAATATAAAGATGAGATCTATAAACAATCTATAATAGGCTAATGTTAAAAACATGTATAAAAAAAAAAATTCCCAACAGTGTTTTAGGATTTTATTCCATTTCTTTTTTAACAAATTTCAGAAAAATCTTGCCCATCTATAAATGGTTCTGAAGCAATATTTTCTGTTTTTTTTTTAAGATAAGAGAAATAAGCATTTGTTGATGGTTCAGTTGAGGAAGGAAAGAACTGTTTAAACAAAATGCTAACAAATGAACTTAATTTCATGGTAAGGTGATAGGGTCACTGTACCTTACAAGCTCCATCCACCTGTCTTGGTAGGTATTCATTTATGCTTAGCATGTCTTGAGAAAAGTAGATCTGGCAGACCCCATCCATCTACAAGTCGACTGGAGTTAAGCTGTTGCTAAATAAAAAAACATTCAATGACTGACTTTCCTTTTGACTTACAAAATCTTGACATTAATTTTTTAGAACTATCTTTATGCTTATTACCTCCAATATTTTTCAAGTATATCTTCACATCTGTTAAATTTCAGGGAATCAGAAAGGACCATCCTTGTTTAAACCATGTGGATTGGCACTTAAAATCATGATCACACAGACCTCTAACTAATTAGTGTTGTAAGAGCATGCAGCTGAGATAGCAGTGGTATGTCTTGAGCAAGATAGACTGACAGAGACGAACCCTCTCCAGGCTGGTTTTGAATTCAAAATTTCTCTTTCTCCTAGACCGGTTGCTGCACAAGTCTATAGGACTCTGTCCTGCTATTTACCCATAGCTGAAAGGAGAAAAGATAGACTCATATCTTCTGTAAGGGTATTACCACATAAGTGAATGTAATGAATGCAACTAGAATCTCTGATTCCTCAATTCAAGCTAGCATCCATTACTCTCCCATGCCTCTTATAGAGAACTGGCAATACAGAATGACAAAAAGAAAGATAACAGAAGCAACATCTCTTGAGGACTTTCAACGGCAGCAGGAACAACTAAAATGGATAGCATATTGATAGTAATTGAAAAGAAAATAATGACAATATTATGGTGTTGATGTTTCACACTACTTTGTGAAAGGTTAGGACGGAAACCCCTATCAATAATAGAAAGAACAATAACATTTAGTAGACTTGAAAAACTGTTTTGGAAGAAATATTTTATAAATTTCTAGCGGCATCTGTTAAGTTTCATGGCATTATTATCAAAACCCATTCTTTTGCTCAGAAGTAAGTATGTTGTTCTCATTCCCACTTTTCTTTCAGTCAGCTCCAAGAGACATTCCTAAGGATGAACTCGCAATTTCTTTTGTCAGTCTTTTTCTATAAAATCCTTCTTATCATTCTAAGTCTGTGGTAGTATGACTACTAAACCAATATTTCACTTTTAATGCTCCAGAGAAAAAGAAAAAGGACAAATTTTCTTGCCTTCTCCCTCTCTGTATATATCTGTTTTGATCTCACACAGAAAATCCTATTCATTGGTTTCATCCAGACTAGAACTGAATCAAATTCAGGTTTGAAACACTGTCATGATGAGAAAAAAACCTTTTAAAACTCTTACATAAGCAATGAAAATGGGTGGGTAGGGTATGCAGAGAGCTGGCATTTCCTTGTTCTTCATTTGAAGGAATTGTGTGTGACAGGGAGATTGAGAAAATACAATTTCATATTTTGATTTTTGTTGTCAGAGGTGGGAACACAAAAATTAGAAAGCATCTTTGCCAACTCTGTTACTGTTATGTTATAATACATCTTTTAAAAATATTAAATGATGAAACTAAAAAAAAAAAAAAAGAAGGTCTCTGTCTGAGTAGACATCACAAAATACTTTATCTTTAATTTTAGTTAAGACATGCCACTTTTGGAATATATTAGTCGATGTGCACCATTTTTTCATCTAGTAATTTACTCTAAAGATTTACTCTTCTGCCCTTCAGACATTTTAAATGTGTAGACCTGTTCTAAACAGATCTCTCTATGGCATAATCTTTTCATGCAGCATCTTTTTTGACTGATAGGTGAAAAACACTATCTCAACAAGGGTTTGAATCGCAAAATAAAAGTGACCAATCTTTATCAATATTCTTGAAATTCTACACTCAATTAGAAAACAACTTAAACTACAACCAAGAAGATGTTCATTTCTTCTCTGACCCAAGGAAGCAAATTCCTTCAAAAACTGTAGAGTAAGCAAAAAAAAAAAACAAAAGGCAATTCTTTTCTGGTATGCCAGTCAACCGTTATTGTCGTTTTGCAAATAAATTTCTTCTAGACAAGGAAAATCAATGAGTTATTTTCCCCTAAGTAAATTTATGTCTTTATCTAGTGAATACATCTAAAATTAAATGTTAAGAATAATTAAAAGCTTTTAATTTGATTTTTAGAATGTGTAGATTTCAAAATCTGCAAGTAGCACTTGTTCTTTTTTAGATACACATTTTAAAATTGAAATTAAAAACTATTTTAATTGTTTTAATATAATCTTACTTAAGTGTATTATGCACTAGATAAAACCATAAAACCATTTTCCTTGTTTAGAAAAATTTCATAGGCAGAACAGTAACAAACACCTACTGAACACTAGTGGCTAAAAAAGAATAATTTTTACTTTGGGATTAAAATAAACTGACTTCCAGTTTTGAAAATATACACATTTTAAAACTGAGATTAAAACTTTATTTTTTTAAATATCTACGTGTATTCGCTAGATAGAAACAATTTTATTTGTAGGAAATAGAGACTTGCATATCTGGAAATATACACATTTTAAAAGTGAAATTAAGAACTATCTTAATTATTCTTAATATCTAATTTAGGTGCATTCCCTAGATAAAAAACAAATTTATTTATTAAAAAAGATCTTCATTCATTTTTCTTGTTTACAACAACTTATTTCGTGATTGGCATGCACTGGCTTACTAAAAAACAATTACAAAAAATCCAACATCATAAAATTTAACATTAAGACACAACTGGCAACCTTTTATTTTTACTTGCTATTTTGTTGTTAACTTAATTTTACCACAAAAAGTTTTTTTTTTTTTAAACTGAAACAAATAAATTTCAGACATCATGTTGTATTTCCTTTTTTTCTTCATTTCTTTTGTAAACAAATAGATTACACATTTATTTCCAAAAACTAGTCAATTAAATGTTTTTAACATATTTTTGTTCAATCTTTTTCTCTTACAATGGTATAAATGTTGATAAAATTTAATTTTATTAACATCTGAAAGTCTTTTTCAATAGTATTTCTTTGAATATGGTCACTGAATAGTGATATAAAAACGAAACCAAAATCGTTTGCTTTTGTAAAAAAAATTTGATGTGGTTTCACGGTGTGAAGATGAAACCGAAAAAAGTCTGTTCTTTGGTTAAACCACACATCTCTACTAAATTGGTATTTTTTATGACATGAGGTGACAAAGTGTACCTCTTTGTTTATGAAATTTTCACTACAACTGACTGGACAAATTTGATAATTTAGATCTTGTAATGTTTCTTGGGATGTGTAATGGCATAGAAAGTGGAATCAGTAAGCTGAATTCAAATTCTATATCCATCTCCTCTGTTCACATTTGCACAAATGGCCTTTGGAAAGTCATGAATTGGTCTCTTCTCCAGTCTACTAGGTTTAGTAGGTCCAGCAAAAGGAAAACTAGAGGCATCTCTTAATGCCAATAAGCAAACATACTTTGTATTATCATAACAATGGTATATCTTATTAGTAAGTAGGGGAAATTGGGTTTTTAATACATTGCTTTTGTTTTTTACTTTTTTGTTTTGTGCTAGATTTTTGGGATATTTTTATTTAAAATGTTTAAAGCAGTATTCTTTCTTACATATAGCAATAAATGTATTTGTTTAGATAAAAATTCTACATTGGTCATGCAAAGAATATAATCAATGAAATTCCCAAATACTTTAATGTTAACAATACTTTTTATGGTACAGTTAACCCACCATAAAATCTAGTTTTAATTATAATAATTAAAATGAAAAATCCCATATTAATTATTGGTTTCTACAGAAAACAATCTGGTATTAATACTTTCATTGCTGCATGATTATCTTAAGAATATAAGATACACAGATGACACAGTGTTTATAACAGACATGGAAATTAAACTACAGTCACTTCTAGAAGCAAAGAAAAGAGTATTGGACTGTGATGTAATATTGGTCCTCCTACATGACTGCTGAACAATATCATCTAGGATGAAGGGACTTGAGGCAACAGAAATATTCTACAGAAGGTTGCCAAGAATACCAAAGACCATGTGAGCAACAACAAAGTTTTTAAAAAAATAGAAAACACTGATACTGCCAATCAGAAAAAGACAACTGAAATTTTTTGAGTACATAACAAGAAAAAAGGGCTTGGAAAATTTGACACTCCCAGGGCATAGCGAAGACAATAAGGAGAGAAAATAGTAAATAATCTACATAAAAAGTTTGTATAAATGGTTAGCAGAAGATGGATTATAAGAGATAGCAAAAGGACAAACATAAGAGCTACAAGTGACATGAAGTTGTGGAGAGTCTGCATACTGAATGGACATGGAACATAGTAAAATGTACTACATATGTAGCAACTTCATACTTTTAGTCTTTGTTTATTAGTTTCCTAATGTATAAAGCATTAATACCAAAAGACATGAACAATTTATACTAAAGAATATATATTTAAGAGTAAAAGTAATTATTGATTACTTAAAAAATAATTTTCATCAAACAGAACTCAAAAGATATCAGTATTATCTTAAGTAATGTAAACAGAATTTGATGAATATATAATTATTAAAATAGAAGTGTTCAATACATATTGAAGGTCAAATCAGACTTTCAAAATTTTTTAATTACTAATTGCAACTCTAGACAAGATAACTGTATTGATCACTATATATATATATATATATATATTTTTACAAAAGAAAAAAGTATTTAAAACTGTTAGTTAAAACCTAGATATTTTAAACAAACTACTGTAACATATAAAACATTTGTGTAGTATTCATAATTAATTTTATTAAGGGTTGGTTTCAATTTTTTAATATCGATAGCTTCAAGAAATTTTAGTCAATGTTTATTATTTTTCATGAAAGGTGAAGATGTATCTCCAACAAGAATTTTCCTAAATTGCGAATATGGACAGGCACACTGTTGGAAATGTTGAAAGATGTTAGATGCATCATTCAAATGAAAGCACAACCTTCAAGACAATGTAGTAGTGCTATGGCCAAAATATATATTATTTTTTCTGTTAGAGATCTTCCAAGAGACATTTAAATTTATGTACAATGTTGGTTTTCTGCAACACATTAGTTGGTGGGGAGGAATCATTACAAATGATTAAATTGGATATATTGAATTTAGTATAGTATATAATTAATTTAATTTTTTTTTTTTTTACCAGGATATGTGGTGAATATATTAGTATTTATTATTTTTTTTTTTAGTCCTGTTTATAATTAGAATGTATTTGTGATACAAAGATTAATATGTTTAGGATTAATTGAAGTATTATTCTATTCTATTTACTTTATATTCAAATTTTTAATAGAACATATTTCTTCATCTGCAATATAATTAAGAAAGTTATTAAGATTTTGTTTCATATTTTTTTTTTTACTTCATTGTAGAAAATCTGTTTTGTGGATAAATTAATTTTTGCATGGCTTATTAGGTTTTTTATAATTGCTATTTTATAGCAATTTGGACATTCACTCTTATAGTTAAGAATGCATGGCTTGTATTATCATAAGTAATTAGTTAGTAAGATAGATCAAATATTTAGACATTAAAATAACTTAGTTATCTCCCTTGACATTTGCACATGTGTCTATATGATAAAATTTAAAAATTGTACAGCACATAACTTTAGTGTTTTTCACTTCACATGTAAAAATTTAATTATTAAATGAATACAATTTTGTCTTCAAAAAATGAACACAACAATTTTTGTCTCAGAAAAAAACAAGACCCTGATGACAACATTGTGCTAATATCGAAACTACTCAGAATAAAATGAATATGCATTAACATAGTAATTTTCTTTCTTCCTTTGATAAAGATACTAAGAAACTTGACTGTAATTATGAGAGGATTCTTTTAAAAATAAGTAGACAAAACTTGTTTAAATTATTTCATAAGACCTGTCTTTTATATATATATATTTGAATGAAAACAGACCACTTTAAGGTTCCATGGAACCTTAAAGTGATCTGTTTTTATTCAAACATATTTGCTCTGAATTTACATTGAGCTCTCTGAATATCATCCTCCTTGGGTCTACCCATACGGATTACCTAGTTTTGCATAAACTATATATATATATATATATATATATATATATTAGATAGGTACATATATATATATGACATTAGATAATAATATAACAGTGTTATTACTGATAACATCAAACTTGCTATCACTGAATAAAAAATTTTTATTAAAAAGTCAGCAGTCAGGCAGACAGAGCTACAATAACAGAAAAATAAATGAAGAAGCAAAAGTGTAACTAAGAGGTTCATGCTAAGGCGATCATTAGGCATACAATAACTTGCTTCCTGGTTGAGAAAGGATTTGTTCTCATGCCTCCACTTGGAAAGTAATTCTGGCTTTTTTTTTTTTAATCATTTCACCCCAAACAAGGCAATGAAGCCACTAGAGCTTACTGAGTGCTAGAGAATATGAGAAAAACTACTATTAAGGAGAAAGGACAATAAAAGAATAAGAATTTAAGAAGACAGAAGATAATAACATTTTTAATTCAATAACAAGTATTCCTTCAGGGAGGCCCATACTCATACCCTATTTGGGCTTAAACTCAACTCTGACCTCTTGTAAACTCATACATACAATCCATTGCTAAAGATGCTGGAAAAATGGTCAGTTCCCTGTATGGCTCCAGTAAGTACCAGATTCCTCCTGCTATTCTCTACCATTACAAGAGCCAGATCAGGCTGAAAATGGGTGACTGCTGCCATATATGGGTAGGAGCAGTCCAGTCTCATTAGAGACCAAAAGCAACTCTATGACCTTGTGGATGATGAATTATTTTCTACCTTGTAATCCCTTTCTCAGAGACAAAACATTACAAGTCTCTTGTAACACTATCATTATTTCCGTGGAAAGTGCTGGGACAAAATACTTCCACCAGTTCTAACCTTCACAGCTAAGACCCAACATGTAATGCACATTGTGGTAAACCACCTTCATTCTTTTTGATTGGTGAAATATAAGTTCCACTTAAGCTGCTTTATAGAATTGAATCCTAAGAGGACGCTTGCCTGATCACTATTATCTTAAACTGTTCAAGTCTAGAGTTAACTGTTATCTTCCTGACATGTCCCCAATAAGTTGTGCCTCTTACTCTGTAACCTTCTACCTCAAGTGGCTCTTGGACTTTATAGAGAGGGAACATTATTGTAAAAAATATCTGTCCTGTTAGAAGAATTCTAAAATGCATCACTTTTCTTCAACATAATCCACATATCCTGGATCCAGAAATGCAATTGCTTTTATTAATATTTTCTGTTGTATCCTGGCCATTGTCTTTCAACTTTCACAAATCCATAGAAAGTGTTACACTATTGGCATTTTTAGTTCTAGAATGTTTGTTTTTATAATCCTCCATAACACTGACATAAGGCATATATAGTCCACCTCTGGTCTATATAGTTGCCTAGTAGACTATATTATCAGTTAAACATTTTCTCCCACAAGGAGTAAGTATTGTTATTTTTGCAGTTGTATCATGCATGCATGTTGTTTTGATTATTTTTCACTTATTAAATTGAGCTATTGCTGTGCACACATGATCTGACTAATAAATAATAATCCTCTGCTAAGGATAAGAGTGCAGGAACTGACTGTCCTGTTCGTGATGAAATTGTTGCTTCCTAGCATTTTTTCTTAAGTGTGTAGTATCTGTATAATTTCTGGAAAGTGTTACACATTTTCTCTCTCTCTCACATTATATATATGAAATTTAAATTATCAAGCTCCTCTCTAGTGGGCAAATTGGCACACTCCTTGGGCTTAGGCGTGGATTACTTGATGGAAAAAAGGGATACAGGTTCGATTCCTTTCAAGAGGTATGATTTTTCATAAGTAGGTTTTCTTGACTTAGGTTGGTTGTTATTAATTTCACTGTTTAAGAAAATCAAAAACAGAGATAGCAAATTAAACGTGTACCCACTAAAATAATGTTTACAGTAATACGGAATAGGTGTGTGTGTGTGTGTGTCTGAATTTGCATTCTAATCTATATATGTGGTTATTTAAACAGTTAATGGATTTTACTTCAAATCCAGCATTATTTCTTATTACTGTTAACATTGTAGACATGTTTGAGTAAACATCTGTATGTTTTTAAAACAGTGAAATTAAAACCTAGAAGCTTTGTTTACCAAAAGTCTTATTATGAAAAATGTATTTTCGAGCAGGAATTGAACCTTGTCTACTGAAAGATGTGTACCTACTATAAATAATGTTTATAGTAATAAGAGAAATGTGGTCATACAAATATACATATCAATGCATACAAATCATACATAAATGGATATGATCAATATGTATATATTATATACAGTTTTATGAACATCTAAAGATCTGTATATTCATGCAAACATCCTGCAAGCCTCTTTTGATATATGGTCAGTCTTTTTATTCAACAAAATGATAGAAAAAGCTGCAATGCTAAATTTAGCATCAGTTCCTTTGGGATTTGCTTTCATGTTTCTATTGTTATTGTAATTGTTGTTGTTGTTGAAGCAGGAGAGAAAGAGGAGGTGCTGTTTTCCCCACAATGAACAAAATAATCTGCTAGAAAAATGCAAACAGTTGTAATTAGTTTTACTTTTTAGGGCATATTTTTATTCTCAGCTTGAAGGGCAAAAGAAAAAAATTAGGCAATCAAATTTTGTTGTTCTGGACATAAAAGGTGCTTAAGAAAATAATTCCTGTTGTTTTTTTTTTTTTTCTCCTCCTTCGTATTCAAATATTTTTTTTAGGTGGAGAAGGGTTGAAAGGGTTTTTTTTTTTTGTTTTTCTTGTTTCTTCCTTGTTCCTTTTTGCCTTGAAAAATGTCAGACTCTGAAGATTATCTCTTTTATTCCTTACCATTTTTGGAAAAAAAAATCTCTTTTACATATTTCCAAAAAAAAAAAAATTGCCAAAAAACTTGCCAATTCTGAATAATGAAGCTCATTCACTAAACTAATAAACATGTTCTTTCGTAATTGTTTTTCAAGCTGAGAATGCATGTGCCAGATGTTCATTTTTTTTCTCCCTAATTTCAATCACCTATTTTAAAGTAAATAATGTCCCTTGTTTCTACCTTTCTTATTAGGGAGACTACACTGAGAAGTTTGTTACTTTCTGATCTTCTCAATTTTATAGCTATGTCACAATGGACTTTGTACAAGCATAATTAGCCTTTTACACACAGATGCAACCAGACTAAATTACAACATACAAATGTGGTAATATGTTTGCTCTGTTCTTATGCATCTCATTCCTGAAAATTATGAATTGCAAATGGAGTAAGGAATTAGATCTAAGGAAAGCTGCAGATCATAGCTTTAGTTTCAATAGGAGTTTTGCGAAACATTTAGCATGTTATTCATTTCATGAGCTGGAAAATTTGACATTGACAAAATGTACAAATGTTGACTTCCTCTGTTTAATTTGAATTATGCTTATGTTGACAAAAGATTATCTGAATTTTTTAATCAGTTTTATTGCAGAATTGATGGATTTGTTAGCATCAATTCTTATTAAGGTGTTTTTATTCAAATACTAGATTTTATTTTTTTTATTATTCAGTTGAGCAAGCTTGGACATTTCTGAGTCTATCATGCCAAACATCACTGTCTTGCATCAAGGTCAAAAGGTCATAACATAACTGGTTAATGTAGGTGATTGTTGGACAATGGACAACCAACCCATCTTGCAGCATGACTATGTGTCCAGATTAGTAGATTACTTGCAACTTGTTGTTTTGCTGACCAGCAGTGTCCTGCACAGTGCATTCTGCATTCATGTAAGATTGTAAAAATATCAGAGATGAGACCATGGATCTGTGATTTAGTTGAATACTCTCCAAGAGAGATGTTAAGTATGGCTGTCAGTATCCAGGTATAGAGTGGGTAGGACTATGTTGGATGATCTGTGTCCATGAAGAGTTGAATCATAATGGATTTACTGGATGAATCTGGGTAAAAAAATCACAAAGAAAAAAGTCACAGGAAAAAAAAACAAGAAGCTGGAAAATGTCAGCACTGTTTCTGCATCTTTATTTAATAGTAATGTTAACTATCAAATTCTCAGTTCTCAACAATACTTAGATTTAGTGAAAACCTGCTGTTGGCAACCCCACTCAAAGAAGAGTTTGTTAATGCTAAAAAAAAAACACTAAAAAAAAACACCTTACCAACTTCAACAAGAGGACCACAAGACTGGCAGAGTTTGTTCATAGTATCAGCTGGAATATTCATCTTAATCATCAACATTAAAAAACAATGAATAGACATGTAATGCCACAATATAATGTAAGGTGTTTTCAGTCAGTACATGTCATGTACTGTCAATAAATGACTGACTTAAATATTTTCATTTGATTACCTGTGTTGAATAAATTGAACAAAATGTGATTTGTTATTTTCACATATACAGTGTTGTCAATATGTACAAGTTAATATATTGCCAATTAATAACTAAAAAATATTTTCTGTTTATTTTCATTGTTTATGGTACTTAAATAAATTTCCTGTGGCTTTTTTCCAAACCAAATGGTGACTTATTTTTCCTGTGACACTATTGCTGACTATGTAATAGACTGGCTAGGGATATAGCAGGTAGGTAGTTAAGAAAATGGATAGGCACATTATGTAACAGTTATTGGTAGAGAAAGCAAATTATATTTAAACATTTAGAAAGAGATACAAATTGTCCAACATTTTTGATTAGATAAATATAGTCTAAAATTTTGACCTCAGTTTTGCACTGATGTCCTTGGGAAAGTAATGAATCTATTTCTTTTTCCCAGCAGAGAAATAACAGGGTAGACTGGGTTCTCTATCCTTAGATGGTAACCAGTTTAAGTGAAGGTGTTGTGTCGGAAACCTACCACCCCTCTTGAAGATGAACTTGTCTGCGAACAAAGACTTTAAATAGTGGCATGTCGAAGACAGATAGATAAGTTCTTAGCTGAGCTAGTTATTGACTACTCAGGCGATTTCTGTACTTTTTTACCAAACTATCAAAAACCCTTTTTATTGTTACGTGTTATTTGGCATTTGTCTCTACTAACCCCAAATCAACCTCATAACAGAAGGAAAACTCTGAATTCCAAACTGGGAAACTACTCCATTATCTTTCTCAAGAAGCCGTGTTATTTTTATAGATAATCAAGAAAAAGAATCTGTGAAGAATTGCCTTATGTCCTGAAGTGATGTACAACTTGTCTATCTGTGCTTGCAAGTTCTAGCCTTATTTGGGATGTTGATTAGAAAAGAACAAAACATTCTTCTTCAGTCAAACAAGGAACTCAACTAATCTAATAGTCTCCCCAACTACATGGAAAAATAGAAGAAATCTCTCTCGGAATGACAGACTGAATCAGTTTACATCTCTGTGACACCTGCTCTCCATCGAGGCTATCTGATTTCATGGTGAAACCACTTAATCATAATGTATACTTAAATCACATAACCACACAATCTGCTTTCCTTTTATCTGAGCATATGTTACATTGCACATACATTCAGGAATTTTTACAATCAGACTAAACTGCTGAATATATTATAATGAATCCAGGTGGGAAGAATCAATACAGGGGAATATTATGAATTTCAGTTTTATAAGTTCTTTGATATAGCATCTATTCAGAAATGTGACACTAAAATATGAAGGTATATTGGAACAGCAAAAATGTCTTCCAAAAGCTAAGCAAAACATTAAGAAACAGAAAAATTTTATAAGAAACAAAAGTATGTTCAGTTGCTATGTAATACCAATCCCTCTATATGGCAATGAATACTGTACAGTTTCTGTACAGATGAAAAGAAGACTTGAAGAAACATAGAAATGTTTCTACAGAAGGATGCTGAGAATAGCGTGGATGAACATGTGAGTAATGAGGCAATTTTAAGGAAGATGAAAACAACAAGAATGCTTATACCTAGAATCAGAGAGAGAGTTAAAAATTCTGGGACACATAAATGGACATGGGAGGAAAAGAAGGCTTGAGAAATCTGACACTCACAGGACATACTGAAGGCAATAGATGTATAAGGAAACATGGTTGTGTAAATGGATGAACAGGAATATATAGTAAAAATACAAGCATTGCATGCAGCTACAAAGAATAGGAAGTTGTAGAGAGCTATGAAAAGCCATGTCCTGAAAGGAGACGGAACATAGAAGAAAATATGAATGATAGATTTTGGTATATGTTTTGAGAATCACACTCACATCACTCTTAAAATTGGTTAACGTATTTCCTATGAATCTAAGAGACTTTTCAAGTGGTTGGAAAAAAAAACCCCAAAAAACTTTAAAATTTTTCTATACTTTCACACTAAATTTGACTTGTGTCAGTAACCTTTTTACTTTGTCGCCCAATCAGAATTTAATTTGTTAAAGCATTTATGTGGGTAGATCAATAAGACTGTAGCCAAGGGATGAAAAAAATCATTTATTTAATGACCCAGTGGATGAAAGCATTGGTTGGATCCAGTGACTTGACCGAAAGAGTTGTGAGTTCACATACCTGGCTACTGAAGTGGTGAACAAAAACTTGGAGAGTTGAGTAAAAGGAAGGTAACTGAGACATCCGGAAGAGGCATGGCATGTGGAACTAGAACAATGCGGATGAAATAAAGGATTTAGTTCGAAATTCCAATCACCTGAAGAAGGCCAGTGTACAACAGCTAAAATGTTGTGAATAAGGCAATAAAGATGAGGACAGCAATTCAAATAATTATTTCTCCTGTCTCTAAATACCTATCTCTGCCTATAAATAACGATAATGATGGAAATAGAAATCCCAATTCCAACTAGCATAGTCACTCTTGAATTAATTATATGCTGATTGTTGACAAGAATGTAATCAATGTTGCTTTGACCTTTAAAAAAGTGTGATAGACAATATATATATAAAACCATAAAATTAGGTACAGATTTATTTGTGAAGAAAAGAATATTTCCTCTTTTTTTAAAAACTTGATATTACACACTTCCAACCATCAACTGAAATGTTTCCCTTATTAACTTCTGATCTTTAGACTTTGATTAAAAATAAAACTGGTTAATATAGAACACAATGAAAGAAAAAACTGGCTGTTATATTGTTTTTTTTAATACAAAATAGAGATTTTCTGCAAATATTTAGATTTGCACAAATAGTAGTAAAAATATATAAAATGTTCTTCAAGCTCAAATGTTTGTTTTTTTTGGGATTTTTTTTATTTAACACTAATATGCAATATCCAAAATATTTTGTTGATTTGATTTCATAATTTGTGAATTCAACTCAGGCATTGCAAGTATTCTAATACAGAAAAAATACAAAAATCAGAGAAAGATAGTTACATTAGGGAACAATGATATACTGGCATAAATGAAACAGTCTCAGAATTTTCTTCAACTTAACCAGAAAACAGATGAAGACACTGTGTACAAATTTAAAACTAAAAATTATATTTGCAAATTTAGTGTCATTGACAAGATTTATTAAATTTAACTCATAATAATTTGCCCAACATAATAATGCTAGTAGATTAAGAAATTTGCAGGAGAATGACTCAACATTTAAAGATTATATAAAAAAGAAATAAAATAAATGGTAAATTTGTAATTATTGTTCGTACATGCTTTTAACTCAATTTGTCAATATTTACATTTGTATTAAGAAGAATGATATTGATTAGTAAATGACAAAAAATAATAAAGAAAATGTTCAGTTTTATGTGACAGCCTTATTTTAGACTGGAATAAATTTTTATTTGGAGCTGAAAATGTTCTTTTTATGGCAGAGGAAAATAGAATCATTATAAAAATGCACAATTGTAGTTCAAAATAAGTCAATTCATCTGTTTTTCTATTTTAGAATATCCAAGAGAAAAAAGCATTCTTTGATTTCATTCGCATAAATTGTCATCTGTCCCTGCTTTATAGCATAAATCCCACACCACCTTCAAATAAATTGAATCATTTCCTGAGAACTGCTTAAGAAACTTGAGAGAATCCTGCTAATTCCATTAATAAACAATCTGTGGAGATTTTTATAACTTCAGCACTTTTAATGACTTTGAAAACCAGAGTGTTTTTATTGTATAAATAGAAGATAGAACAAAAATATATTGTTGGTTGATTTCTTTCATCTAATTTCATATTTAGTATAAAAATATTTCAAAGATTTTAACATTAATAATTCTAGAATACTTTTATTTTTGCGATGCAAATGTAACTCAACATTTCTGTTCATCAAATCTGCCCTCTCTTAAATCAAAAAACAAAATGTTCATCAAAAGTTGATCCCAAATTATATTAAAATTAGTATTATATGGCACAAGGTCAAAAAAGAAGTAAGGAGATAGAAAGACTGTGTTGCAACAACCCTCCAACCAAGTCAATGCCGTAGTTTTTATGTTGGCAAAAACACCTGATTCTGGTACAGGTGGGAAACTCAAACATAAGGTAGGTCACTGTCAACTCTATAAATATAATCAAGCGCTGGTCACAGACAAACTGACTTCCTGAGACACATGTCTATATTTTTGAGATGAGGTATGGTAACTATTTACATTGTTTGGACTGTTGAAGATGGGGACAACAGTCCAAACAATGTAAATAGTATAAAAGATTTCCTGATGTCTGCAACTAATGCCAAATGTGGTACTATTTCCACCTGCAGAATATTAGAAATTCACATGACTTTTTACTTTTTTTTTTATTTTAGAATTTCATTGTGCAATTTCCAGACTGATACATCCTCATGAGTGGTCAAGTGGACACCATCTTTGACAGATTTTTTTTTTAAATCAGTATCACCCCATAACAAGGGAGTAAAGCCACTAAAACACAATGGATTACAGGGTGTGGAAGAATTAAGAGCTGAAACATTAATAATGAGCAGAAAGAGAAAAGAGTAATCAGGAGTACAGTAGATAGCGATTGACATTGCATTTAAATTTTTACCAATTAAAGTTGGCTGGAAACCATGAAGCTGGGAGGGAGTTCCACAAATGAGAAGTGAGAGAAAAGAAACTGTTAGCAAAGAACTTATGCCTACATCTATCCAGCTCAACTGTAAATTGATAAGATCTTAACACCAGTCTGGTACTGTGCTAAAATTCAAAAAGTCTAGGTGCCATAGTGAAGAGCTCATCTGAACAATTACCATGAAAGTATTTATAGAAAAGGCACAGAGAGGCAATACAGCAGTAAGTAGCAGAGGCACCAGACCATAGGTGGCAGCAATATTCTAAGCATGGGCGAATGGTAGACATAGATATACAAGATAGATTTTGGAGAGAAAAATTGTCTTGCACAACAAAGTAAACTGATTTTCCTAGCAATTGATTCAATATAGTCATTTCATATACTGAGGCTAAATTGCTTGTATTTGTCAATTAGTTGAGGAGTTCTAGCAAAAACCATAAAAAGCTTTCCAACAATTTTGTCAACACAATTTTATTTACAAGGATTTGGTAAATTCATGGTATAGTTCCTGGGCATTTCCTAATGATACAGCATACTCAAATCATATTTTCAGGATGATATTATCAAAAAGTCTCCACTTGCTTAATCAAACATCATGAGATTCAAACACAGGTCTCATGCTTGAAATGCTAACACTAAGCACATAATTAGCACCACAGTGCTATATGTTTAGATGTGCTCATGTTTAAAAAAAAAATGATATGTGCTACCTTCTTCATCAAAGAATATCAGTAAATGTTTGTTTTACATTTTTGCCTGGCAATTTTTAAATTAACATTATCAATAAGGTCTATTTAGTAAAAAGTTTGAAGATGAAACTGTTAGAGGCAATATTTGGTTTGCCATGTTTTCAAATTTAGTTGGCAGGTTCAACATCAAGGTTATTCTTTTCATATTTTGCAGATGATGCAGACTTCATTACACCCAAAGAGGAGTATTTGCACATTTTTTCATATCTGCCATTATTACTTCCTGACCACAGATATTTTTTTTCAAAATCAACAAATAAAAATTTATTTGGTTTATTTTGTTTTACAGCATATCAACCTCAATGGGTTATTTAATGCCGACAAAATTTTTTATTGCTGGTAATATTTGGTTTTATCAAAAATCTGTTTCTGGCAATATATTTCCTTCAAAATTGTATTGCTGGTAATAATTTTTTTCAAAAAAGTATTGCTGGTAATAGTTAACTATTTGCCGGGTCAGAGTGGACCTGGAAACACCAGCAATTAAGAGGTGGTTCCATGCTCCTCAAAACCTCTTGATCAGAGGCCTTGCTGCTGGACGTAGCATAATACCCAGGATACAGATGTAGTTTAACATCTTACCCAGGACGAAATAAAAACTGATGTCAGATTATAAATTAAAGAGGGAAAGAAGTACTTATTACTGCAAACAGCTTGTTAGTCTTGTTAGTTTGAGCATAACTTCTGCACAAAAATGTGGATTGCACTTCATATAAGATCAGAAATTGTGACAGTCCTTTTTTTTCAACCAATCGAAAAAGAAATAAAACTAGCCAATCAGCAAACAGCCAAACAAAAAATTTTCTTGAGCCTATCAAGAAGATATACATATTTAAATTTGTATCTTATTCATCAGTGAGTTGTTTTCATATGACATAAAACAGGTATTCTCTTTCGTACCAGCAAACTGCTGTTGTCGAGCTGAAAATCTATCCATATTGTGTGCTTCAATCTTTTGAAACGTTATCCTATTCCTGATTGCAAGAACAGTTTTTAAAGTGTCTTTCTCATAAGAGGCATATTTCAATCAAAACTCTGTTTCATGCAAGGACAGTTTTTGCTGCCATTGCTTTTATATTACATACATATATAAATAATAACCAGACATACATCAATTACATGTACTTTAATAAAAGTGGCTGCTTTGCAACACCTTAATTAATGCTAACTGCTATTTAGCCTGGTGACTCATTCATGCCTAATTCATTTGTATCTTAAATATTTGCAGACACAAAACACCAGAACATTGATTTTCTGATAATAATTGGTATATTGTTTATTTAAATTCTTTGTTAGAGTTGTGATACATGTCTTATTGTGTTGACCACCAAATCAACACTTAATGATGTTCATATAAAAAGGATGTCATTCTCTTACAATTATTATTACAATAGTCACCATTGCATTTTATTAAATTATTTTTTTCTTGATTTACCAATTATACAGTTTTCCATTAAAATCACAGTTTACTGGCTTACATTGAAACACTGTTTCTCGTATAGCAACATGAAGCCTAGTCAGTACCCAGATGGGTGACCACCTGAAAATACAGGTGCTGTAAGCTTGGATGTGCAGATCGTATAATGAATAACAGCTTAGAATTGGAAATTAGAGAGCTGAGTTCTAATTCCAATCAGGTTCATTATATTCACTTACATGCAAATAACCTTGGGAAAAGTATGAATCCACCTCTTCTCCCTCCAGTTATAGGTTAATTAGTTAGGACTTGTATCAGTAAATCATTATTATCTCTAAAAAAAATTTTATGATCTAAGAAAAAAATAATTTCTAGCTTTAAATAATCTAGAAAAGGTTGACAAGCCATAAAAAAAGCAGTCAATCAATCACTCACATAATTTACTTCTTGTGCAACAAAGATGATTGATTCTTCTGACTCTACTTAAGTTATTAGAACAACATCAGTTTGATGTAGGTCTATGAAATATATAAAGCTTTACACTTTATATAACAAGTTAAAATTTAAAACCTTTGGTATATGAGAAACTTTGAACAATAAACTAAATTTGCCAGTTGGCTTATCCTATGAATCAAACACTCTTTTATTTTAGAGATACATAATTGTATGTATTTTATCAATATGTAGCTTCACTATTGAACATATGTTAATATTTGGATTGTTTTATTTTTATTCATTTTGTTCCTAATGCAAACCATCTCATTTTTGTGATAGTGAGCATTAATGGCTTATAGGGAGAAAGCTTAACTAATATTGGATTTTTATAAATGTATAATTAATACCAGTTTTTGTTTTAGAAACTTATAAAATGGAAAGATTATATTGAATCGACATATTTATAAGTCTCCTATTCATCCATCCTTGAATATTGTTGCCACATATGATCTCGTGCTCCTGCTATATATTTAGAGATTCTTGATAAAATCAAAAAAAAGAATCTGCAATATCATTGGTCTTCAGTCAATTTCCCACCACTGTAATGTAGCTTCCCTGTGGCTTTTCTATAAATAATTTCATGGTAATTGTTTGGATGAACTTTCTGCTATAGTATGTAAACTTCATGTTTTTAAGGGCAGTACCAGATTGACAACAAGGTCTCATCATTTTACAATTGAATCAGCTAAGATATGTGCAAGTTCTATGCTAATAGTATCTTCTATCACACTTCTATCTTGAGGAACTGTAAATGCAATGTCAATCTTTATCAACAGTCTTCTTAATTCTTTTTCTTTCACACACTGTAACTCCTTGCATTTTAGTGGCTTTATTGCCTTACTTGTGGTGAAATGATAAAAAAAACTTCAGATTCTTTTTTTATAATTACTACCAGATTTTATGGTGGGCATTATTGGGTAAATCAAGAAAAAAAGAATTTAATAAAATGCAATGGTGACTATTGTAATAATAATTCTAAGACAATGACATCCTTTTTATATGAACATCATTAAGCTGAGAAATGCAATTAAATTTTTTGTTATCCGCTTAAGTTGGATTTATTTACCAACAGAAGAACATTATCTAAAAGTTCACTCATCATAAAACCATTGTGTTTTATTTATACATTGCCTGAAAATAGAAAATAAACTTTTGTTTGCTGCATTTAACTCTTTTGTTATACCTATATTAAATACTTATTTTTCATCATATTCCTACCAAAAAGGAACTTGTCTATTTATATCTCCCTAAATCAACCATTATTTGGAATTATATACCAGGTATGAACAAATGTTTTTATTTCTGAGAACAATTGAATATAATCAATTATATTGTTTCAACTCCAAAGTACAAGTCATTACAAGTTAAAAAATACTAAGTATGACTTACTTAAGGATACTATAAACTCTGCAAATAAATGTTAATCAAATGCAAAGAAAAAGCTGATTATAAAAAGAATTCTTTTCTACAATGACAATTGTCCACTTATTAGAAGTTCTAGCAATTTACATCTCAGTACAGTATACATGTGCTAACAAAACAAGTCAATTATTTATTATGAATACAAATCCTACAGGTAGTTATGATTCACCTGATACATTGATACTGTACCTGTATAAATATCTTGATTTCTAAGGTTAGTCTTTCAATTTACAGAAATATATAGTTTATAAGATTAATAATTTATTTCATATACAAAAGAAAACATTTTCAGATATTTTTTTTAAATAGTATATGCAAATAGCACTGTATGAGAAATAATTTATTTACATATTGGTGAAATTTACAAAGAATCCTGTAATTATAATCTCCTAAGGAATATAAGAGACATAATTATCTCCAAAATTTATATATTGTTTTTAATTAATCTAATTAAAAATGGTACTACTATTCTCTTATTTCAAACAGATATATAATCTAGTTTTCAATGTGTATCCAAAAAATATGCAATTAGGCAAAAATTAATTCTTTAAATCGGTAAAAAGGTCTTGTTGAATCACATGATTATAAGAAATTGATATTTGTTTTAAACTTCTGTCTATATTTCCAAGATGAGGTATTGTTACTATATATACTATTTATGTTATTCAGACTGTTCTTCTCGTCTTTATGGGTATATTCAGGACGTTTCAGTTACAATTTTTTTGTTATTGTTGCTTTTCTCTCTCTGTATTACTGGTTCCCATATTGTATTCATGTTTATGTTTGGCCGGCTTGTGAGATATTTGTGTTGGTTGAGTGATACTAAAAAGTGACTTGATCCAAAGAGTTCTGAGTTAAATACCTGGCTACAAAAACTTGGAGAGTTGAATTACAAAGGGGAATTGACTGAAACTGAGATATCAAAGGCATGGCATGTGGAATTGAAGCAATCTACCCCCATAGACTGAATAAAGGGTTCCTGCAGTCTTATCGTAGAAGGCTGAAATGTATAATGGCTGAAGCATCATGAACATGGCAATAAAGATGAGGACAATAGTTCAAACAACGTCAATTGTTTGAAACTGTTATCAACTTCAAATTTCTTTTATAAGTTTAACCAAATGCATGATACAATTAATTCTTAGTAATTATACCTGCCTAGTTAATTAGTTTTATATTTTGGATTGTTTTAATTATAAAAATTTAAACATTGAATGAAACTATTTTATTTCAACATTTTTAATTGCTTCAAAAATTAGTCTCAATATTTTATCCTGAAACCTCTCCAATGCTTTACACAGATTCATTATATTTGAACTTGAAATAATCATGTTTAGGTAATTTATCCATTCACAATGTAATTAACTCAAAGTATGATGTATCCTTCCTGGGAATAAATGCTTCAATTTACCAGCATTTCTTTTTCTTTTTAGTAGCCACACAAGAAAATAACCCTTTTCTCATTTTTGCAACATTAGCTTCAATTTTTGGAAGGACACATGAGTCAGAACCTTTTTTCATTTTTTTTTCTTCCAGTGTTCATCAATTAAGGTCAGTTTTTCAAATTAATAATCATCTTTCAGCTTTTTTTCCTTTGCTTAATTACGAAGATCTATTCTCACCAATTTTAATTTTAAAATTAAATGAATATGGAAATGTTAACAATGTAGAAAAATTAACCTTTCTTCACTATAAGAACATAAAATCTTATGTAAAGTCAAATATATCAAGTACAATAAAAGATCTCAAGTTCATTGAATTTAAAAAGTGCTATTCCTGTGATAAGATTCTATTCATATTGAAATGGCTATAGAAATTAAAATTTTATGAAAGTTTGACATCTTTCCAATATACAAAGAAAATCTTCTATTTACTCTTTCTTCATAATATACAACCCTTACTCCTTTCTTGTATGACCTTATAACATCCCCATTTAGTATCCCTCTACCTTCAGTGACTCTTGGACCTTGAATTTTGTGAACAGTAGTAAAAAAAAAAAAACAACAACACTGAAACTTTGATGTTCATCTGGTTAATTTTTTTTTTTTTTTTAAATTACCATTTTCTTTACTCAAGATAGATAAAATACTAACAAGTAATATTTTTTTCAATAAGCAACCATTACATATATTGTATTTCAAAGTGAGATGAATCATTTACAGAAAGTACTTTTTTTCTGGTTTACCTTTATCATGAGCAACCAATTTGGGAAGTTTTCTAAAATGACTGCATCAATAATTTAAGGGAAATAATGGGAAAAAGAAGAAAGTATCTTTTTGTCTGGATTTTTTAGACACGGTATGTCTGCGTAAACATTTCCAAAAATAGATACTCAAGGAAGGCCAAGAAAGGACAATGGCTAAAACATGATACAAAATACAAAAACCAGGAAATTAGTTTGAAGGAACTAATATACAGAAAAAAACATCTTAACAGACTAGCAGCTGCAAAGAAAGCAAGGAAGTTTTGTTTACTAATGTTCACCCTATACAATGCCCAAGAGCCACTCAAAGTAGAGTGTTACTGAATGATGTTGCAAGAGCATAAGAAGATGAGCTAAATTTCTATTTATGAGGTTATGAAAAAAGAGATAACAGTTAACCCTAGACATGAAGAGGTTAAGATTGTACTGATTGAGAAAACATCCTGTTCAGAGTCTCTTCCACAAAATAGCAGTTCTTGTGAAGAAGCTACCCAAATAGAACTTTCTCTCAGTAATGAAATATGAAAGGAATGAGAATGATTTGTCCCTACGTATGTGGTATCACATGTCACAGCTAAGAAGATCGGGACTGGTGGAAAAACAAAGAATGCAGCTTGTCAGAACATTTGCCAAGGAAATAATAAGAGTAGCAAGAGGCTTTGTAATTTTTCATCTATGGGAAAGGGATTGTAGAGGAGAAAATAATTCCTCACCCACAAGGCCATGAAATTGCTTGTGAACTTTATTAAGAAAAGCATGTAAGGATTGGATATCTCCAGTCCAAATATGGCAGCAATATTCAATTTTTGGTCTGATCTGAGTCTTGTAAAGATAGAGCATAGCAAAAAAAGTCAGATACTTACTGGAATGGTAAATGAAAATGAGCACTTTTTCATCATCATTAGCAATGGATTATATATAGTTGACTCTCCCGTCGAATTCGACGTATGAGGGTCAAGTAGATCAGTTTCCAGGAAACCGACAGCCCGACACCAGCACATGAGATTTGATTATAGTGGTGAAGGCTTCGTGCAGGACCATCCACACTTTTTGAAGGGATGAATACACAGACCTGGTACACTAAGTGCCACAAGGTTCCCAAATGACCCTCCACAGGTTTCGAATTCAGAGTTATCCTTCTCCTAGACCAGTACAGTCGAGCTGGTTAGATGTAGCCATAAGTTCTTTGCTAACAGTTTCTTTTTTCACACTTCTCACTTGTGGAACTCTCTTCTGGCGCCATGCTTTCCGGCCAACTTTAATCTGCAAAAATTTAAATGCAATGTCAATTGCTATCTACTGTCATCATGATTACTCTTTTCTCTTCCTGCTCATTATTTTTTGTGTTCTTAATTCTTCCACACCCTGTAATCCCTTGTATCTTAGGGGCCTTACTGCCTTGCATGGGGTGGTACCAATTAAAAAAATACAGTTTTCTTGATTTTCTTTATATTTATATCTTTGTAATATCTCTGTCACAGCATCAGAAGTTTTCAGACTTATCAAAAGCCTTGACATTAAGAAGGCTTCTGGTCCAGATAAAATCCCAATGACTGTTCTTAAGAACATCAGCCCAAAGTTATCTTTAATCTTGGCAAAACTGTTTAGCAACTGCCAGAAGGAGAGATGCTTCCCAAGTCTATAGAAGGTGTCAATTGTGTGTATAAGTACAGGGATTGCATTAAAAAAAATATTTCATGTAAATATAGGCTTTAGTAAGTAAAGAAATAAGCAACTGATCACAACTTGGTTGAAAAATGCTTCTAAAATTTACTTCTACTCAGACATCATAGATAAATGATATCCAACTAATACAATGACAAGGTGCTTGTATTTCACCTTGTTTCCAGTAAAATCAATCAGTATTTATAAAATAAAAACTGGGTATCTATTGTGAAACTATATTTCAACATTATACATATAACCAACCCAAAATATATGAACAACCTTTCTTCTATGTACTGTGTCACTTCAGAATATAAGCAATCATGGCTCTCCACAACTTCATATCCTTTGTAACTATTTACATTATTCGGACAATTGTCCGAATAATATAAATAGTGTATATAATACCTCATCTCAGAAATATAGACAGATCCTTTGTAACTGTTAGCAATATTTGTTTATTTATATCCCTCTCCCGTTCTGTCATCTCTTTCATAGCACATATGTGCAGCAAAAATACCTCCCACATAAGAAATTAGTGGCAACGGTGTCTTCATCTGGTTAATATCTTACCATTATATGGGAGGTATTTCTGCAACACCCTGTTCTATACAGCCATCAAAATGATCATGGAAGTCACAATGACTCTATAATTCCAACTGTGTCAATTATTATTATTATTGGGTAAAATAAATGACTTTTTCTTCATTTGGCTATGGACTTATTGATTCACATACATATAGCAATTTGCAAAGCATAAGCTGGATGTGAGACAAGGTCAAAAGTATAGAGCCCCTAATGAAGATCAAAGTCACTACTTGGTTATAAGCAAGACAAACTTACTAACCATTACACCATGTTGCCCAATTAAATATGTACATACTTGAGAGAAACATTGGCTCACAAGAAATTAGGAACTTGGATGAAAAACAGAAAGAACAGTGAAACCAAGAGATGAAGTGCTGAATAGAATTGCCTGAGAGATAAGTTGAGATGACAGAACAACTTTCTAAATGTCAAAGCTTAAAAACTCACCTGTTTGAATTCTCACATGGAAAAGATTTTGCCACTTGGGGAAAATGCTCTGATTTGAGATGGCTTCTAACTTACCTGATTGGTTTGGACTTTTTTTCTTGATTTATTTCCAAAACAGCTTCAACTCATGCTTTGAGTTGGAATGCAAAAATAATTATCTATCTTTACATATAAAGTGTTACATAACAACTGCACATGAGCAGGTAAACAAAACTAGCCAGATTAGTTACTGAGCGGCAGGCAAATGAGACAGATACCTCTGCTCTTATCTCTCAAACTAAGAGATACCAGTTAATACCAGATACTATTCAATATTGCTGCTATATCTGGTCTGGTGTTCTTACTATATATCTCAATATTCTTGAAAAAATACAAAGAAGAATCTGCAGTGTAGTTGGTCCTGACCTGGCATCTTGACATCAGTCATTTTCTTGCTGATATGATGTGGCTTCCCTGTCTTTTCTACAAATATTTTCATGGTAACTGTTGTGATGAACTTTCTTCCTTGGTACCTACACTGCATGAATTTAAAGATACTACTAGATTGGCAACTAGGTCTCACTGTTTTACTGTTGAAATAGATAGACGCAATCATATGTTCTATTTTAATAGTTTCTTTTCTTGCACTTCACACCTATAGAAATCTCTTCCAAAATCTTGCTTCCCTGCCAATGACAATCTTCAGAAATTTAAATGCAATGCCATTCACCATCTTCTGTCTTCCTAAAACCTGTTCTTTTATTGTCCTTTCTTCTCACTTCTCCAAAGTCTTCTCATTCATTTTACGTCCTATTAACCTCATGTGTCCTAGTGGCATTATTGCCTTACTTGAGATAAAATGATTAAAAAAGAAACTTAGTTTTTAACATACTGGTTCCTACACAACCTACCAGAGGATTGTAGTGCTGTCTGCAAGGCACACATGGCTCCCCAGTGGGTTGTTTCCCAATTTCTTTTCTATGAGAATTATTGGGAGTGGGATGATATTATTGATTGCTTATAAGACAGACCAGAAACACATTTTTTTTTCAAAATAATTTAAATATTTTTGAATATAGAAATGAATTAGTGTTAATATTATACTTGCATATTGGGAATTTTCCAATCACATGGGGGTTCATGTGGGGCTCTAGGTTGTGAAATGGACTCAGGTGGGTCCTGTATAATAAATGCTACCTATGATATCCTTGCCTCATATATGAAACAATGTTAAAACAAGTGTTAATACTTTCTAGTGGGAAAGTCTCATTTATATATAAATATTCATGTTTCACACATAACATAGAGCCCTCTTGTCTTTTCATATCATTTTATTTGAGTATTAGTTCAGTCAACTGGTTCTACAAGTGTTAGCTAAGAATTGTCTAGAGGAATATTCATTTTTCTCTCACCAAATCACACATTTTTTTAAATCTCGCATTTGGCTGGCTTTGGTAATCTTAGCAGTCATCATTGTAACTTCAAAAATTCATAATGAAATATCAATCTTGATTTAGTAATGACAGGTATATTCACTTTTTTTTTTTTTTTTTTTAAACAAATTGAAATATGACGAGAAGAATAATCAGTGACTGAGAAACAGAAATTAAATGCAGCAAAATGAATACAAAAGCTTTATAAATAGATAATACATTTATAACATTAATATGTTTTATTTTACAGCTTTTCTGTGATTCTGCAGCAAAACTTGCCACCTGTTTATACAAAGCCAATTAAATTGTAAAAATAAAATTGTAAATGAAGATTATTAATGGCAGTGAGAATGATACTAAAAGTAAAAATAGAAGAAAATCATGAAGAAGAGAGAAAATAAATTACAAGGACATGGAATCTAAGATGAAAAAGATAGAAAAACAAAGAAAAAAGGGAAGCAAAGAAAGGAAATAGGTAATGAGAATTAGTTATGTAACAGTAAAATAGAAAGATGAAAGTGTATAAATAAAGATGAAATCAATAAATAATTACAAAAAGAAGGAAAAGATGTAGATGAAAGAAAGGAGGAATTCAGAGATGGAAATTACAAGACCATATGGTAGAAAATAGAAGAGAAAATTTTTTTTTTGAAAGAAGACAGAGAAAGCTTAAGGAAAAAAAAATAAACTAAGAAAAATATCAATAATGATTGTCAAAAATAAAGATAATAGAACAGAATGGAGATGAAAAAAACATAAGACAATTAAGCAAGAAAGAAGAAAGAAAAGAAAATCAAGAAGTTAGAAAGAACTGCAGAAGATGAAATAAAATGACAAAGACAAAGAAAATAGAGGATTTAAAGAAGAGGAAAAGAAAAGAGAAGTTAAGCAGGAAGATAAAGAAAGTAAATGAAAGAAAGAGAGTTCAAAATTACTCAGGAAATGAAAAGATGATTTTATAGCTTAAAAAAAAAAGAAAATAAACATGAAAACTGAAAAGAAGAAAATGAAAGTAAAGAGGTTATCAAGAACTACAGCAGTCACAACAAAATAACAATGACAGACAAAGAGATGATGTTAAAAAAGAGAAACATGAGACATACAGGTAAGCCCAAGAGAAATGAAAAGAAGACAAGAAAAAGATTTGAAAAGAGAAGAATTAGATGATAATCATGAAAATTGAAGAGAATAAGACAGAAAAAGATTAGGAAAGGAAAAAATGGTTGAGGAAAATTGTAGCAGGAACAATAAAATTACAATTGAAAAGAAAGAGTTCAAATATGAAATAAAGAGAATAACGTAATTTACTGGAAAACTGTGGAGGATTAGACAAAGGGGAAGTGAAGGTGTTGGGAATACTTGCAGCAGACAAGAAAAATCAAAGAAAAAGAACAATCATTTTGAAGAAGAGAAGAATGAGATGTGAACAAAAAAAAAACTGAGAAGATTAGACAAAGAAGAAAATAAGGAAAGGAAAGAAGTTAGGGAGACTGCAGCAGATAAAAAAAAAACAACGAAAAGGAAAACAAAGAATAATGATTTTGAAAAACAGACAGACAGATCAGCAGGAAAACTTGAGAATATGAAATAAAGAAAATCAAAGAAAAGGTAGGGTAAAGAAAATGAAGATAAAGAAAGAAAACGAAAAAAAGATTGAAAACTAAAGGAGGTAAAACAAAACTACAAAGAGAAAGAAAGAAAGAAAGAGCAAACAAAGAAGAAAAACAAGAAAAATGATCCTGAAGGAAAAAAAAAAAACAAAAGAATTAAAAGACATAGCTGGAGAAGTAAAACAGAATAATACAGCTGCAATAAAATGAATACTGAGAAGAATAAAATAAAAACTAAATTACTTCAAAGATGAAGAGGAGAACCAATTAGAAAAGATAGACAAAGGAAAAAAGAATAAAATGCAAAAGGAATGAACAAGATGAAAAAGGAGAACGTGAAAGGGCAGAAGTTAGAGAAATAAAAACATTTCCATCTGACAGAAATATGTGGAAATCCATAAGCTCGAGGGAACTAATTAAGATTTTCTGACATCCACATTTTCTGACACACGAAAATTTACATCTGGCAACAGAAAGAAAAGAATACCTTCAAAAATATAAAATAAAAATCTTACCACACCTCTTATGCCATCCCTACCACATCCACCACCAACTCAAAAAAAGACACAAAATCCAGGATCTATTCTAAACAGCACAAGTCAAATTCCAGGAAGGAGAAGATACTGGCGATAAATTAAGATAGACACAAAAAATATGATGTGCAGATTATGTATTACAGAATGTGTATATATATATATATATATATATATATATATATATATATATATGTGCATGTGAATACTCACATTCCTATATAACTATTTACATATATATGCATATACATTGCATCACACATTATTAGCCACTTCATATTTTATCAATATATAAAATACATACTGATTGGAATCTAAAGATTTATTTGCTGAATGATCCTAACATCGATGTATTTAGGATAAAAGCTTGTTCATTCTGGAAATGGCAGCTATTAGGATGAAATGTCCAGAATTTTAAAACTTCAAATTAAAAACCATGTTACAAGTTTAAAGTTTTAAACTGAGTTTTAAATCTGACCTGAAGAATAAAGAAAAACATTTAGCAACTTCAAAGCGAGCAAAAGGTAAAACAATAGAGGATATTGTATAAATTTTTGAAGAAGTCCATTGAAAATCCTGAATAACTGATTAGTTTTCTGATTAGTAGATTTCATCTCACCAATTTGTGTCTGGATCAAGTGAGAACTAATTAAAAAAAAAAAAAAAGAAATGCATTGTTTAGTTATCAAATATTTAGACATTGTGCCAGTGAGGTAATATCAAAAATCTTGAGAGGCAGTGTCCTAAATCAAGGAGAAAAATATTTGAAACCAATCATTAAGCTTCCTTTAAAAATATCTAAAACCAATCACTAAACTTCCTTGAAAAATATTTCAAACCAATCATGAAACTTCCTTGAAAAATATTTCAAACCAATCACTAAGCTTCCTTGAAAAATATTTCAAACCAATCACTAAGCTTCCTTGAAAAATATTTCAAACCAATCACTAAGCTTCCTTGAAAAATATTTCAAACCAATCACTAAGCTTCCTTGAAAAATATTTCAAACCAATCACTAAGCTTCCTTGAAAAATATTTCAAACCAATCACTAAGCTTCCTTGAAAAATATTTCAAACCAATCACTAAGCTTCCTTTAAAACATGTTCATTAGGAAAATCAAATGAAATGTGCAGCAGAATATATTTCTACCATTCTTTTCATCAAAGAATGCTGTGCTACCCATGATAGTTACTGATGAACAACACTCTGACCGGAAGAGATATAAACAATATTATGTTTTAGACTGGAATTTCAGGGATAAAGCAATGTTTTTCAACTTTATCTCACGGCACACTTAAACCTATAATAAACTCACATAAATTATGTTGAGGAAAAAAAGAAAAGAGTATACTTTTTATGATTTATTTATTAACAAAAACAAAACAATTTATTATAATTTGTAATAAAAAAGATAATAATTAAAATTCTTAAAAAAATCTTATATTTATTTTTTTGTTTATTAGAATTTAACATTTAATGAGATATCTGAGCTTGACATTTTTTTTTAGAATATCTTCTTTGAAAGGTCGAATTTTGGACAGGCATACTCTTAAATCTTCTTCCAAGGATTCTATGACTGATTTTTGTTTTTATTATTGTTTAATGCAGAAAAATTTGCTTTTTGTATTATGTATATGTTTATATTAACAATGATATACTTGTATAATCAATTTAAAGGTGTTTTAATTTTGAGTTATACACTTACTGTGCTCTGAACTTCTTTAAAAAGAATTTAATTAATGACCTTTAAAAATTTTCATGACACACAATCATCTTGCATTACACCAGTTGAAAATCATTGGGATAAATTGACGGGTCTATGGCAAGTTCCAGATTGTGTTATAACAGCTTAGACATATATTGATTTTTGGACTTTATCTTAATAGTCTGTGTCCCATATTAAGAGCAAATCTCTTACAAATCTGTCTTTCACACATTATGAAATTCTTAGGTGTTTTGGCAGCGAAGAAGTGTTAAAAAGGACAAGATGTCGGGTCTTAAATCAAATGACAAAACATGGGAGACCAGTCACAAGACTTCCTTTAAATGACAAAATTAACTAAACTACATAACATGAAGATCAATTTATTTCAAACATGCCTTTCACAAATCCCATGCTACCCTTGATAATCCAGAAAAGGCAGAATAAATGTTGAAGATCTACCGGCAGAACTTAGCACCTCACAACTTGAGATATCAAAAACGCAGAGGTGATATGATATTCAGGGCTAAGAGTATAGTTGTAGTGGTTAATCTAGGATAAGTTGAAGATAATGTTCAGATGATAGCTCAGATATACATTGATTTTTGAACGTACATGTAGTGAAACTGTTCAAGAAGCAACCAAATGCTTCCTGAAAGTATGCAACATTTATGCATGCCATTATATTTGGTGAGGAAAGCTATTGAATATCTGAATAAGGCTTTCAAAAGCACTAGTTAGATGAAATAGCTGGCTTGCTTGTTTGACCATAACCTAATTGAAGAATTTTCTGAAACTAATTTCAAAATGAACTGAACAATTTTCTAAAACCACAAGGACACATGGCACAGTGGATAAAGGCGTTGGTCAGATCCAGTGACAGGACCCAAAGAGTGTGAGTTCAATACCCAGTTAAGGCAGTGGAGAACTTTCAGAGGGAAATTAACAGGAGATAACTGATAACTGACATCTATCAAACATGGCACGTGGAACTAGAACAGTCTACCCTGGTGAGCGAAATAAAGGGTTCAGTTCAACATTCCAACCACCTGAAGAAGACTGGAGTACAACAGCCAAAACGTTGTGATAAATATGGCGACAAAGACGAGGACAATAGTCCGAATAATGTAATGTTTCTAAAACCAATTACAGAATATGCAGTCTCCTTTTGACATGAATTTCTATCACTTTAAATGCATGTTTTTCTTTAATAAGATTTAATGAATATTCAGGCCAGTAGATGAAAATAAATAAACTGTTTGAGCTTCTACTCAGATATGAATATTCCCTAAAAATAATGTTTAGAGTGATAAAAATCTGTTGGATTAATAATTAAAAAAAAATTAAAAAATCCATTACTTCTTTAGAAATTGCTTTATGTTAGGATAGGAAAATGAGCAAATATGAATTTCAATAATCTAGAATGTGAAGCATTGTGTTTATAAAGCACTATATAGCTATGCATGATCAGTGGGCAAGACAATTTAAAAAATGCCAGATCTAGTGACAGTTTCTCCTGCAAAGGTGAATGCAAGGTTCAAATTCTGCTGAAGAGCAGATCTTTTCCTTTAATTTCTCGGATAGACAAAAATAAATACACTGTTTAAAAAAAATAAATTATCGATTAAAAAAGATAGCATATAAATTAATAAAAATCTGTCAGATTAATAAATAAAAAAAATGTATTACTTTTGGTATATATACATTGGAGTTCTAAAGTTTAAAGTCAGTCCGAGTAAATTTTTTTAAATTGGCCCCAAAAGTAGTTGTTTTGTACTTTAAATAAGAGAAAATTATTATATGTGGTTAAAAAAAGTGAAACATGATTTTATTATATAAAAAAAAAAGCGTTTTATGATTAAATTTTGCTCTCATCAAAATATCCTTTTTTAGCCTTGATTACTGCAGCACAAATTTTTGGCATTTATTGCAAAAGTTTCTCAAAGTATAAGTTTGATAATTGATCTCATTCCTTTTTCAATGTCTCTGAGAGCTCTTTTTCATTTTTTTTTTCTTCTTCTGCCAAGTGCATCCCATGCTAATTCTGGGAGTGGCTTCAAACTTTTGAACTGTAGTGTACGTGTATATATATATATATATATATATATATTAAGAAATGGACAAGGTCCGACAATTTTATTTATTAAAGACATTTTTTATGTTTTAACGTTGTTATTTATAGATACAAATATTTAAGCAAATGCTCTGTTTATGATAAACAGTATTAAATAACATTACTGCGGCCTGAATGTCGAGAATTTTCATAGAAAATATTCGTTCTTTGACAGGATTCGAACCTGCATCCTATCACGGGACCGTCATATCGTGACGTGCCTTGACCTTTCGACCACAAAAGAACCTTCCGACGACAGGTCAGATTTACTGTTTATAAACTTCAAACTTCCATGAATCTCGTACATTCATAATTGCTCTGGCGTATCGAATGTAAACAAATGGCGTCATATGTTAAGAAATGGGCCAGTCCGACAATTTTATTTATTAAGACATTTTATGTTTAACGTTATTTATAATTTAAGTATTTAAGCGTTAAACATAAAAAATGTCTTTAATAAATAAAATATATATATATATAACATATATTAATATTAAATGATATATACATACATACATACATATATATATATACATATATATATATATACATACATATATATATATACATACATACATATATATATATACATACATATATATATATACATACATACATATATATACATACATATATATATATATATATATACATATATATATATATATATACATACATATATATATATATATATATATACATACATATATATATATACATACATATATATATATATAACATATACATACATACATACATATATACATACATACATACATATATACATACATACATGTACATGTATATATATATACATACATATATATATATATATACATGATACATATATATACATATACATATATATATATATATATATATATATATATATATAGAGAGATATATATATATACATTGGGAGATATATATATAGATAGATAGATATATATAGATAGATAGATGCATACATATGCGAGATATATATACATGTATAAACTGATATATTGGGACATATATACATATAAATAGATATATATATATACATGATATATATATGGATAGATAGATAATATATAATAAGATATAGATAGATATATATATACATACATGGATGTACATACAGGCTGAGATAGCTAGATACAAACAGGCTGAGATAGATAGATAGATAGATATACAGATACCATATATATAGATATACATACATGTATATATATACATATAACAATCTGAGATATATATATATGCATGGATACATATACATTAACATATATATATATATATATACATACACATACTGATATATATGAATACATACAGGCTGATATACATATACAAACAGGCTATGATATATATACATATTACATATATATATGATACATATATATATATAGATACATATAGATACATGCATATATATATACATACATACATACATATATATATATACAAACATACTGATATAGATACATAGATAGATATATATAGATAGATATATACATACATACATAGATATATATACATACATATATATATACATACATATATACATATATACATATATATATTGCATATCATATATACATACATACATATATATATACATACATATATATATACATATATACAATGAGATACATACATAGATATGTATATATATATACAGATATATATACATACATAGATGTATATATATACATATATATATATACATGTATAGATATATATATATACATACATATAAATAGGAAAATATGTGCGTGTGTGTGTATGTGTGTGACATATAGAGAGAAGAGATATACCTATACAAACAGACGCAAGACAAAAATGGAAATACATGGGAGAGATATACATAAATATATATATAGAAAATGTGTGATACATACATATATACATACATACATATATATATACATATATATACATACATACATACATACATACATATATATACATACATACATGCATGCATGTATGTGCATACATACATATATATATACATACATGCATGTGTGTATGCATACATACATATATATATACATATATATATATGCATGCGGCCGTGTGTGTACATATATATATACATGTATATATATGCGTATATATGCATATATATATATACATATTTTTTTTTATTTTTTTTAAATTTCTTTTTCTTTTTTTTTTGTCTTGGTTTAATTTTTTTTTTTTTTTTTTTTTTTTTTTTTTTTTTTTCTTTTTGTTTTTTTTAAAAATTTTTTTTTTTTTTTTTTTTTTTTTTTTCTTTTTTTTTTTTTTTTTTTTTTTTTTTTTTTCATTTTATATTCTTTTTTTTTTTTTTTTTTTTTTTTTTTAAATTTGTTTTCATTTTATTAAAAAAAAAAAAAAAAAAAAAAAAAAAAAAAAAATTTTTTTTTTTTTTTTTTTTTTTTTTTTTTTTTTTTTTTTTTTTTTTTTTTTTTTTTTATTTTTCTTTTTTTTTTTAAATTTTTATTTTTCATTTTTTTTTTTTTTTTTTTATTATTTTTTTTTTTTTTTTTTTAATTTTTATTTATAATATATATTATCATTTTAAATATATTATATAATTATACATTTTTTTTTTTTTTTTTTTTTTTTTTTTTTTTTTCCCCCCTTTTTTCATTTTTTTTTTTTTTTTTTCCTTTGGTTTGGTGTTTTTTTTTAAATTTTTTTGGGGCTTTTTTTTTTGGGTGGGTTTGGGTTTTTTGGCTGTTTTTGGTTTTGGGGGGGTTTTTTTTTGGGGGCGTTTTTGGGGTTGGGGGGTTTTTTTTTGGGGGGGGGGTTTCGTTGGGGGTTTGGGGGGTTTTAATAATAAGAGTGTTCGATATAAAACAAGAAAATATATAAGCAGATACAATATATAAGAAATATAAAAATTGATTAATTCAGTGCTTCCATGGACATCCAGTTTTTTTATTTCGCTGTCTCATAATCGCCAGGTGGTTCAAAGGACAAGATACTCAATTCCATATAATATAGAACTGAGTATCTGCATGAAGATTGTGAGACAGCTGTATAACAAACTGGGAGTCCACATGAAACTTTAAATCATGGAAAGGCAGCAGTATTTGAATATATATAAAGATTTTATATTTTATACTAGTTATATATTTACCTTTTATATCGACATTTCTTCACCTATTAATATTAATGTTTTATATGCAAGGAGCTAATTGTGCCAATTAGCAGAGATAAAATTTTGGCTAGTTTATGCGTGATGTTACCTATTCTTGATATAATGGGTCTCATTGGAATACCTGGTAACTTTTGGTAATCTGTAGAATAAGAATAATGTGTTTTTGGCTGATGTTTGATTAGTTTTAACTTGCAAATGTTTTCACTTTTTAATAATTTCTTGTTCATCCACAATCCTAAGAGAAAAGCATATAAAAATAATGACATTAATAGCAACATCTGTAACACGAGAGAAAATGGCTTACCTACTGGTAGAAAATGGATTCAGATGTGTCTCGCACATAAAGTATCCCAAAAAGAAAATGGCAGTTTTATGAGTTGTATATTTAAGAAATGATAGTTCTCAGAGTTGGATACTTTCCTAGAGACTTTTGCCTTTAAATAATTTGGCCTCTCTAATTTACAAAAAATTCTTAACGAGGTGTCAGACAGATAAGATTGCGATAGCAAACAGAAGACACATGATAATGGATTGTTTTTCTTATTCTGGTCATGCTGTTTGATTTTTTAAAGTTTTAAAAGGCTTTATTCAAATTAAGAAGAAATGCGTGAAGGTTTTTTTAGTGAAATAAAGTAAATGAAGAAAAATGTTTGGATATATATTTTATATATTCTACATATCAAAAGGCCTGTATATCAAATTCAAAATTCCTTTTCTGCATATATATGCCTATAATTGGTCTACATCAATATCATATGTCTATAAATTAATAATAAATACACATTTTTTTCTCATCCAATTTACACACACAGCTCTCTTTCATGCCCGATTCAATCTCTCTCTCTGAAAAAATATATACTATATAAAAAAATATAAATATTTATTACATATTTGTAATGGTTGTATAGTAGTCCATTTATTTCTGGGGGAAAAAATCACACTGGGGAACAAATTTCAATTTTTTGTCTATTAAATAAGGTTTGACAGTTCTATGTAATTTGGGTGAATTGAGCACAAATTTTTACTCAGTTTTGCTCTATCAGGTCCTGATTTTTGCTCAATACCACTCCTCTTTTGTTATATTGATAAAAAGTTTTTTCTCAATACTTGCTAAGTCACTTTGCAGTTACACATTATGCAACCAGGTTTCTTTCTAGGTATTTATATCTATTGTTATTGTAACACCCTAAAAATATTTTTAATGTTATCATTTTTAACCCATTTTAATATTAGAAAATTAAGCTAAAAATATCACAGCATTCTCAAATTTTCTCAAGCGTTCCTGTTTTCTGTAAAATAATCTAAAAGGACAACTAAAATATATAAAAGTGAGTCATTTTTCAAAATTCATTCATACTCATGAATAACCTTCAAGGTAGGCTATTAAATGATGGAACCAATAGGCTATAATTTTAAATCGACTGTATACTTTTACATTTTTTTCTTTCAAGATCATCTTCAGGTGCAAGTAGTACAAACCATGTTTTTTCAGGGGTACAACAGTTATACAATTGAGACCTTTCTGATCTTTTGAAATTTTCAATAGCTGACAGTTGTTGCAAGGTTAAGTGTTCATTAGAACATGAAAAAATTATCCATTATGGAATTTTTTTTCTTCTGTTATAATGTCATGGTCATATAACATGACAAGCTAAAAACTGTTCCATTCTCAGCTGAGCAGAACTTACCTGGTATTTATAACTGATTCTGTTCAGTGCTGGCTTTAATTTTTTAAAATGTAGATTGCTTCTGCATCTGTAGCAAAAATTTATTATTTTCTTGGTAAATGTTCCTTGTGTTGTTTTGATCATCCTTTTTTTTATTGTGAATGAGACAAAAATGTTATTTGTAGATGTCTTTTGCAATGACCAATAGCCGAACATGTATATGTAAGACATCTTATAAAGCACTAATGCAGTTGTCATCATATGTCAAAATCCACATTTGTTTTATTGTTGAGTACATTCATCATATATATACTAATGAATATAAGCAAACTGTCAGACATTGCATTTAAAATCTAATGAAAAAATTCTGTAATGGATGATTAACACATAAATATATAATAAATTGTAAACTTGAAAATCATAGTTTTGTACTACTTTCGCCCTGGATATTTCTTGGAAGAATCTCGAAAGTACTTAAAGAAATGGAAAATAAAATTGATTTAAATATGTGATCCTGCATGGATCATCATTTAATATTAATACACAGAAGGTTATTCATTAACAATAAACGGTTTTATTTAAAATTGGTAACATAGTTGTCAGTAATTTTAACCTGACATTGAGCTAAAGAGATTTGCTGCCATTGGATACATCTCCACACACAAATATATATATATTCTATAATATAAAGATAGATTGTCCATATATATATTCTATAAATATATATATATATATATATGTGTGTATATAAAAATTTAAATATATAAAACCAAAAACAATAATTTTAGTGGACTAATAACATTTTGAGTATACACTCGTTTTTTCACCAAATAAAAGCATTATATTGTATTTTCGTTTTTGGACACACCTGAATATTTTTTCTCAAAGAATTAAAAAAAAATAAGCATCTTTCCAGAATTTGAACCTGTTATGTTACTAATGTTCAATATATATGTGTATCCATCCATCTTTCTCTCTCTAGACATGTGTGCATATATCCCAAAAAATAAAATCTGTTGTTGATTTCAAAATAAAAATTCTTCCTTTCTCCAGGAAAAAAAAAAATAATCAAAATGTTTTACATGGTTTCTATGGTGAGATTCAAATGTCCATTCTGTATTCAGAAACAAAACACATCCCCCACTGGTTGGATATGGAATACCACAATAAGGTTGTGTGGGTCCACAGATTAGTCTCTCATGTCTATGGGCATTCAAACATCTCAGCCGGTTGGTGGATCATTACGCTCAAATTTGTCAATGGTCTGACATTTTTTCTACTTGATTGTACAAAATTGGTATGGAATAATTTCAGTGCTGCCTTTAGCCGATAACTGAATTATTTTTCTACCCTCCAACAAAACAGTGAACAATACTCAACTTTTGATATAAGAAATGGAAAGGAAGACAATTTTCAAATCAACTAACAACCAATTGATTAGGACCCATCTGAGTCAGCAAGTGATGATCATATACCTAATACTACCATGTTAATTTTGGGCATCCTCATAAAGTGATGCATCATTAAATGCTACTCAATAATTCCTGTCATGGTCATAAATTATGAAAAATTCTAGACAAGATCGATAACTCACTGCCAGAATGGAGAATTGAGATGTGGCTGCTCTTTAGTTTATAGAATCAAAAATCTGTTAATAATCAGTCTTTAAGTCTACACCAACAAGATGAGGCAAGTTACAATAATTTGATTTTACACTTCCTTTTCAAGATTACAAGAGAAGCAAAGAATGCCACCAAGGTACTTTAAGGAAAACAGATCATTGAATTCTTGATTTCCTACCTTGAATGATGAGATTAACAATATTATATATAAATATATCTGTAAAAAGACAAAAAGATAACTTTATCAAGGCAAATGTCATGACCTTGTCTTGATAAAGAATATCAGAGGACAAAATGTTTTGGTAAAGGAAAGTTTTCCTTTTGTCTTTTTACCGATATACTTTTATTTTGACCTGAATTTTTTCATGTGTGTGCATGTGTGAAGGGATGCTAACAAGTTCTCAGCCTGACCAATTTCCAGTAATCAATGGTTTGATGTTTGGTCATTGAAATATTGACTTTGGGAAAGTGAGTTCTGCACTCCTTCACACACACACACACACACACATATATATATATATCAGTTTAAAAACTTCTATATTTATAGAGGAAGAGAACTCAATATTGGTGATAGAGCATTTATAGATATACTATATCGCTGTATTTCTTTCTTTCTCTCTCTATAACATATATATATATATATATATATATATATATATTATTTATGATCGTGACAATATAACACTGAAGAAAAAAATCAATAATGGATAATTTTTTTCCCATTCTAATGAACACTCAGCACATTGTCAACCATCTGCATTTAAAAGCATAATGAAAAATGATCATAATGGAGAGCAATGCACAGCTTTGTATAAATACTTGTACCCCTGAAAAACATATAGTTTTGTACTACTTGCACCCCTGAGGATGATCTTGGGAGGAGAACAAAAGTACTTGGAAAATGAAAATAAGAGAAATTTAAATAGTTACACCACATTTCTCATATCATTTAATATCAATACATGGAAGGTCATTCGTGAGTATGACTGGATTTTATTAAAAATTAGCAGACATAATGGCTGTAATTTATTTTATTTTATATATATATATATATATATATATATATATATATATGTAGAGAGAGAGAGAGATAGAGAGATATCAAGTGATGTTTATACTAATGATACAACACATGATGAGGGAAAGGGGATGCTGAAATTTTAAATTTTAAATCTTTTTTTTTTAAATATGATAGTTTAGACTCCAGCCAATTTTATTTAATTTCTTTTCTATTGTTTTTATCATTTTATTACTACATGTATTTAAATTAAATTTTTTTTAATTTAAATTAAAAATTTTAGCATCCACTCTCCTTCATGCAAATATTTATCACATATTTTCATAAAACTGCTATTGATTGATGTTATTGTTATAGATCTGCACACAAAGAGTTATACCTCATCTGCTGATGGCAGCAGAGGAACTGTTATGGCTGTACAGGCTGATAGAAGTGTGACAGTCTCGATTGCAATGAATGAATGTGAAGACACTCTCCTCTGATGTTGCCTTGTTCTTTTCTTTCCTTTGAGCACACTTCATTCTGGTGGCAAGCCTCCATTTCTTCTCTCCTTGTTCCAGCCCTTGGTGTAAATCATGTCTCCAACATGAGCGATTGTTGGTGACATCTTCCTACCTCTTATATCCATATCCATCACTGTCATGTCCCTTTTGCAGATGTCCTGGAAGTGAAGATGAAGTCACCGTCATGCCCTCTTGCCAGTGGCCAATTCCTCATAGTGAAGAGCCTTCGGAATTCTCCAATCAGTAGACTGTTGCTTCCCCTGTTTTGACATCAGGGTGAGGTGATGATGGAGTGTACTCTCCAGGGAACAGGCCTGGGCAGTTTTATAAGTGTTTAGCAGTTACCCATGTGGCATATCCAAGGGAAAGGTAGATTTCAATACAGCTTGGCACTGGTGTTGCCACAGAAGTTTTCAGAATAAAGTTGAACATCAGACTGTCTGAGGAGTTCTGGCTCCAGATTTGTCCTCAGGGTTTACTCCTGAAGCATTTTCCATATTTGGGTATGGCAGCAGAGGTTTAAAATTAGAGTTTTCCTCTTAGATGGACAACCCACCTTGACTGACAAATTCCATCTACTTGAAGCACATATATATATATATATATATAGAGAGAGAGAGAGAGAGAGAGAGATATGGGGGGGCACCTTAAGGTGGTGTAATGGTTAGCAAGCTTGTCTCGCTAGGACAATTATGAATGAGTAGTGAGTTCAATCCTCACTGGGTGTGCAATACTTTTGGCCTTGTGCCACATCTGAGTTATGCTTGGAAAATTACTAGAGAGAGAGAGATGTGTGTGTGTGTGTGTGTATAAAAACAAACACACACACATATATATATATATTTTACACTGGATGTTAAAAGTAAAAAGTTTATCATCAAATGTACGACTTTAAGAAATATTATTATTATTACTTTAAATGATAATAATATAAATAAATAAAAGTATAAAATTATCATTAAGTATATGAGAATATGTTTTGTTAAAAATACTTGAAAGACAAATAATACAAGATATAATTATTTTGGATGAATAATGAAAATGGTAAACAAAACAAAATAATGTTACTACTTGAAACACTTTTCCTACAAAAATTATAGGTAAATGTTAAAACTATTTAAATGATAAATGATAGAAAAAGAAATCAACAGTACTGAACAAATAGAGATAACCAAAACAAAACTAAATTCTTTGTTCTAACAAATAGTTAATTGTCATTGCTAGCTCTTGTCCATGTAATTTTGTCATTGCTAGCTCTTGTCCATGTAATTTTGCTTCTACAATAATTTTAAATCAAATGGGGGTAAAGACACTTTAGTCTCTGTAGTGCCATTAGCAAACTGTTTGAAGCTATAATCAATAAGAAGTTTGTTGATCACTTCAATAGGAACAACCTCTTGAACAGCCAACAGTACAAATTTCAATTGACCCAATCCATTGCTCATATTCCAGTTGCCATTAGTCAGAGAATTGGTGAGGCACTATACAAAAAATACTTCTCAAAGATGATCACATTAGATATTACTAAAGTCTTTGACAAGTTGTGGCATAAAGGGTTACTGCACAAACTCTCTAACTAAAGAATCACTAGAAGAGTCTTCTCAATTCTAAAGTCCTTCATAACAGGTAGGTTCCTGAAAGTAATTCCTAATGGCCAGTTCTCTGAGGCCCAGGCCATCAATGTAGGTGTCCCACAGAATTCACTTCTCTGTCCAGCCCACTTTCTACTTTACATAATTGATCTGCCTATGAGTATACTCTGATCATTTGTGAATATCTCAGCTGATGATACAACAGTATATAGGTGCACCTCCAAAACACTAGATGACCAGAAATTAGCAGATGATCTCCCCTCTTGACAGCTTAGTCAGAAAAAACTGGCTGGTAACATTCAATACCTCCAACCCCTATAGAACCTTAAACTCAACCCAGACCTCAAGTGGAACTCATATATAGAAATCATTGCTAAAGAGGCCGGAAAAATGGTTGGTCCCCTGTACCACTCCAGTAAGTACCTGACTCCTCACCCTTACAATAGCCACATCAAACTGCCCAGTCTTTACTTTCCAGTCTCAAAAGAGTCCAAAAACGTCACTACATCCATATGGGTGACAAATTATTTTCCACTTTTTGCTGCTCTATAATTATTTCTATGGAAAAAGTTCAAGTGAAATACATTCCTTGGTTCCATCAGTTTTTACCTTCACATTGTATAGTGAACCACCTTCATTCCTTTCATATTCCTTTGGTGAGATGTAGGTTCCACTCAAGTAGTTTCTTCCAACAAACCACTGTCTTGTGGAACTAATTCCCAACAAGATGCTTCCCCAATCTAGGGTCAACCATTATCTTCTCCGCATAAACTATACCTCTTACTCTGTAACCATCTACTTCAAGAGGTTCCTGGTCTTTGTACAGGTTGATCATCATCATAAGATGTATTGAAAGTGTCATGATCTATTCATCCCTTACAATTAATATATTTAAAAAAGTTTTATGGTTTTCAAAGTCATCAGGCTGGTGAATGGAAATTGATGATTTGGGAGACTATAAGAACTTTAAGTTGCACTACAAATGTAGGTATATGTATATTTATTAATATATACTTCTAAGCTCTGTCTAACTACATTGAGCACTGTTTTGTTTACACCTCAAATTAAGTAAATATTTATTCACTTATCTGTGTATGCACTCTAATGAATGTTTATACAGTTGCTAATATCTAATTATTTGGTTTGTATATATACATTATATATATGAGTAGACGGGTTGGCTATTGTCCAATTCACACTCATCTTCGGTCTTTTCAACAGGAGTAAATGTTTATACCTTGTTTCCTATTTAGGATGGGATTTCTGGTTCCTTCTAAAGTCTACTTCTGACATTTCCAAATCTTATTCACTAATTAAATCTTGGCTTCTACAAGTCTAGAGTTAGCTGTTATCTTTCCTGCCTAAACCCAAGAACTTCACTTCTTGCCCTTACACTAATACAATGCCACACAGTAACCATCTAGCTTGAGTGGCTCTTGGACCTTGTATTGGGGAAACATTTATATAATATATATATGTGTGTGTGTGTGCGTGTGTGTATGTATAAATGCATTTGGGTGATTATAATACATATAAATATCCTGTTGTATTCAATGTATGAGGGTCAAACAGTTTAGTTCCTAAGAACTGACAGCCAGACACCTGCACATATGATTTGATTATAGTGCTGAAGGCTTTGTGCAAAACCAACCACACTTCTTGAAGGGCTGAATACAGAGACCTGGTGCACTATGTGCCACAAGGTCTCCAAGCGACCCTCCACAGTTTTTAATTCAGAGTTGTCCTTCTAGACCAGTTGTCATCCAAGGCTATAGAACCCAGTCTGCCTCCTATTCCCTCATAGCTGGAAGAAGAGGATTAATACCTTTCCCAAGGGTATTAGTACATAAGTGAATGTAATGGATTCAACTGGAATTCGATTTCAGCTTTCCGATTCCTTAATCAGAGCCACTAATCCACACTCCGCTGTGCTCTCTCTCTCTCTCTCTATATATATATATATATATATATATATATATATATATATATATATGGAATCACCCAAATACATAAACTCACAAACACAAATACTTTTATAGACATAACTCATAAGTGCAAAGATGTTCATTTACCAGGCTTGTTTAAAATGGTTCTCATTAGAATAATTAACTACTTTTAATTTTACTTTGCAATTTACATACCATATTGCTGATAATATAACCATATTGAGTAAAAAAAAATATTACAACAAGCTGTAGAAATCTCTTTCAAATCTGTTAGTAAAACAGAACTGCAGAAGATATTTTCCAATGTTTAGTTCATTGATATTTGAAGACCAATTTACTACTGGTGAGCTTTCTCTGAAAGTAGTAGTTGTAGCAAAAGCAATGTGCACATCTGTCATCTTAGCCATATTATTTTCCTCAAAACTGTCAACTTCAATTTTGAGCTCATCTCTCCCGACAGTAAATAATTGTAAATAAACTATAAAAAATATCAGAAAGGTATTTCCATTTAGAAACATCGTCCACCATCCCCACATGAGCCTGTTCTTGGAAAGACAATGAAGATTGTGGTAGTTATATCTTCAAAGGATTCCATCTGTGAAAGAAAGTCAAATTTGTTTTTTTATTGAGAAGAACTGCATGAAAAGACTTTAAAGAAACTGAATGTTCCGGCATATGGAATTTTTCAAAAATTACTTCTGCTATAAACTTTGTTTTACTTCAGGAATAGTGAAAAGCTTATAAACATAAAGACAGCAGGGAGGAAAAGTCTTTACAGATTGAAAGGCTACCAACACAGATTTTACAATGGTAGCTTTTCTGAGACAAAAAAAATAGAAAAGACACTACTTTTGAATAATACTAAAGAAAAATTAGTGTGTACATGTCCTTTGTCCTGCATTAGCTGAAAATTTCCTATGATCTGTTAAGGGAAAAAAAAAACAACAGACAATGTTAATGGTATTAAAAATTCAAATTTTTAACACCAACCAAACAAGTGTGATTATTCCAATAACGTAAGCTTGTATCATATATTAATTCAATATAAAAGACAATCTTACTTTGAACATTTTACTGTTTTCTTCCACTATACAAAGAAACATCTGCAGTGTAATTCGTCCTGACCTGGCATCTCAGCTTCAGTCACTTTCCCACTGCTTTTAATCATTTGAGAGAAACCTTTTTGCCTTCCATCATAATCACTGATGCTAACCTCTAGGAGAGGGACTCATTGCACCTTCTTGGAGTAAAGGTTTCTGCTGACATGAAGTGGCAAGATTATACTGAATCAACTGCTGGTTGTGATGCCAGAAAAGTTGGTTCACCATGTTGTGGCTAGACAATTTTTCTCACCAGAATCTATCATATATAAAACTACCATTCCTCGTTGCGTGGAAAATTGCTGCTATATCTGTCCTGTTACTTCTATTATGCATTTAAAGATTTTTGATAAAATCCAAAGAATCTGCAATGTTACTGGTCCTAACCTGGTATCTTGGCTTCAGTCACTTTCCCACCACCATAATGTAGCTTCCCTTTGCCTTTCATATAAATAAATTCATAGTTATTGTTCTGATGAACTTTCCTCTAGGGTACCTAGACTTTATGAATTTAAGCGCAGCACTAGATTGACTGCAATTTCTCATCATTATACAGTTGAAATGGATAGATGTAACCAGAAGTTCTATGCTAACAGTTTCTTCTATTGCACTTCTCACTTGGGGAATTCTCTTCTGGCTTCTTGTCTCCGAATCAACTATGATCTTGAAAAATGTAAATGCAATGTCAACTGTTAACTTTTGTTTTCTTAATTCCTGTTTTTTTTATTGTTCTCTTTCTTTAATAGTGTTTTATTTTTTTTCCATATTCTCTAAAATTAATTCCATATCCCAGACTGGTTTATATTTTTCTCAAAGATGTTTGCACTATTTGAGGGAATCCATTTTTTCTTTAAAAAAAAAAAAATAACTCATCAGTCATTTATTGAAAGTCACATGATCACACAAACATGTATCACATATGGCACTTAACTGACTGGATAGATATTATAGTGAAATTTTTGGTAAGTGTTTTAGAAATTGATAATGGACCTCATCTGGTACAGTGGCTTTGGTTAATGTTACGGCAATTTACCCATGCATGGATTCTCCCAGCTATAAATAGAAGCAGGTACTGCCTTTTAGAGAGGGAAATTTCCAGCAGTCAGCTCTGACAGTCAGACCAAACATTCTTGCTGTAACACTCATTTGTATATCTTTGTATTACTGTTTCTCTTAATATATACATTTTTAACTCAATTCCTCTCTTGTGTCTTTATTTCTGGCTCTAATTAGGCTGCAACAATTAGAGAATCTTGAAGTTCACTCATAGAAAAAGGTTGGTTGTAGTTTTCAGTATTTTGTGATTAGAATTTTCTCAAAGTTGTTTGTACTATTTCAGGGAATTCAATTTTTCTTTAAAAAGTCTGCCTCGTCAGTCATGTATCAAAAGATACATGATCACCCAAACCCATATTGCACTTAACTGACTCATAAATCAGTGATGCAAGTTTGAAAAATTTCAGATTTTTTTTTTTTTTTTTGCTGAAAAGTCAGTATTCAGTAAACTTGAGTAACTGATTTGTGAACCTTAAATCAGTTTTAATTTCCAAAATTTTATTAATGTAATCATAATCTACATTATTATTTCTTTTTCAGGGAAATCTGATAAATTGGGAAAAGTTTCTGCATGAGGTATTTATTCTTTTGGATTTCATCTGACTGAAGTGATGTTTATATTGATGTGACAACACATCCACATGGCGACACTGAAAATTGAAGTTTTTTTTTTCACATATATTTTGGATATATGTCTAGCCATTTTCATTTACTTTCTTTTTTGTTTATGTTTTTATCTTTTCCCACTTTGTCATAGATTTTCCTAAAATTCTTCTTCATACATAAAAAGTTTTTAGATATCATTTTCCCATTATTATTTCTAAATAACCTACAGGGGTGGACAAAATAATTGAAACACTTGTTAAATTCAAAGAAAATTTATATAATATGGAGTTGGCTCACCTTTCACCTCACATACAGCTTTAACACATCTAGGAATGGAATCATACAGCTTCTTGACTTCATTCAGAGGAATTTTCCATTAACACCTGCTCCAGCTATTTTAGGCATGGTGGTAGAGGATAGCAGCTCCTAACTTGTTGCTCCAAAATACACCACAAATGTTCAATAATATTAATATCTGGATATTGGGGAGGCCATGTGTTCTAGCTCACTTTCATGTTCTTCATACCAATTCTTAACCACTCGAGCGGTATGTATTGGAGCATGAACATCTTGGAAGATACAGTCACCATCAGGGAATAAAGTATTGGCCATTGGATGAACATGATCTCCCAAAATGTTCAGGTAATCTTTGCTGTTGATTCTACCATACAGGGCAACTATTGGACTGAGACATTTCCATGATATGGCGGCCCAAACTATCACTGATCCACGTCCATGCTTCACTGTTGAAGAAAGCAATCAGGGTTGTATGCTTCTTTGGGCTGCCTCCACACATAAACTTGCCCTGAAGTTGGGAAAAGAGAAAAACTGGACTCCTCTAAGAATATAAATTGCTTGCATTGGTCTGCAGACCAGGCATTGTGAACTCTGCACCACTTCAACCTCTTCTGAATGTTGCAAGTGGAGAGAAGAGGTTTCCTTATGGCACCTCTTCCATGATATCCAGCCTTATGGAGCTCACGACAAAGTTTTAGTAGAAACTGGACTATTCAGATGATTATTCAACTCAGCAGTCACTTTGGCTGCAGTAGTTTGATGATTTTTTGCCACATTGCATTTCAATGCATGTCAGTCCCTGTCAGTAAGTTTGCAAGTCTTGCCCAAATTGCTACGGTTGCTAGAGGTTCTTGCCCTGTTTCTTGAATTGCATCAGTATTCTTGATATGGTAGCTCTTGAAAAACAAAACAGTTCAGCAACCTTAGTGATCGAGGCTTCTGCCATTCAAGCTTGAACAATTTGCCCTTTTACAAACTCAGAGAGTTCATGCCTTTAGTTTAAATTTTACAAAATTTTAAAAATAAATTAGACAAAGACAGTAAATTAGATAAATATAAGTATTTACAATAGATATAACCTGCAATTACAAAGTTTTAGTTAAGTTCTTAAGATGATAGGTCTTTGAAATATAGGAGTGGAATTTGTACCTGTTCGAATTATTTTGTCCAACCCCTGTATAAAAATGTGATATGCTTCTTTTTTTTTTTTTTAAATTGTGTCACCACAAGAAAGGTGATAATGCCACTAGAACATACAGGGTTAAAATGGAATGAAAGAGAATGAGAAGACTTTAGTGGGGAGGATTAAGGAAAGGACAATACAGGAACTAGATTCTAGAAGACAGAAGATGGTGACTGACAGGTGAGAAGTGAAAGAAAAGAAACTCTTAGCATAGAAATGGCAGTTACGTGTAGTTAGTTCAACAGTAAAATGATGAGACCTACTTGCCAATCTAGTAGCATGATCAGGAGAATATAACAGATGAATGCAAAATTTTGAGCATAGAAACATGCAGTTTAACACTATCCTGATGGAATATAATATCCTTTCTCTTTACTCATTCCAGATAACAATCATGGAGGATGCTTGGCTACCAGGTCCTCTGAATGAACTCCTTGTTGGACACCAGATCATATTTGTGCACCTCCTCAATGGTCCTGAGGGTGCAGAACTCGAAGCCATGGATGGAGGAAGCCACATCTCAGTGCCGTATAGTAGCACAAAGGGAATGACAACATTGTAGACTCTTGATGTGTTTTACTTAGATATATGTAATAGATCTAAAATTATTAATAATCATACAAATCATTAATTTATCCATTAACTGTGTTTGATTTCAAATTTGGAATTTGAAGATGGAATGAGCCAGCTTCAAAGATCATTGAAATTTTAAACTTTGACCTGCATAATTTCACAAAATCTCTCCATTGGAAGATGACAATATTTTACAAGAGTATTTAAATCAGGTCCAAAATAACAGTAAGCTATCTTCACAATAAATCTGCTAAGGATAAGTCAACCAAATTTAATTGGCATAAGAAAATATTCTTGAATTTTACAGATCATCAAACAAAGGTTTCTGCTTCAGAACAAAAGTGTCTATTTACTTTTGTCACATCCAGATAATAATGGGATTATATTTACAATTTGTATTTGTTAGATTTTGGGAAGTAGGTCAGGAGCCAAGAACGTTTCACTGAGCGCGCACACACACATATACATATATATATATATATATAAGGAAATGGATTAAATCCAACATACTGTTATTGTTAATTTATTTTGTTTAAACATAATTTTTGATGGATACTCATATACAAGTAGATGCTCTGTATTTTAATTAAACACTATTTTTTTATCCAACATCTATTGACCTGAATATTTAAGAAATCTCATCAGTAAAATATGTGTACCAGATATGGATGTTTCAAGAATCAGCAGAGTGTGTATATTCAAAATCGCTATTTTGGGCTTTGTTTGACCATAAGTCCTACGTGGACAAGTGTTTAGGCACATCAGATCCAATGACAGTTCCCCATAAGAGGATGCCGGTTCATATCCTACCAGAGGATGCATATTTTTCTGACAGGTTTTCTCAAATATTCAGACCAGTAGATGTAGTTGGATAAATATTACTATTTAACTGAAAAGAAGACCTTCCACGAATAAGAGTATCCATCATAAATAACGTTTAAAAAAAAAAATTTATATATATATATATATATATATATATATATATATATATATAGGAGAGAGAGAGATACAGACATTGAAATGTGTGTGTGTATATATATATATATATATATATATATATATATATATATATATATATATTACTTGGCAAAAATGCTGTTTGTGTTTTTAAGCAAATTTTCTACTTAATAAGAAAACAAAATTTCTGCCAACATATATATATATATATATATATATATATATATATATATATATATATATAATAAAAAGTGTGATGGATGAATTGTTGTCAAAATGAAGCAAAAAACAAAAAATAACACTGACATCTCATCTTAACAGATATATTTACCAAATTTACACAAATTATACTAAAGAGTAATTTTATTCAATAAAATCGCCTTTTGCTTCGACCATAGCCTCCAAATGACTTCAGAATCACTTGTATCTCTTCTGGATGGTTTCCTTGTTTAAGTCAGTGAATGCTGCCATAATCCTTGCCTTCAGTTTGTCTTTGGTCTTACAAGTTTTGTTGTCTCTTGCTTAACTGTGCCCCACATATAATAATCAAGGAGTTTGCAGTCTGGGGAGTTATATGGCCAAATGTAAGAGGTGATGTGGTCACAGAAATTGTCTGACAGCCATCACTGGATTCTTCTGCTTGTGTCACAGGGTGCAGTCCCGTTGCCAGAGATAGGGTCTTCCAGTAGCCACAGTCTTGACCAAGGGCAGCACTACCTCCTCAATTCACTTGATATAGGCCTCTATGTTGAGTCTGAGGCCCTGTGGGAAGATGAATGGAAGCATAATGTCAACATCACTATTAATCACTTTAAATACCATGACGTTGACTGGATATATGCCTCATGGTGCTCTTTTTCTCACAGATGGTGCCCAACTGACCCTACTATAAGATGCATTCAACAAAATCAGAAACAACATGCATGTCCAAAATTAAAAATATAAAATGTGAACAATTTACCCATCTCACCTTATTTATTCTTCTTATGCTGACTTGTGTCTCTTGCAACCATTGTTGGTGGATCTGTAACAATCAGACAAGACCTTAGAACATTCATAGATTCAAGCCATCATAATAATGCTGATTCAAGAATTTACAAGTTTTGTTTGTGAGCTTATTATATTTTACAAAATCCTATCATGAACATGTGAAGCCTGTAAAATTTCCACTGTGAAAGACAAAGAGATTGTAAAAGAAAAAGAACATTGAGAGAAACAAAGTACAGGAAGCTGTGGAGAACAATAGACGGACATGATAGAGTATGAGAAAGAGGATCCAGTATATTATGCACTTTTGTCAAATTAAATTTCATTATTTCATTTTTTCTCATATAAAAATACTTTATACAATTTCCAACAAAGTATTTCATATTAGAAGCTCTCACTGTGTACACAGACACACCACATATCGTGACCCCAAATTTTCACTTATAAAAAATGATTTTATCATATGTCTCATGTGAGTTCCTTTTTTGAGAGACCAAATTACAATGGACTAACCTATTTTCCTCTATATCTTTATCCCATCTTCCAGGTAAATAAGTTAAAAGAAGTAAAAGAGAATGATAAAAGTATCATTGATAATGAAATACTCCTTGCACAAATACATACAGCCATAAACAACTGAGCGAGAAACAGCTAAACATCTTATAAGCGTAAACAATGAGAAAGACGCATATTCACAATTTGTATTTTATATTACGGTACTGATATATGAATATTACATGCATTATTATTGCATAACGTAAAACATCAGTTTTATCAAAGTTATGTTTATTTTAAATACAGCTGTACCTTTTGATTACAGTAAATGGATATATAATTTGGTCAACAGTGTAGCCAGCAGTACATATGCTAATTTTATAACTCATGTATGATGCAACCCTCTTAAAATTAAGTCTTCAAAAGTCACATGACATACAAGTATATATATATATATATATATATATATATATATACACACATTATTTGGACAATTGTCCTCATCTTTGTTGCCATATTTATTACGTTTCGGCCGTTGTACGCTCCGGCCTTCTTCAGGTGGTTGGAATGTCAAACTGAACCGTTTATTTCGCTCACTGGGGTAGACTGTTCTAGTTCCATGTGCCATGTTTTAATGGATGTTAGTTATCAGTTATCTCCTGGTAATTTCCCTCTGAAAGTTCTCCACTGCCTTAACCAGATATTGAACTCACTGTCAATGGATCTAACTAACACCTCTATCCACTGTGCCATGTGTCTTTGAGGACACATGGCACAATGGATAAAGGCATTACTTAGATCCAGTGACAGGACCCAAGTGTGAGTTCAATGCCGGGTAAGGCAGTGGAATGCTGGAGATAACTGATGGCGGCGTCCATTAAATATGGCACATGGAACTAGAACAGTCTACCCCAGTGAGCAAAATAAAGGGTTCAGTTCGACATTCCAACTACCTGCCGAAATGTTGTAATAAATATGGCAACAAAGATGTGGACAATAGTCCGAATAATGTAAATAATGTACATAATACCTCATCTCAGAAATATAAGATATATATATATATATATCATTAAAAATGAATTAAGAAAAAATAATAAGCACAACTGCCAATATGAAACTGGTAGATGTGCTTATTTTTTTCTTCTTACTTGATTTTTCATGAAACAGTAATGCTATTTGACAATGAGATTTTGCACCAATGTTACATAATAGCAAGTTTAGTGTAGGTAACATAATATTGCTTTGTTATTATGTATCATTATCACTATTAGTGTACCCGTGCAGGATGATTACCAAAACTGTTAATTCTTCTCTGAGAGTACTTTCCTAATAAAGTTACTTCAATAAAAGTAAAAGAAGTTGATTCACTTGTTGAAGATTCAAAGAATGTATTCAGAGGAAGAATGAAACAGGTGAAGACTGTTTGAAATCATCCTATCAGTTTTGCTTTTATAAGAAACTACCCCTCTAAATTTATTAATATTTTTTGACTATCTATTCATTTTTTTTTTTTTCAAACATTATTTGTTGTTACTATAAACATTTTTATATTTTAAACAGTGAAATTAATAGCAACCAACCTAAACAGAAATCAAACCTGTATGATTTTTTTTTGTTAGAGAAACCATTCCTATAGCTGAAGTGTGCCGTTACCAGTTTGATCAGAGGAGATAATCTTGAGAGCAAGCAACAGAAATGTGGTTCTACAGAAAGATGCTGAGAATACTAGAGACCAAACAAGTGAGAAACAAGGTTTTTGGAGAAAATGGAAACAAAAAGGAACGTACTTAACACCAGAAAGAGGCAGTTGAAATTTCTGAGGCACGTAATGAGGAAGAAGGGCTTGGAAAATCTGAAAATCAGATCAAGGAAAAGAGTAAAGCAGCAGGTAACATAGTTGATGAGCTTGAGTAAATCGATGGTAGAACAAGGTTTAGGTGAAATAACAAAAAGACAAAACTTGTTAAGAGCTACAACAGACAGGAAGATGCAGAGAGCCATGAACTGATATGGCACATAAAAGAAAAAAAAAAGAGAAGTCTACTTGGGAAATGTACAAATTATATTTACTAGCTTCAGTTTCATAAGCAATAGCAATTTTTTAAATTAAGTTTTTTAATACAACATTATTTATTACTATAAATAGTAATAACAAATATATAGACATATATATGTTTGTGTGTGAGTATGTATTTACAGTTCAGATTCATTAAAAGAGATTTATCACGAGTAGGTATTTTATTAACAAGAATTTATTTTTGATACATGATAATATTTCAAATGAATAAAAACCAGATGATACTATTAATACAAAATTGGAAAATAAATGGTAGGTATGAAGAATGTAAATAACTAACCAGCAGAATTAAATAACTTTACATAAAATTTTATTACACAACATGTTGATAAATGTAAAAAAAATAAAAATAAAACAAACAATAAGAATGGGGTTATCTCCTCTTGGCACTAGAAGGAACATAAATCACATGCCAACTTGATCTAAGAAGGCCAACGCCCCAAAATTCGAGGAGCTTATCTTCTCTTCTCTCTTGTTTCAGTAAGGTAATGAGTTTTTTCCTTCATTTATTATATTTTCTTCACATAAATACAAGAATAAACATTCTGCTGACACCAGCTCTTCGAAATTCTAGTAAGAAGTTGCTTCTTCAATTTGAAGACTTTCTATTTTATTGATTTCGATGAATCTGTTTTCATCCAATTTTCATTACCAGAGAAAGTGAGAAGAAAAGACTAACCATCAATTTTAAGAAGATAGAATTGTATAGTTGTCAGCAAGAGGAATATACCAATATGCAAACAATCAACTGGAGATACCAAAATTAACTAAGTACAAAAATTAAAATATCTTGGAAATGTTTAATGGAGAACAGAAAATGCAACACAAAAATCCAAAGCAGAATCAAATAGTGGAAAATTCTTTCCAACATCTAAAGCAAAAAATTAAAAAAAAACAAAAAAAAACAGGAAAATGTCATTAGAAACAATGAAAAGAGTGCTGAAATGCTATGGAATATCTAATCTACAGTATGACAGTGAATACTGGATGATCTCCTCACAGATGAAGAGACTTGAGACAACTATGATGTGGTTCTACAGAAGGATACTGAGAATACCACTGACTGATCATGTGAGCAACAAAGTTTTTAGCAAAGTGCAAACAAAAAAGGCACTTAGAATCAGAAAGAGACCCCCTGAAATTTATAAGACACATAATGAAGAAAGAGGGCTTGGAAAATTTGACACTTAAAGGTCATAATGAAGGCAAGAGGGAAACCTACAAGCTATTGTCTATGAATCGCTAACACAGGGATTGGGATTAATCGTAAAAAAAAAATGCTTATTAAGAGCTCAAAAATATAGGAAGTTGTGGAGAGCCATCATCGCCGACATTCTGAACTGCCATGGCACATAAAAGATTCATTTTCTAACCATATATACAGGGTGTGATGGATAAATTGCCATTTAAATTATGCAAAAATACAAACAACACTGACATCTAATTTTAACAGATGTATTTACCAAAATTACACAAAAATATCTTCAAATACTAAAGAATGAATTTATTCAATATAATTGCCATTGGCTTCAACCACGGCCTCCAGATGACTTTGAAATCTCTTGCAACTCTTCTGGACAGTCTCCTTGTTTAAGTTGGTGAATGCTGCCATAATCCTTGCCTTCAGTTCATCTTTGGTCTTACAAGGCATAATAATTAAGGGGATTGCATTTTGCGGAGTTAGGTGGCCACATGTAAGGGGTGATGTGGTTGCAGAAATTGTCTGACAGCCATAACAGGGTTCTCCTGCTTGCATTGCATGGTGCAGAGTCTTGTTGCCAGTCATAGGATCTTCCAGCAGCCATACTTTTGACCCAGAGCAGCACTATCTCTGCAAGGCACTTGATATAGATCTCAGTGTTGACTCTGAAGACCTCACCAACAAATTTAGGAGTTCTTTTCTTATCAGGACGATCAGTGTGAGTTCCCAAGCTGCTGTACTTCTGTCATCACCATCAGACTCATACAACTCTTTCTGAATCCTCTGCACTGTCCTCAGATTGACTCCCAAATACTATACTCTGAAATGTTCATATTAGAGCTTCCGGTATCAATGCCAAGCAGTATAGTATGCTCTTTCCAAATTACTGATAGTGTGAATTGCGTCATGGTGCTCTTTTTCTCACAACTGACCCTACTATACTGTGCAGTCGACAAAATAAAAAAAAAAACACTGTACATTTGTGAAATTAAAAATATAAAATGGCGACTAATTACTCATCAAACTCTCTATTTATTTTTTGTTGATTATTTCCCTTTTCTGAGCCAAACAGTAAATACAACAAAGGTGTCTTCAACTATTAAAACAGACAAGTTCATTTTATTAAATGCTATTTGGCAACTGGGACAAAGGGGTAATAACAAAATAAAACTATTGAATTATTTCAGCCTGAGGCATTTCTGAAATTTACATTATTTAAACTGAAATTATTGTACTCATTTTTGTTGTTATTACCACAAAATTTTGACTGTTGTATCCACCAGCTTCATCAGGTGATTTTCGATTCAGGTAACCTTTGATGGCATCAGTATTCAAAATTGGAATGAGAATTACCTTGAACAAAAGTCAACATCCTCTACCAAGTGTTCCAAGAAATAAGACTCAAGATCAACCTTTCTAAAACAGAAACTATGATCTGGAATTGGAATGAAAGCAGTTTTGGCACATTAGTAAATACTAAACATTTCAAATAACTTGATGTATGCATCAGTTATAACAAATTTAGTATAGGTGGTAAGAAAATTGAATATAGAATAAACTGTGCTAGAAGTAGTTCTACACAATGCCACAAATTGCGATGAAACCAAAACATTAACCTAAAAACTTGAGTCATACTCTTGAATACTACCATCAGATTGAGACTTTTTTATGGATGTCATGCATCATGCCAAACCTATTTAGAAATATCTAAACTGTCAGCTGCATACAACTGCTTTCTAAGATCAATGGTTAAAAATAACTTTGAGCACTGGGTCTTCATCAGGACACATAGGTCATGACTTTAACCTATGGGTCCTGATGAAGACTAAACTTCTTCAAAACTTGTGGACTGGTGCTACAAAATCACAAACAAAGAACTGTACCAAATGAGAGAAACCACATCAGTTGAAGACTTTCAACAGCAGCAACAGCTAAAATGGATATCACATGGAAATGAAAGAGAAAATAGTGGCATAATCAAGATGTTGATATTCCACACTACTTCAAATAAAAGGTTATGAAGGAAATCCTGTCAATACAGGAAAGAGCAACAGCAGCTACTTAAAACAATTTTTTCTGAAAAATTATTTTAAGAGAAAGATTTTATAACTTCAAAGATTTTAGAACTTTCAAACGAAAACAGTATTTGCTGCTTGGTCAATGAATGTTGAATGTTTCCTTATAAGGAAACAGTGAATATTACCATGGCATTAGATTGTTCTTATTCCATTACCCATATCTTGTTCTTTTTTTTTTGTACATTTTAATTATTGTCACCTGGTTTCCACTAAGTGTAAGATTTTTCTAACCAGCCCACAAATTGCAAAAAATGTACCTCACCTTTTTTTTTTTTTTTACATGTTGCTAATATTAACACTATAAAATTGATATCAACAAATGGTTCCTGCCTAATTAATTCTTTTCTACTCCAAAAATTGTTCCTGCTCCTAAGTCAAAGAGTAAGCTAAAGAAATGGACTGTTTATTGTCTCTGCGTTGCCCAACACTGCAAAATGCTACAAATCCAAAACAGTAAGCTGAAAACAAGTCATGTACCTAAACACCATTACCATTAAGGTAATGTCAAAGTGAACCCTTTATTTATTCTAGAGGGTAGCTTGTTCTTTTTCCACTGAGCATGTCTCAGGATATCTCATCTAAGTTCTTATTTAACGATGTACTGTTATTGTTCCAAGCAATAACAGGCTGATTCCAAGCAATAACAGGCTATAGAATTGAACTCCCAATTACGATGTCAGCAAAAAAATCATGAACCAACATTTTAATTCACTAGGCTATACTGGCAGCAAACAGCATGCATGTACATAGAGAACAAGTTCAGTGAATATACAAAAATAGAAAGGGGCATAAGGCAAGGATGCATCTTCTCACTGGACCTATTCAACCTAAACAGCAAGGCAATTCTGAGAGAATTAGAAATCCTACCAAGATTCAACATTAGTGGCCACAATCTTAACACTATAAGATACGTAGATAACACAGTACTGATAGCAGACATGGAAAAGAAATTACAAAACCTCCTAGAGAAGGTAGCAAAAGAGAGTGAGAAGAAAGGACTAAGCATAAACTAAAAGAAAAGAGAATGCAGGGTCATCAGTAAAAGAATGAGACTGAAATGTGATTTGCAGATCAGGGACACTAAAACCAAGCAGATGCAGAAGTTTAAATATTTGGGAAATGTTCTGACAGAGTATGGCAAATGTGACACGGATGCATTCCAAAAGCTGGGCAGAGTATTGCAAGACAGGAGGATAACAAAGAAAAGAGTACTGAGCTGTTACATGACATCTGCCCTTCTTTACGGCAGCGAATGTTGGACGATCTCCTCAAAGATGAAGAAGAGACTCAAGGCGACGAAGATATGGTTTTACAGAAGAATGCTGAGGATATCATGGACCGAGCATATGAGCAACGATGAGGTCTTGGACAAGATGCAAACAAGGAGGAGGTTTATACTTAACATCAGAAAGTGGCAGCTGAAGGTTCTGGGATACATATTGAGAAAGGAGGGTCTGGAGAATCTGATACTCACAGGTCAAATAGAAGGAAAGAGAGACAAGGAAAAGCAACACATCACATACCTGGCTGGCTTAAGCAAGTGGATGACAGAATGTGGTCTGGGGGAGGTGGCAGAGAGACAAAGATATTGAGAGGTGTAAGGATAGGGGGAAGTGGAGAGCCATGATCACCTACATCCTGAAAGGACATGGCATATAAAAATAAAGAAGCCTATTATTCCATGCAGATTTAAACTCAGTGGAAACGGGACTAAAAATAAATAAGTAGATGAAAAATAAATAAAATTATTATTGCTTCAAATATACTACAAAAGCCTCTGTTCTTTAAGTTCATCACTCTCTAACTCCCAAAGTCTTCCCTGGAGAGTCTAGGGCCACAGATCTTGTTAGGCATTGCTGCTGTGGTTTCCATGTGCTGTGATGGAGTTGCTGAACTCAGTGTTGTCCTTTACTTAGACTGGTTAACAACCATGGCTGAAGAATACAGTCTGTCCTACTGTTTAACACAAACCTGAAGTTGGGAAGAGAAAATAGATTCATGCCTCTCCCAAGAGTAGTTAGAGTATTTGTATATGATTGTATGTAAGAAAATTTGACTGGAATATGAAATCTACTTGCCATTTCTCATTCTGTGTTACTAACATTTACACCACTTGCATATCCAAGGTTCAGCAATATGTCCAAAATGTCAGTTGGTCAGTAAATACCCATAATAAAAGATATCCTTCAGCAAAATCACTTAGGCTCAACTGCTCAAATTAAGCTGTTTAGAAGAAGTTTCCTCTGAATTTTTTTCTGACTTTCAAACCAGGCATGAAAGGTTTTCTTGATCAAATATTTTATCTAGGGAATTTTACAGAATTTGAGATAGAAACAATATTCATCAACAAGACAGTGTTTATTCTGTTCCTAACATGAAGAAAATATTCTGGGACATTTTTTTTTTTTTTTAGTGGTTTGATTGGGTGGAACCAATGTCCAGAGGACTGCTGTTAACTTGTCTGTTCTGATTATGCAGTCAGCTGGCCACTTCACACTGACATCTGGTTATAGTCTTGAGAATTGGTTTCTGTGTGTTGCTTATATTAGAACTTTGTGTTAGAACAGTCATTGAGGCTACTTTCATTTGATTAGGTGAAAAGGTCACTGAACAATTTAGTGTCAGTAATTAAACTGTTACTGTATTTGAAGTTGTCAGGTTGGTTGAAGAGGCTGTTACCTACATTCTTCACCTTTTTGAATAAATCAGCTCATTGTGAGAATTTTGCTTTTCTTAGCCTGATGAACTGGATAACAAAATTGGCATTTGGCAAAGAATTCAACTGACCATTAAATTTAGACATTTGAACATAAGGGTATAAATGTAAAATTGGCAAACTTCAGCTAAATTCTGAAATAAGCTACAGAGTATGATAAGTAAATTGTTGCCATTTTACATTTTTAATTTCATACATGTGTGATGTTTCTTTTTGATTTTGTTAACTGCACAGTATAGTAGGGTCAGTTGGGCACCCTCTGTGATAAAAGAGCACCATGATGCAATTCACTCCACCAGAAATTTGGAAACAGCATGCTGTAATGCTTAGCATTGACACAGGAAGCTTTAATATGACCATTTCAGAATGTTTGGATGTCAACTTGAGGACTCATGCAGAGGGTTCAGAAAGAGCTGGATGAGTAATGGTAATTATGGAGGTACAACAGCTTGGAAAACTCACTCTGATCATTCTGATAAGAAAACAACTCCTGAATTTGTTGGTGAGGGCCTAAAACTCAACATGGAGGCCTACATCATGCTTTTAGGAGATAGTGCTGCTCTGGGACAAGAATATGGCTGCTGGAAGACCCTATGGCAACAGGACTCTGCACCATGCCACACAAGCAATAGGACACAGTTATGGTTGTTAGACAATTTCTGCGACCACATCACCTCTTACATCTGGCCACGTAACTCTCAAGACTGCAAAGTCCTTGATTACTTTATGTTGAGCACAGTCAAGCAAGAGACCAACAAAACTCCTTGTAAGACCAAAAATGAACTGAAGGCAAGGATTATGGCAGCATTCACCAACTTAAACAAGGAGACTGTCCAGAATGTATGAGTTTCTGAAGTCGTCTGGAGGCCAGGGTTGAAGCCAGTGGTGATTTTATTGAATAAATTTACCCTTTACTATTTCAAGATATTTTTTTTGTAAATTTGGTAAATATATCTGTAAAAATGTGATGTCAGTGATTACACAGGTATGGCAGCTCAGAAAAGTCATTCTGGTCATTCTGATAAGAAAAGAACTCCCGAATTTGTTGGTGAGAGCCTCAGATTCAATACAGAGGCCTACATCAAGTACCTTGAGGAGGTAATGCTGCTCTGGATCAAAAGTATGGCTGCTGGAAGACCCTATGGATGACAACAGGACTGTGCACCATGCAACGCAAGCAGGAGAATCCAGTTACGGCTGTCAAAATATTTCTGCAACTACATCACCCCTTACATGTGGCCACCTAAATTCGCAAAATGCTACCCCCTTGATTATTATGTGTGAGGCACAGTTGAGCAAAAGTGTCAACAAAACTCCTTGTAAGACCAAAGATGAAATGACGGGAAGCATTATTGAAGCATTCACCAACTTAAACAAGGAGACCATTCAGAAGATTTGCAGGATATTCCAAAGTCATCTGGAGGCCATGGTAGTAGCCAATGGCGATTTTATTGAGTAAATTTACTCTTTAGTATTTGAAGACATTTTTGTGTAATTTTGGTAAATATATCTGTTAAAAAAAGATGGCAATGTTATTTCCCCATTTTGCGCAATATAAACGACAATTTACCCATCGCACGTTTTATATTTCAATTAACATCTAAATTAGATAAAATTTTTCACCTGGATATAAAAAGATTTTATATATATATATATATATATATATACTAGCAGCATGGCCTGACGTTGCCCGTGCTTAATTCAAAAATCGTATAACTCATACAGCAATAGCTATCACTTGACTTAAAATATTTTTGCCCTTCCTTGCCTTTAAAGAACAACAAATACTTTTCACACCCAACCCAGTTCTGCGGAATCAGAATCAACGTTGAGTTTAAGCAAGCAAATGAGCCAATTGGAGTAAAGTGCCATGCAGATTTAAATTTTTCCCACTTGTGACAAATGCAGCTAGTTAACATTCATGTCAGTCAGCTGTTGGCTGTCACGCTGGCCAATAGAATCTTCCTGCCTATTCATGGCAGCCAGCTATAGGCTCTCACTCTGGCCAGTACAAAATGGCCGCAAACTACATGAAAACTGCCGTAGAAGCATGAAAAAATTGATTATTTCCACTATTGATGGGAGTTGGGAAATGCAAAGTCAGTCTTGGCCTTCCCGCTAACTTGGAGCATGTGCATGTAAATTTTGGTGCAAATCCATCTTAAATTGCGGCCATGCATTCATTACACACACATATCCTGCCTTTTATATATATATATATATATATATATATATATATAAATTAACATCCTCTGTTAGTTTATCTCAAAACCATTTATAAATAGATTTTATCAAATTGGTCTAAAGTTGTGTTATACATGAATTAGAACAGTAAAGTAATTCATTGTGAAGCTACTGAAAAAACGTTTATAAGGATTAAATAGTTAATTAGCATCTTTCAAACACTGGCCAGCAATCAAAATGCAGCTTGACAAACAAATTCTATCATTGACAGAGCATGTGAAAAATGAAGTTTTAATAAAAGAATTACAAAGAAATCATTGCTAACAATCAGAAAAAGTGAACTGGAATTTTGAAACACATAATGAGGAAGAAAGGCTTGGAGAATTTAATACTCCCAGCATATTGAAGGAAAGAGAAGTAGATAAGTTCCACAAAAACAAAGAGGGTTTGTAAAGAAGTATTATTGAAAGCAATAAAATAAAAGAAAATTAGAGACATCTTCAAATAGCTAGAGATACAATAACAATCTGTTTTATTAGAATTTTTCTATTCACTATTATATATGATAATCAGAAACAGCGTAATTTATCAAAACATAAATGTCTGTGTGCGTGTGTGTTCCCTTCTCCAATGTGTTATTTCCAAGAACTTTTAGTTCTTAAATGCTTGCATCAGAAAGAATCTTTGATTAATATATTTGGGTTAGAAATCAACTAGGTTTATCTTGCATCAATTAACAAAGAGTTTAAAGATTGACCAAAAGCTACTTGAATTGATATTCTCCATTCTATGGTTTGGAATGTAAACATACAATGAAAGATATAATGGATTCTGTTGATAGTTAACATGTCTGGCACCTGAGGCTCTGAACTTTGAAATGTATCAAAAGAAAAAAAGAAACAAAAACAGTATACATCATAGAAAAGTCTGCCAACAGAAACTAGTTAAACAATCAGTACCAAAGTAGGAACAGCTGTGAGTAATTTTAGAAAGGTATGATGATACAGGACAAGGTTATATATATATATATATATATATATTATATTTCTTTTTTTGTATTGTGCCACAACAAAAAGAACACATTCAATAGAAAAAGAATATTACAATTTAAGAAAAAGAGGCTGAGCTAAATTAGCTGGAAAAACAAATTTAATTACACTTTGTTTAATTAAACAGGAATTGTAACAACAATAAAAAAAATATTATTATGTTTTACTTGTACTAATACAGTCTTCCTTTAGTTTTCTAACTATAATGATGTTTAGTAATAGTGAGGCTAGTCAGTATCTATGTTTCTGAGATGAGGTATTATGTACACTATTTACATTATTTGGACTATTGTCCTCATGTTTGTCGCCATATTTATTACAACATTTTGGCCATTGTATGCTCCGGCCTTCTTCAGGTAGTTGGAATGTCGAACTGAAACCTTTATTCCACTCACTGGGGTAGACTGTTCTAGTTCCACGTGCCATGTTTTTTAATGAATGTCAGTTGTCAGTTATCTCTTGTTAATTCCCCTCTCCAAGTTCTGCCTTAACCGGGTATTGAACTCACACTCTTTGGGTCCTGTCACTGGATCTAACTAACGCTTTTATCCACTGTGCCATGTGTCTTTGAGACATCCATTAAAAAACATGGCATGTGGAACTAAAACAGTCTATCCCAGTGAGTGGAATAAAGGGTTCAGTTTGACATTTCAACCACCTAAAGAAGGCCGGAGCGTACAACAGCTGAAGCGTTCTAATAAATATAGTGACAAAGATGAGTACAATAGTCCAAATAATGTAAATAGTGTGAGACTAGTTGTTTCCTTATAAAGAAACAGTTGTCATTCACTGACTGGAACCCTTCTTACTTTCTCTTAAAACTAGTATTGATAGGGGCTTCCTTCCTAACCTTTGAAAGTAGTGTGGAAAGTCTACATCTTGCTGCTGTTAGAAGTCTTCAAGTGATGTGTTTTTTATTATTTGGTAAAGGTCTTTGTGATACTGTAGTGCCAGTCTATGAGGCCTAATGGATATTTTTTAAGATATACAGGTTTCATCAGCTTGAAGCCATTTTTAATCTTTGACCTGAGAAAATGGCTGTATATAGCTGATGGTTTAATAGGCCACATGTCCACCCTGATCTCACTATCACGCAGGTAGCAGCTTGAGGGTGCCTTTTTGCATCATTTGCTTCTTCAAAGAAGTGGTTCGGCAGGCTCAATTGCTTCTTGAGGTAACCCTGTTACAATCTGTCAACTTTCATTGCTATAATTATCACTGAATTGGTTAGAGTCAACATGAGTCGAATGGTTGTCTTCATCTTTCATTACAGGTATTTTCATCTCCTTGTCACTCAACACTGGTTTTGTCTTCCACAGAATTGCTCACTATATGCAGAAAAGGGTGGAGGTTTCTCACACAGCATGGTATTCCATACACATAAACTGCTGGAGGACTCACTGTTCCCATCCTCCATTTTATGTGCATCTGTTTGGCAGAGTCCTTACTTGTACGACATCTCCTTTCTTGTACATACCCTGTTCAGACTCAAGCTCTAACTGAAGGATCCTGTCAACAACTTTCACTTAGACTTCATACTGGTGCAAAGCATTAGCCAGAGTAGTCGCACTGTGAATGTCATCCTTTGACATAAAGAACTAGTAAACTGCTTCCTGGGGAGATCATTGCTTTTTAGCAGCAATTTGCTTTATTGATCCATGCAATCATTCAACAATGCTATTTACAGAGGGTGCATATACACATTAGAAATGCAGGTGGACACCCCATCTTTCAGAAAACATTCTAAAGCATTTGCCTTCTAATGCACTGTATCATTATCTGTCAAAATCTGTTTTGGTAAGCTTCTCTAAAAAAAAAAAAAAAAAAAAAAGGATAGAGTCGATCCACTGGATTACAATAGCTGAATATTCATTTTGTAGAGGTTGCCAAACAGCAAACCGGTAGTCTTATAGTCTATCAGATGCAGGTAGTGAGCACCCCTCTAATGGGTGATATCCATCCCTAGCCTATACAATATACCTGCTGTTTCCTGTTTCCCTTTTCACCATCGGATTGGTGCCGGATCACTCCAGACAGGATTTAACTCAGCCTCTTTCATCATAGATGGAGCAATTTTCCTGACAAAGTTCATCCTTTATTTTACACCAATGTGTCTGTTGTGCATTTGCTTTATCTGACTTGGTTCCATACTGCTGCCAGTGACAGCACATACCAGTATCACAGGCTCTGCTTCATTTTTCATTGTTTCCAGTTACCTCTGCGAGACTCTGGTGATTCTGTCCATTTTGTGCTGATTCGATTTGATGAGCATAACATCCACCATTAACGCATACTCCTTAACGAACTCCAAGGTTTGAAGCCGCTTCCTGATCAGCATCTCATTCGCAGCCTTGGTGCTCCCTCTGGCTTTGCCTGTCAGCATGTTTGTGAGCCAACACACACACAGCAAGTCAGGTTTTTAATATATAGTCTTAGCTTTTCAGTGTATAGACAGGTTTACACCCTTTATAATAGTATCTAGCTCCATGAGGTTGATGCATTGTGTGTCCGGCTCTGGCTGCAACCAACATGCATCTTCGATAATGGACACACACACGATTCAAGCAGGACTCCAGTAGCCAAAGAACTTGTGCCAACCCACACATCAAGTTCTTTGCTATCAGCACATCACTCGCCTCTACATGGGTTGCTCTGCCTCATCCTGGTAAAAGTCTGTCAAGCATCCTTTTCAGAGAGGCATCCTCAGTTTGATCATCCCAACCTTTCATCACTGCACTTGCTCTTCATTTGATGACACCAGCCACTACTCATAGCCTTTCACAGACTGGTAGATGTCCAACAAGCTTGATACAAAAAGAGAATACTTTCCCACTGGTGACTGCGTCTGAGACATCTCGAAGCATATTATTTCCACACTTCCAAAGCTGAAATATTGTCTACCGCCTAGATAGTTCTAAGCTCCATTTTTTGGTTGCTCTGGAATTTTGATTATCAGTCCAAAGCATGATCGGTGTTTAGTGGCACTAGTTGCTGACACGATATCCTCATTTACATATATATAGGCTGTAAATGTATGCTGAGGTTGCCTCTCTGATTTTTTCATCCTGCATCACTGATTGATCTCATTATTTGGAGGGAAACATCCAGACCAAATCCCAATCTGATCAGGCATTACCTTCTGCCTTGGAAGATAACACTTTAGTACAGCCAAAGTTGTTAATTGATGCATGCTTGCAGATTGAGCATCATCTCAGATCAGCCTATCATTTGTGTCTCAATAGTCTTAATTTAAACATAAGCATCTGCTGTGTACACATCAACATGGAGATTGAGTTCCCTGCAGTCTATTACAGAACGCCCTTCCAATATGTTTTGCTATACAACTGTCATCAGTGGAAATAGCCCTCTTAGAGGTCCAAGCTTCTGCTTGGCATATGGAATAAGCCAACCGTTCCTGATCCATTGTTGCAACTCCTCTGATTTTCATTGGCACTGAATACTTTGTGATGTGGTTTTGCAACTTAGCTGGCATTTTGCCTTCTACCTGTTTCCAGGATGCACACCACTCATTCCACTGCTGATAAAATACTGCTTGTAAATCAGGTTCTTCAATCAAGGGGTACTGGCAATGCTGCACAAACAGAAACTGCCTCTTGTGTGAATCAAACCTACCTTGACTTAGACATAGGCATTTGATGGTGTCTGTTTCAATTAAGAGATCCGCTAGTACTACCAGGGCCTCCCACAATAGCCCAACCATTTCCCACATGAAGGCTGACAGGCTTAACTCTGCACATACATTTCGATTTTCCTGCGTTCAGCACACCTTGCTCATTATGGTGAGGGAGATTCTGGAGTCCACTAGTGTGATGCACTTCCTTCCACAGATATTAATTTCTACAGTTTACATCTTGACTAGGGAAGAAATTGGTGCTGACATCTTCTGGCCCTTTTCCCAGACATTCTCAGGATATGTAGCCTATTTTATCGCAGTTATAAGAATGAATACAAGGCTTTCCACTGCTTCTGAGAAGACTTTTACAATCTTTGGAAAAAGTGATTAAGGCAATTGCATTGATGATAAATTATGTCTTCAGAACCCCTAGAAGGAGGTTGCGCAGTCATTTGGTGTATCTTTTGCGCTGCTTTTGCTGCCAAGTATTTATTTTGGTTCTTGTCCTTTATTATTGCTCAAGCATGAGCGACCATCTGTTTGACAGTCAATACCTCCATCCAAGAAGAAGAGTGGAGATGTTTCACACAATGTGGCAACCCCTTGACAAAAGCACATGCCAAGCCATAGTTGCTGAAGGCCCCCTAATAATATGGCCAGTTTGCATAGTTCTGCCAAGTACACATCAATGGATTCCCCTGGTTGAAGATAATGCTCAGAGAATTGTTCATACATGATAATCCAGTCTGTCATAAATGCTGTGTAAAGGGCCAATTTTATGTGTTCAACATTTAATTTTTCCTCTTCACTTAATTGGGAATAGATGACAAACACCTCTACTAAATAGTCTTAGAGGAATCACATTCTGGCTGCTTCACTTCACACATCAAGCAAATGCATTCTGCCTTTTCTATCCATTTGATTATGTTTGCCCTGGACACTGAGCCATCAAACACTGGTCTAAGTTTGATATCGAACTTTCCCTCCAACTTAGTTTGCAGTATTGCCAAAATAGCTTTTAACTGAATTATCAAAATTCTTTTCCTTTGCCCCTGTCACACCAGCCGTGTCTCTTCAAGCAACTCCCCAGTATAAACAAATGCTGGCTTTTATTGTGTCTAATTACATGAGACATCACCCAGTCTACACAGATTGTGTTTTCCCTGCCCAGCACAGGTAATGTTATATCCCTTACGCTGAAGCGACAGGCTATGTCCACTACAGTTTCATCTGACTCAGTCCCAGTCTGTCTTGAAGTTAGAATGCTGCATTCGTTAATCTCAATTTTCTCTTCTGTATCATCACCAATTCTTAGTTTGTAAACTTTTAGCCTTGTTACTGTTAATTTACCTTGCATTATTATTTGATTATCTTGTATTATTTTTACCCTTTTCTTGTTATTGTTTATTGCAAACTTTGTCAATTCTGTTTGTTGGGCAGTTCTGCTATTTATTTATATTTTAACCATGACCACTTACTCTACAATATTTTTTCAGCTGAAAGTCTATCAATCTTCTGGAGCCAAGTTATTCTAGCTGCAGCAAATTTTTCTGAACTTCACTTTAGTGTGATAGTGGACACAAAATGGTCAAATTTTATTTGTATTGTAATCAGTAGTACAGAAACACTCAACAAAGGAAGGATGGATGGACAAATATAGATATATAAACAGATTAGAAACAATATACAGGTAGTCATAGGTAGATACAAACAGACATATGGTAATGGTAATATTAACTTTTACCTTATATGGAAACATTCAGCAGTTACTGACTGAACAGCCAGTGCTTCTTTCAATTGAAATTTTTAAAATCTTTCTAATAAAACAATTTTTCAGAAAAATAGGTTCCTCAAGTTAACTGTTATAGCTCTTTCCAGTACCGATAGTGACTTTCTTGCTGACCTTTTATTCAAAATAGTGTATAAATTCAACATCTTGATTATATCATTATTTTCTCTTCTCATTACATGTTCTATCTATTTTAGTTGTTGCTGCTGTTGAAAGTCCTCAAGTGATGTGTTTTCCGTTATTTGGTACAGTTCTTTGTGATTCTGCAGTGCAAGTCCATGAGGTTCAGAGGGAGGATCCTCTCTAAGACCTACAGAGTCCTTTCATCATAGGAACTAAAAACAGATTGTCGTAGACAGATATCCTGAGACAGACAAGAACAGTTAAATAAGAAAAGACTGGGATTGTAGTAATAGTCTAATCGAAATATTGGAAGAGTGGAAACTATAAATTGTCTCCCCCTTGACAAAAAGAAGAAGTGTGACTACTTGAGTATCAACTACTACAATATATGACTTTGTAACAGTAATTGATATTAACAGAGACAATAGATCAAAAGGGGAGATATAGACATTTTTATACTGAAGGTCATTCAATACAAAGCTCGAGAGACACTCAAGGTTGAGTGTTACTGTTAAAATGGTTATGCTGAATGATTTGTGTGATATTAATGAATGAGGAGTTGGTAACAAGTGAAGATTATAAGGATACGTATCAATTTACTAAGACAAAATGTATAGAATGTGCACTGATTTCCAAGTCTTCCATGGTAAAGGTGCATGCAGGTTCTGATAACATTTAACTTTTCTAACAAATCTTCCATTATCTCAGTGATAATAATAAAAGGTGTTGGGAAAGTAAATGAGATCTCAGCCTAGCTTTGCATTTAGATGTTAGATACCAGAAATTTAACATCCCTATATTTTCAGCATTTTCCCCATCAGTGCATAATTGTATCTGACGTTTACATTTATATACCAACAATAAGAACATTTCTTTAGTCTGATGAAGTCCTTTTAGATGATGAAATCTGTTACATAGAATTTTTTTCCATTTTGTCATTCAATTACCCAGCAATGTTCTGATATATACAAATTTATATATCATATTCTCCCTTATCAATTCACGTAAACTCTTTATGCTAATTGTAACAGTTAATTGGAAAAACATAAGGAAAATAATCTAGTGGTTGAATACTTTTGAGCATGACAGTATCTGAACACATTAAGATTGAGGTCGATAAGGACTGAGCAGGAAAGGCAATATTCATATATACATTTATCAAAACTCTGTTACCCAGCTCACTTTTTGCCAATCAGGGTGTCAGTGAACATAGATGATGGCTACTTTGATTTATTGTACAGTAATCAGTTTGTCAGCAGACATATTTCAACAGTGATCTTGCCCAACCCCAAGGCATGCTTGAAAGAAGATCTGTACATGTGCAAAAAGCAGCCAACAAACTATTGGTAATAAAGTGGTGAAAATTGTTTTCATTTGTTTTATTTTTTATCTTTTTATAGCCACTAAAGTAAATGCTATGTTTTGTTTTTTTTTTTAGAAAAAGAAGTGATATTTATAAAAGATGTTACCCTGTTAAAAACTGGAAAATTTACAGATAATACAATATTTTGTAGCATGTAAGTTTAACTGAGAGTTAGGATCATGGCCAGCATGTATTACCTCTGAATCCCCCAACTGGGTGGGGGAGGCTGATTGGTGAACCAAGGCACTACTATATGACTCTTGCTATCTTCCCAACAATTGCTTATATACATTTATATAGGTTTCAAATTAAACTAAGCACAACTGATTATTAAAGGATGAAAAACTTTTCCACAGATTTTTATGTAATTCTGGGGCTTTTTTCATCTAAATCCGTAAATTTGTTTTGGTCATGCTAAGTTTCAAAAAACACTATATTTTATCCATAATGTTGAATGTGTTAAAAGTGTTCAACTTTTTGACAGGAAAAATCTCAAGTTGATAAATATTGTCACAAAATATTGTTAATTTACTAAAGATGGAATGATCTATTATGATGTGTCTAATTTGTATTTAGATACAGTGTATTGATTTTCAATTTTTATAACTGAATTGATCATTTGTATTGCATATGATCCATTATTGTACATAATTATGTTACAATAAAATTTATATTTTATATGAATACTACCATATGGAAACAGAGATGTAGTAGAGTGGTGGGCCCCATATCATAGATTTGGTGGGGGGGGTGCACAAGACCCTTGCACCAGCCCTGGTTAGGATGCACCATAATTTACCATGAATTTGTTGGAAAATTAAAAACTGAGGGAAATTTTCCCAAGTTTCTACTAAGGAAGATTTGCAGATTCCAATCTTGATCACAAATCTGACCATCTTAATGTAGAAAGGACCATGATTTTAAGAATCAGATTTTTAAACCAAACTGAGTTAGAAAATATGTTTAATATCATAGCATGTTTTTTTAGAAAACTGTATAAGTATTAAGAGAGTTTATATTATTTTTTTTTTAAGCCTTACGCCTCGAGCAAGGTGTGAAGCCACGAGGATGCAGGGGGTTGCAGATAGGAGTGATAGAGGAAGGGATGAGGAGAGGGATAGTGGATAGATCAAGGTAACTGGAGATGTCAATTGACATTACATTTGAATAGTTGGAGATTATAGCTCTCAGGGAAACAGTAATAGGGAAGGGTGTTCCACAGGCGAGAGGTGCGAGGTATGAAGCTATTGGAGTAGAAGAGATGGCTATATTTAATAGTTTCTACAGTGAAAGGGTGAGAGCAGGATGCCAGCCTTGTAGGGCACTTGAATTCATGAAGTCTGGGAACCAGTGAAAGCAGCTCATAGGAGCAATTACCATGAAAGTATTTGTGAAAAAAGACAGAGAGAGGCGATGATGCGTCTTTGAAAGAGCAACTGCAGATGAGATGCCAGATCAAGGCCAATTATATTACATACCCCCTCTTGATCTTGTCAAGAACTCCGAGATAAACAGGTGCACCAGATCATATATGGCAGCAATATATTTATGTACATTAACAAGTAAACTTTATTACCAATAATAATAATGAAACTTCTAAACCAGAAAAAAAACCTCTCACTTATCAGCCATGTTTATAATTAAAAGCCTTTTTCTATCTGTTCTGCTATGAAACATTAGAAAAGATTTTTCCAAGACTGATGTCTTCTTTATGTTCTGTTAGCCACCAGTTTATATATACAGAAGTTTGTAATGAATTGAATACTTTTGATACTGTACCTCATAAAGTTCGATTTACTTGAACCATAACACCTGCCTTCCCAGTCTCTAAATCCTATTGTATTGAGATTTTGATACAAACTTTATAGCACCAAAATGAATCAATTTGTTTGAAAAGTAGAATGATATACATTACAAGTAAATTAAACCAAAAGTTCTTTTTCCTCTAGTATCAATTGGATTTGAATACAGTAACAGAAAACATGTTCTCACTAAGACCAGTATTTTACAACATTATCTATAACAACTAGTGACTAAAAGAACTGGAAGACAATTACTGACTGTGCTTTCACAATATAGATGTCAATTCTAAAATTTTATAGTTAGGCATCTACTTAATGCATAAGAGCAAAATGTAGATGCTTAGATATAAAAAGAATGAGGAAAATTGATGTTTGTATTTATAAAAACAAGGTCCCTAATTAAAGTGTCTTTCTCTTTATTGTACAGGGTGCAATGGATAAATTGTCATTGGAATTACACAAAAATGAAAATAACACTGACATCTCATTTTGACAGATATATTTACCAAAATTACAAAAAAAATATCTTTAAATACTAAAGAGTGAATTTATTCAATAAAATTGTCATTGGCTTCAATCGCAGCCCCCAGACAACTTTGGAATCTCATGTAACTCATTGGGATGGTTTCCTTGTTTAAGTTTGTGAATGCTCCTTCAGTTCATCTACAAGGAATATTTTACAAGGAATTTTGTTTATCTCTCTCTCAACTGCACCCCACACATAATAATCAAGGAAATTGCAGTCTGGGGAGAATCAGGCCACCTAACTCCCCAGATTGCAATTTTAATTTTGTGGGGTTAACTGTTTGTCCATAATTAGGTGCTACCACCTTGGGTCAAGATGGATCTAGGATCACCAGCAATTAAGAGGGGGTTCCATGCTCCTCAAAACCTTCTGATCAGTGGCCTTGCTGTTGAATGTAGTTTATCGTCTTATCCAGGACACGGATGTAGTTTATTGTAATACCCAGGACAGAGTCCTATGTTAACTAAAATGAAGTTTAACAAATATCTGTTTTTGTGCATGTGTGTGTACAGACATAATTGTCTATATACATGTATTTTTGTACAGGTTTATTCATTTGTACTTATTCTCTCTCAGTCATGTCTCTTTAAAATGTAGATTATCATGGCTCTTCACAGCTTCCTTTTTTCTTTTAATATCTGTAAACAGTGTATTGCCATTGCTAATGGTTTTCATTTACCATATTCAGTTTTGAATTCAGACTTGTCCTCCTTCTATAATGGTGGCAAACCAAGGCTACACTGCCAATTCTAGCCTGTTATTTTATACATATCTAGAAAAGAGATGAAATTATGCTTTGTCAATGGTATTAGTACAAAGTGAATAATAACTGCTTCAGCTAGAACTTGAACTCTGCTTTCTGATTTCATTTTCTACATTGTTAACCACTGGGTTATGTACATGTCCTCTGGACTCATTACAACCAGTGCAAATTATCTGAAATAGGGCAATTACATTTTGTCAAGAAAGTTAGAGCATATTTGCCACCTGGGCAGGTGATATTTTCAGTGTTATTTTTAGCTAAAAGTACAGACTTTGTAATATTAAATTTAACACATTGATTTTGGCATTAGAGTAAAAGAAATTAAGAGATTCTCTCAGAATTTCAATGGAATATTTGAAAATTTTCTTACAAATACTTTATTAGTCTTATTTTTATTCATATTCAAACAGTATTTTAATAATAAATTTATCCTTTATTTTCTATATTCTTTAACATCAGTTACTTATATAGTAGGATGTGAGAGTAGTATTATGGTTAGTAATATGGAAAGATAAATCAACAAGCCAAGTTTGAATTCTTCATGAGATCATTATGTTCTCTTTTGAGCAAATACTCTTGGAAAAAGTATGGATTCATTTCTTCTGCCCAGCTAGCTGGACTGACTGGGACCTTGAGGTGGCAACCAGTCTAGGAGAAGAAAAACTAAATTCAAAACCAGCCTGAAGAGGAATAGCTTCCATCAGGCTATTTTGCCACAGACATGGCCTTGCTGCTATGGTTGCAGTACAAGTGGATTATGGGACTTCTGACAAGATAACTGGTATAATATCAATGAACTATATTTAATAAAATTTAGTTTGTCCTCTTTGAATTATGTAAGTAACTTCTCGAGACAAATAACAACTGATAATTAATTTTAATTAAGTGAACAACCTGGCATTTGATATAACTGAAGAAATCCTGATCATTTTCCCAGTATTTCTAACCACTGGACTAACTCTGCATAAGCAAGGTGGACTTTCTGTTATTGCATTAAAAACAAGCTTAGAGAAGCAGATGTTTAGATTGGATTTATGCAGGTCTATTGAGATTTCCATGCAGTTCTAAGTTTTAGTGAATCAAGGGTAGAAGCAAAGAATGAGAAAAAGAGAAAGTTGGAATTAAAAAAAAAAAAATCATTGATAAGGTGGAAGGAAAAGAGAAAATATACAGGAAAGGAACTGGTGGGGGTGGAGGCTATCAGGTAGTTACATGAAAAGGTTACCAAGGAAACAGGACATCTAAAAACAATTGAGTGCTTGCAACAAAGTATTATATATTTCTCAAAAGATATGAGACAACGAATAAGACAGAAAGAAGTATATGATCTCTGTGTTTGTGCTATATCCGGTGCTGGCTGTCGACCATATATTCACTCTCTGGAAACAGGTTTGTTCATTAAGTTGTCTGGAATTCTTTTTAATGCCCTGATTGAGTTAAGGATATCGACAAATCCTGTTACCTTAACTGAGTCAAGTTAAACAAACAGTGTCTGCCATTCCTTCATGCTTAGGCACTGCTTTCTTTAAAGGAAGAAGAAAAAATAACAGACTCTTGGCTGCAGCAAAAGTATATCATAACAATAAAGAAGATGGTTTTATCTCCAAGACAGCATCAAACATCAGCGAAAATAAGCTTAGCTGCAAGACCCTGCAAGAGCAATTTAACTCTCTCAGGAAGAATTACATATACATAAGTTCAAAGTCAAAAGAATAAATAAATAAAATAGGACAAAATTATAATATACTCATGTACAAAATATTTTTAAAAATTTAATTTTATTAAATATATAAAAATAGGCAAAATCTGATTAAAACTTTGTTATGGTTGAGAATAGTACTTTAGGCTTTTTATTACTAATGCCAAGTCAATTAAGGTCATTATATTAGTATATTGCCAAAATGATGACTCATTCACTATTTTCTTTCAGTCATTGCAGCATATCAATGAGATAATTTCATATAAGATAGAGCATCAGGAAAATTATATATATATGTATGTGTGTGCATATGCATGCATAATTACATGCACAAATATACATTAAATATGAGTCGTATTTTGAATGCTTCAACCATTATTATAATGAATACTTCATATTTAAAATAGAGGCTCCATTTTTATTTATTAAATAGTGTGTATTATGTCTATCAGACGATGCATTCAAGAAATCTTGTTAAAGAAAAATGAGTTCCCCAGTAGGGGAAACCACTGTTTGACCCAGTGTGCTTTACTGCAATCTTCTCCAGGGAAAGCATTCTTCTTTAATATTTCTCAAATACACAGGTTGATAAACATAATACTCACGGTTTAACAAATAAAAATAAAGTGTTTATCCACTGTAATAACAACTGAAGTAATAAAAATGTTGGATTAAAAATAAATTTATTAATTCATGAAAAATACTAGCTACATAAAACAATTTTCAGCTCCTTTATCCATGTTATACATTTAAAACAAGAGAGCAAGAGGAGATTTTATAATTTGCTTTATAAAAAGATACAAAGATATCATAGAGAAATGAACATTTCCCATTTTGGATCACTCAAATGACCAAATATTAGATATTTTGAGGAATAGATTCTTGGGGTCGAGCCAAGAACTTTTTACCATTTGATCATATATATTAATATTTATATATATATATATATTCTTTTTTTTCTGCACACAAACATATACAGATTGAGGTAATGTGACATTCTAAACTTCACAACAAAGGGATTCCCAAAATAATTCTGTTTGCTTGCTCATTTGGTCAGATTCTGAGAAATGGATTTGGCAAGAATGTTTTAGCATCCCCCACCACACTCACACCTCTCCATATATATATATATATATATATATATATATATATATATATATATATATATATATACCCAAGTATATAATTGGTATATACGGAATGAATTCCAATAACCAACAATTACTATTCTTAAAAGAGTGCTCAATACAAAGTAGAGCAGATATAATTATTTTTTATAAAAAAAAAAAAATTATAACATAAGTATGTTATAAAATCACTACAAAAATAGCCATTTTGTTTCAACACACTCTGTGTCTTATCAAGTGATGATGTTGAAAATAAAATAAATGGTTTTAAAAGTTTCAGATTAATTAACGATCCTACACTAGAAGGAAACATTGTTACAAAAGCTAGAATAACCAATCAAAAACCAAGTATAGAAAGATTCAAAAGCTTGACAACGAAATCATGTTATAATAGCTATTCAGATCTTTAAAATACATGTAATATTAAAAATAATTTGTACTAACCAATAATTATAAATTAAAAACTGGCAATTTTAAAATCCAAATTTAATCACTATTAAGTTTATGGCTATTTTTGTAGTGATTTTATAACATACTTATGTTATAATTTTTTTTTTTTTTAAAAAAATAATTATATATATATATATATATATATATATATATATATATATATATATAAAAGAATGCATGGTATTGTAATGAATAGTGGTTCATAATGATAAAAAGGATCTCGATTTCCAAATGAGCATTACATTAACTTATGGACAAATAGACTTGGGAATAGTATTATTAATTCATCTTTTGTCCCCCAGCTATGGGTTAAATAGTTGGAGTAACTGTACACGTTAGCACAGGGTGGCAACTAGTCTAGGAAGAGGACAACTCATAATTTAAAACCTGAGAAGGATTGTTTCGAGAGCCTGTGGCACACATATTGTTCACCAATTTTTTGTATTTGCTTCTTTTGGAAAGTGTGTTTGGTTCTATACAAGCCTTCAACACTATTGTCAAATCATTTGCTGTTTAATTCTAAGAAATAAGCAGCTGGACCTGTATATGTTAAAAACATTGGAAGTACAAAAATTATATGACACACCAGTTTTTATTCCCCCATCCCCGCTTCTTACATGATGATAACTTAATATCTTTCTTTCCCCCTACTCTCTATATGAAATCATTATTCTTAATTTTTAAACCTAGAGTAAATCTTTCCATCTTTATTTGGTTTACAGGTCTGAAGATTTGAAGCCATGTTTTATAAGCTTCAATGAAATAAAATATCACATAAGGTTTTTTAAATGTTTGTTTTTCATTATATATATATATATATATATATATATATATATATATATATACATAACATACTTACACACACAGGGTGTAATGGGTAAATTGTTGCCATTTATATTTTTAATTTAACACAGACTTTGTCTTTCATTTTGTCGACTGCTCAGTACAGTAAGGTCAGTTGGACACTGTCTTTGAAAAAAAGAGCCCCATGATGCACTTCACTCGCTAGAAATATGGAAACAGCATGCTGTACTGCTTGACATTTAAACTGAAAGCTCCAATACAAACATTTCAGAGTGTTTGGGTGTTAATCTGAGGACAGCACAGATAATTTGGAAAGAATTGGATGAGTCTCATGGTGATTACGAAGGTATTTGGAGTGATCATAAGTGATGGCAATGTTATGCCTCCATTCATCTTCCCACAGCGCCTCAGACTTTTTCAGGAAAATAGGTTTCTCTAGTTCAGTAACTGTTATCAGACATTCCCGTATTGATGGAAGTTTCCTTCCTAACCTTTTCTTTGATGTAGTGTTGAATGTAAATATTTTTGATTATGTAATTATTTTCTCTTCAAGCTACATATGCTTATCTATATTAGCTGTTGCTGAAAATACACAAGTAATATCATTTCTGTTATTTCGTACAGATCTTTATTTCTGTTTTGCCAGTACACAAACAGAATGATGGTCCTTACTGAGACCTACAGAATTCATTGATATGAGAAAAATGCAGTATAGAACTGAGAGTTTAGAGATTTCTAAACAAGTTTTGTGTAATGCATGACATTCATATGAAAGTCTTGATTCCGAGAAAGGTATTGAAGGAAATGATTTAAGTATTTAGGTTCATGTCTTATAGCAACTTACTTGAGTAAAAATACTCATAGTACAACCTACCCTATATTCAATTTCCTTATCTCTGGTATTAAATTTGTTATAACTAAATAAAGAAGACTTCAATGATTTTTTTTTATTTTCAAATAAAGACTTCCTTAATAAGTGAATTGACAATTTATTATAATGATTTTATTACTAATAAAGAGAGTACATATAGTATGTCAGAGTGGTTCTTTGGTTGCCTATTTAGAGTCAACTTAATCTTTACCATCTGTCTATATTTCTGAGATGAGGTATTGTAATTATTTACATTAGTTACATTGTTTGGGCTGTTGTCCTCATCTTTATTGTCAAAGGATGGAGCATCCAAAGGTTGATACATCATGAACATCATAATAAAGATGAGGACAACAGTCCGAATGATACAATTAACCTTTTCTCATATCTTCAGTGGGGAAAAACTGAAAACTGTACAAATTTAAATTTAAGACAATTCTTTGAAAAAAAAAGATTTCTCTCACCTTAATTTTGATCAAGTTACACTTTATACGACACAAAATAATCCAGTCTGGTTTCATGAAGTTTAATATCCAAACTAATTCTTTTTGTGTCGCATATTGTTTCAAGATGTAGGTAATCATGCCTCTTCATAATTGCCTATATTTTATTTATATGCTTTATTTTTCTGTCTTTTGTTGGCCTAACTTTTGTCTCTTTCTCCTTATTCTACAATCCACTTACACAAACTTATTAAGAAAGATTACTTATTTTTTCTTGCTTCTTTTACCTTCAGTATGTCCTGAGTGATAAATTCTCCAATGTCTCTTTCCTCTTATGTGTATCAAAAATTTGAACTGCCTCTTCTTAATTGTAAGTATACTTTTCCTTGTAGTTCTTATTTGTGTTTAAACACCCTTGTTAGTCCTATGATCTGTCCATAGTATTGTAAGCATCCATTACTATATAGAAGATTAGATATAACATAGTTGTTTAGTGTGCTTTTCATTATTTAAAATAAAATATTCCTTTCTCTTAATACTTTACTCATTTTCTAGAAGACATCTTTCATTATTCCTTTGCACCTTCAGATTTCAGTGTGTCATTTTCTATCAGCACTCACCTGTTAACTGAATTTCAGCACCTACCTAATTTTGTTGTCCCTCACAGCTGACAGTTTAGATATTTCTGAACTAGTTTTATGCCATGCATGACATACCTATACTGGTAGCAAACCACCTGCATATGAATAGAAAATGAATTCAATAGACATACAAAAATAAAAAGGGGTGTAAGACAAGGATGCATCTTCTCACTGAACTTATTTAAACTATACAGTGAGGCTTTAGACCTACCAGGATTCATTATTGGCAGCCACAATCTTAACAACATAAACTATGCAGATGACAAGGTGTTGATAGCAGATATGGAAAGGAAACTACAAAAACTCCTACAAAAGTTAGTGAAGGAAAACAAGAAGAAAGGACTAAACATCAACAGCAAGAAGATGGAATGCATGGTTGTTAGCAAAAGGAACAGCCCAAGATGCAAATTACTAATTGAAGATACCAAAATCAAACAATTATAAAAATTTAAATATATTTAACAGAGGATAGTAAGTGTGACACTGAAAACTGAAGGTGCATTCAGATAATCAAGATGCCTTCAAAAAGTTAAGCAGAGTATTAAGAAATAGAAAAATTTTGTTAGAAACAAAGAAAAGAATACTGAACTGTTATATATCAGTCCTCCTATATTGCAGTGAATGCTGAACAATCTCTTCATCGATGAAGAGGTAGTAGAAATGTACTTCTACAGGAAGATGCTGAATGTACTATGGACTGAATATATAAGCAATAACATAGTTTTAGAGAAAATGGAAACCAAAAGGACACTTAACATCAAGAAGAGATAGTTGAAATGTCTAGAAAACATAATGAGGAATGAGAGCTTGGAAAATCTGATACTCACAGGACAGATTGAAGGCAAGAGGAACAGAGGAAAACAATGCATAACTTACTTAGTGAGTTTGAATAAATGGATGTTAGAAAAAGGTTTAGGATAGATAACAAAAAGACAAAATTTATCAAGAGCTGCAAAGGACAGGAAATTGTGGAGAATCATGATCGCCTATGTTCTGAAGGAACATAGCACATAGGAGAATACATAGCTCACAACTGTTTCTTTTTGTTGACAACAAAATATATTTTATATATATATATATATAAACACACACACTCACATATATATATGTGTGTGTGTGTGTGTGCATTTAGGCTGCAATTTTTTGAGCACGTTTTGAAAAATGAAAACATTTTATGAAACATACATGCAACAAACTATTTCTTATTTAACAGTTAAAATATTTAATCCTTGAAAATGGCTAAATGTATAGCTAAAAGCGTTTGAATAAAAAGAACATTCGGACAGTTTTTATATAATTTATCATCTGAAAAGAAAAAAAATATTAGATCATATGAGAAATTGTATAAAAACCTAAATAAAAGCACCTTGTCTGTCATATTCATATATATATATATATATTGTGCAGGTGTTGTAATAACAGCATAGAATGAGAAATCAAAGAGCTGAATTTGGATTCCAGTTGAATTTATTATAACCACTTATGCACAAACAGCTTTGGGAAAGGTATGAATCAATCTATCTCCCACAGCTATTAGTTAAAAGGTAAAATAGAATAAGCTCTTTGACTTTGGTTATTTTATTTTGTTTTCATTTGTGTTGTATTTTCTATTTGTTTGCTATCTTATCACTTTGTCAGATTCTCATCTATATTTGATCCAATTTTATATATATTATATAAATATATATATATATATATATATATATATATATATATACACACATCATGTATATTTATTTATTGTTTGTAATGCATGCAACATTTACATGTATTAGTTATTTCCCTTGCACTGATGACACCAGGTGAGATTGTTTTGTCAATGATAAACTGCTTAAAGTCAAGAGGTGAAAAGACCAACTCAATGAAGATGAATTTTTAAAAAATTTCCATTATTAATATTGTTATCATCAAATACCACAGATACATAAAAAACAATAAAGTCTAGTTGCTGTCCTCAACGGAGGAGGTAAAAGTTTTTTTTTTTATTTGTCCATTGAACATTTTCTTCCACCAACCTAGATTTATTAGATACTTCACTTGAAATCCAGACTTAACTCACCAATATGAAAAAGATTTAGGCTTTTAAATCTGAAGAACTGACAAGAGTAGCAAGAAAAAAATATGAATATCACATCTTTTTGATTTTGTTTTCACTTTCTGTCTAGAAAACATTTGCAACAGCTTGTTGTCATATAAAAATAAATACAAATTTAACACAAATGCACTATTCCAAAATATCACACCTTGTTTTTTTTTTATACACAACTCGTTTACAAGGAATTGAACTCAAATCTGGCTAAGTCTGAAGCAACTCTACTACTAACATCAATGGACTTAAGCAACTCAAAAAAAGAAAAATGTGAAATTAAATAAAAAGAAATACTAGATACATTATTTCATCCTGCATTCAAGAATTCTACCAATTGTACTAGTTTTGTTAAAAGAACAAAAACTATCAATAAACTCAATATTAACTTCCCAGATAAAGCAACCCAATATATCTTTGCAATGTATATACAGAATTACACTGAAATGTCATTTTTTGTCTCTTTTTTAAACACAAGTTGAAAAAAACCCTTTAACAATCTGACCAACCAAAGTATGAGGCAAAATCTTTTTTATTTGTCCATAGAACATTCTCTTCCACCGAACTAGGTTTATTAGATAAAAATCCATTGAAACTAGACTTAACACACCAATATGAAAAAGATTTAGGCTTGTAAACTTGAGTTCTTGTGAAAAAATTAAGCAACACCAGTACAGGTAAAAATGTTAAGTTGCTTATTTTAAAAAAAAATATATATTTGAATTTGTCATGATTTTTGTAAACTATAATAGAGTCTTAAAAATAATTAACCTTGAAAACTAACTAGTATACATAAATATCATATTTTTGACATCACGAAACACTGCATGTGTTAACTTTGAAAAAATATCAAGTAATAACGACATTGTCTTTTTATCATTATGATAGTCTTTTTTTTTTTTTCACAGAGTGAAGTTGTCATGAATTAACTATTCATGACAACTCCAGGAAAATTGAAAACTGATACCAATGTAAATAATTTTATGTGAACTTTCACAGAATAAAAAATGAGGAAAAGTGATGAAATATATTTTAAAATCATTCAAGCAAGCAAAAGTCTTAAAACCAAAGAGCGATAAATCTCATCTTTTTATGCAAAGAATATTTATTTATTTAACCCTACATATATAGCCTCTCACACTGTTTTATTAACATAATGTTTCATACTTTATCATCTGCAAACATCTTTCTGCCATTTTTCTTTGCTGTTCACATCAAAACATGTTTGGTTTTATTATCTTTTTATAAAGAAATGCAATAACAAATAAAATTTATTTTTGTTTTTGTATAGGGTACTGCACTATAAGCTTTCTGTTCAAACAATTCTTAATACTACATAAATTTTGATATTAATATGATAATGAATATACATGAAAAATGAAGTAGACATAATATATTTAAATTTATATGCCCAAATTTTTATTTTTGTTTTATTTATAAAATAAAAAACAAGAAAAAAATCATTTAATTTGTTGGATTTTTCCATTTATATATATATATATATATATATCACTGTCTGAAACACAATTTTTCAGGAATGCTTAAATCAAGTATACAGTCATGCAGAAATACATAAGTTTGTAGCCTAATGAGGAATGAAGCATTTATTTTACTCAACAGATATCTTTCAATGTAATCTCTCTGAGAGGAAAATAATAATCGCATGGATTGAAATTTAATTTTTCAAATCAAAACTTAGCTAATAATGACAGACTTTTTGATCCATACTCATATGGTGTACATGTAAACATGTAAATCAAACTGTTCTTTTGCTTCCATATTCTGTGGAACTTCTGGATGTGGACGATCAAAGCTCTCCATAACTTCCTATCCTTTATAGCTCTTAGAAATATTTCTTTTTTAATATCATTTCCAGTTCACATTCTATTATCTACAATTTTAGTAAGGAGATCACTTGATGTTTCCCTCTGCCCCTCTTGCCGTCAATATGTTCTGTGAGTGCCAAATTTGCCAAACGCTCTTTCCTCATTATGTCCATGCTTAGAATATTGCTGCCATATATGGTCTGGCACTCCTGCTATATATCTAGAACTCCTTGATAAAATCCAAAGAAGAATCAGCAATATTATTGGTCCTGATCTGGCATCTCAGCTTCAGTCACTTTCCCACTGCTATAAAGTTGCTTCCCTATGACTTTTCTATAAATATTTTTGTGGCAACTGTTTGGATGAGCTATTCCCTATCGTACCTAGATTTTATGAATTTAAGTACAGTTTTAGATTGGTGACAAGGTCTCACCAATTTACAGATGCAATTGTAATTTCTATTCTAACAGTTCCTTTTCTCACATTTCTCACTCATGGAACTCTTCCAGCTCCATGCTTTAATCTTCAAAAATTTAAATGTCAGTCACTATCATCTGTCCTCCTGATTACTCATATTTTGTTCTTGCTCACTAGAAATGTCCCTCATTATTTGTTCTAAAACATTCAAGCACCTCACGCTGTTTCAAAGCATAAGCATCCTTTTGTATTCAAATTAACAAAAACTGGGTCTCATCAGTATCTTTAGATCCTTTGAATTCTTTGGAAATGAAGATGTTTAAATGCATATATTTTTTACTCATTTCAACACAAACAAAGCAATAAAGCCAGTAAGACACAAGGGGTTACTGAGTGCAAGAGAATACAAGAAAAAAAAATCACTATTAAGGAGAGAGAACACTAAAAAAAAGTGGATTTAAGAAGGCAGAAGATAATGATTGACATTGCATTTAAATTTTTGAAGATCAAACTTGACTGGGAAGCAAGAAGCGAGAAGAGAGTTCCACAGTCAAGAAGTGTGATAGAAGAAACTGTTAGCATAGAATTTAGAGTTACATCTAATCATTTCAACTGTAAGATGATGAGACCTTGCTGCCAATTACCATGAAAATATTTATAGAAAAAGCATAGAGAAGCAATATTACAGTAGTGGGAAAATGACTGATGATGCCAGGTCAGGACCAATAACATTGCAGATTCTTCTTTGTATTTTATCAAGAATCTATAATATATAGTAGAAGCACCAGACCAGATGTGGAGGCAATATTCAAAATATGGATGAATGGTAGATTAATAAATACGTAAGATACATTCTGGCAGGAAAAATTGTCTAGCACAACACAGGTAACCAACTGATTCAATATAATCTTTCCACTTCATGTCAGTGGAAAACAAGAAGGCATAATGTATCACTGTCCGGGACATTAGCCATTCATATATATATATATATATATATATATATATATATATATATACACACATGTACAAGCAAAAAGTGTTCTCTCAGATGTTTGAAAGAGAGTAGTTTCATTTTGGAGGTGTTGAAATTAACAAGCCATTCCTTACCCCAGTTAACAACAGATTGCAGGTCATATTTGAAATCAGCTGCTAATGTGACCTTATCAATCTGATCAGACTTAGTATTAAGACAGGGGGTAAATAGTTGCATTATAGATACTGAAGTGAGAACTGGTGACATCAGAAAGGTCGTTGCTGAAAGACACCTGCATTAATGCAAAAGGATCTAGAAGAGTGGCTGTTCAACTTTCATTTCCCAATTTGATAAGACTGAATCAGTACAAAAATTTGTCTAGAAATTTGCCTTTCAAATTGTAAAGATCAACAAGTCAAAACCTGCCAAATACCTTCAAGATATCCAAAGCAACAACTTATAAGCTTGATAAACTTTTAAATCATCAGCCATTGACCTAGAGAAGCAAAAGTCATTGTTTATCTGAAAGAGGATCCTGCAAGGTACAATGCTTAACCAATTCAGAGTTAATTAGAGCCTTTAGTACATTGCCAAAAAGATTAGAAAGCTAATAGGTCTGCAGAAGGATCAGACAGTTCACCTGAGTTCTTAGACTGGAACTACAAAAAGAAGGTTTCCAACAAGCAAGAAGCAGCAAAGCATTTATTTCTAAATAAAGATATAAATATAAATTCATTTGACTTAGCCAACAAATAGAAAAGGAGTGCTAAGAAAGTTCTCGGCCTGGCCCACTTCCCAAAATAGTGATTTTTGGCAAGTGAACTGTATTGAACAATTTCAACACCACCTTGTAGCTATAAAGTTAAATTTATGTTGAAATTTATATGGGACTTATTCAGAAAATATAGGTTTGAACTTGAACAGATCAAAATTTTAGGATGCAACTTATACACCATGATTATCTGTTGAGAGAGTGATGCGATAGCAGTTTTTTTTTTTACAGCGTTTCCCCCAAATAATTTTTTAGCTGAATGATGTCCACTTTACAAAAGCATCCCAAGTCTGAATGATTAAATTTATCAGGTGCTCTACTGGTGTTGTCTTTACATGTATATATTTCTTAAGAAATAATACTAAATGTTCATTAATCTAGTCTCTACTCAGTTGCACAGAGATTACATCCACTCATCAGGAGAATTAACTGTAAAATTTAATTTTGTTTTCAGAAATTATAATTTTCTAGAGGTAATATTATCTGCAATTTAACTTTATTTAACATGAATGCTTATCTCTTGATATTGAGCACTAAAGTTACAAAAACTGCTTGCCTTACAAATATTACCTTTCAGAAATATTCTGGTCCATCTCATTTTTGGGGTGAAAGGTGAAGGTTAATATTTTTCTCCATGAAAAAGCACATCAAATATTTAGAAGTAAAAACAATGCAACTTAACACCTAAGTTTCGATGTTTGCAACTCATTCTGTGTCACCAGTTTTTCATAAAACCCAAAGACAATATCAGTAGCCACAATGAATAAAGATTATCTTTATTTGATCCAAGTTGCTTTTAATTGTTTACAAAGTTCAAAGACAATTCAAATTAAAATATCCTTCAGGACTTAACCTGCAACACACTTGTCTGAAAGAAAAACTCAAAAGTGAAAGAAAAACTCAAAAGTGAAAGAAAAACTCAAAAGTGAAAGAAAAACTCAAAAGTGAAAGAAAAACTCAAAAGTGAAAGAAAAACTCAAAAGTGAAAGAAAAACTCAAAAGTGAAAGAAAAACTCAAAAGTGAAAGAAAAACTCAAAAGTGAAAGAAAAACTCAAAAGTGAAAGAAAAAACTCAAAAGTGAAAGAAAAACTCAAAAGTCAAAAGAAAAAAAACAAAAGTGAAAGAAAAAACTCAAAAAGTGAAAGAAAAACTCAAAAGTGAAAGAAAAACTCAAAAGTGAAAGAAAAAACTCAAAAGTGAAAGAAAAACTCAAAAGTGAAAGAAAAACTCAAAAGTGAAAGAAAAACTCAAAAGTGAAAGAAAAACTCAAAAGTGAAAGAAAAACTCAAAAGTGAAAGAAAAACTCAAAAGTGAAAGAAAGAATTCATTGAGCTTTACATTTTCAAAACCACTGTCTTCTGTAGATGACAATTTGAGCCCTCACTGACTTTCAACAAACTGGACAAGAATATATATATGAGTGATGTAAGTGAAAACATTCAACCAGACAGACTGACAGATAGACTGAAACATAGCTAAGTCATGAGACAAATTGACAGATGTCTAACTCCTAGGTTGTCATCTGTTGATATCCAATACTTATCACTGTCCCAAAAAAAATATTTTTTTTCAACAAACATGCCATGTAATATTCACAAATTCTCCACATATATTATGTAATGCTAGTTGTCAAATACAAAAATACATTATCCATACAAATTTATTCTCTGAATTTCAAATATACACATTTTGTCCTATTATAAACATATGCATATCTTTGTACAAGTTTGAATGTCAAAAAAAGAGATGGGTTCATATACAAAACTTCTTTCATAAAAAAAAGCTGCCTTGGCACTGAAAATCAATTTCTGAGGCAGTAGCTCCCCATTAATATTTGCTAAACTGGCATATTTTAGAGAATTTCACTTTGAAAATGTTCTATGTTTATAACGTACATTTAACAAAATTAGGATTTTCGAATCTTCTTATAAGGAATTTAAATTATCAAGAGTGTATCCTATGACAACAAGAATCAGAAGAATATATATATATATATATATATATATATATATATATATATATATGTGTGTGTGTGTGTGTGTGTGTGCAAGAATAACATTATCTGTGCAGAAATGGGCTAAACAAATTGTTCAAATTCTGATACTTTTTGTTTTAATCCATTTGGAAGACATAAACCCATCTTGCTACCACTATGTGTTTAAACAGCAGAGTAGACAGGGTTGCCTTCGATGGCAGCCAGTCTAGGAGAAGGAAAAGTGAATTCAAGGGTTATGTTTCAGTACACCTACTTCCCTTCAGCTTTAACATTATTCTAGAGAACTTAAATTTAGTGAGAATGAAGCCCAAGGAGAAATGTTTGCAGCACACAGTTCACCATTTCTCTGATATCAGTTCTTTTGAAAAGTGTATCTGGTTCTACACAAGTTTTCATGACTATAGTCAAAGCATCTATCTGGGTAATCAAATACTTCAGCTGTTAGACCCTCATATGACAAAAGCAACAGGAGAGCCCATCATATATACATATATATATGTACATATACCATTAAATAAGGAACCAGTAAGAAAACCTTTCTAAATTTAACAGGATCCCATGTACTATTTAGTTTCATCAGAAATCTTAGCAGGGGAGTGGAACAAGGAGGTGTTGACTGATTTTTAAATTCTATACTGTTTTATTGGTTGCATAAACACAACATTCATGTTTGCATGTCATATGCTTACCTCATGGAATCTGTTTAATTTTACAAACAACACACACTATATATATATATATATATATATATATATATATATAAAAACAGAAGATGTGCGTGTGTGCTATTTATGCATGTCCACATTTCTCAACCAATTTCAATGAAAATATGCACATGTTGCAAATTTAGCAAATTAGGTCACGACCACCTTTTCAATCTCCAGGCCCCCAGGTTTGGCAGAAAAATTGATAAAACTGAAGGTGGGTATGACTTTTTGCAAAAACCAATGGAAAATTAAACAAAATTTTCATTGGATGAGCTGATGTTCTTTGCACTTCATGCAAAACATAGCTCATACAAGGTTTATGTACAGTGCTTGATAGTTTTCCTGTGACTTTGGCTTCACACAGAAAATTGCAAAAAACTGTAAGAAAAAATTGGGGTCTTTCATACTATTTAAAATAAAAACTTGAATAATTTCCTCATTTTTTATCCAATTTTCTTCAAACATGTCTCAAAAATTTGCTATCATGCAAGAAATAAAATTTTAGTCCTGCTCGCTTCCTAGCATACAACAAAAAACGATGAAAAACTGTTCAAAAAGCCCTTTTTTCAACCATTATGCCCTGGTTTTTCATCCAATGCTTTCTAAATTTGCCATGTAAATTACATATGAGACACAAACTGTTTTGCATGAATGTGTGGTTTAGATTATTTCAGTTAAATTATGAAATCTGCAATAAACTAGGTCCCAAATAAGGCTTTTACCATTTAGCCAATAGTTTTTCATATGATTCCATCCTAAATTGGTATTAAAACAATCTTTGATTCAAATATTGTTTGAGAAGGATTATTGAAGTGTTAAGAGGTAAAAATTCCTGAAGAACCTCTTATTCACCACAGCTTTACAGTAAATGTGCAACGGAGGCGGGGGGGGGCATTCATGTGATTACACTTGCAGTTGAAACAAGCTCTGATGTTTCATCCCTGTTTTTGCTTGATTATTAGATTTGTGAACAATGCCATACTATTAGAAATTTATTGAATATCTAAAACACTGAAACAATAAAACCCCAAGCAATGACCACACAAGGTTTAGGTATTTAGAACAAGCAAACACTTGCAAAGGACATATCATAAAAAAAGATGAGGTGGGGAGTAGCTTAATATACCAACGGAAGATGCATGCAAGCGGGGATATATATATATATATATATATATATATATATATATATATATATATATATATATATATATAATGTGTGTGTGTGTGTGGATCATTTATAAAAGTCCAAGAAACAATAAAGGCATTTTAATTTTAATCACATGAGAAATTTATATCCTACAGTGAGTTATCATTGTTAAGTATAAACTTCTCATATTTCAATACCAGTTCTGACAGTTTGGTCGGATAATCTGTTTATCCAATAAACAGAAATACAAACATATGATCCAAAAACAGAACTTAGTAATTTTACTTTAACCATGTAAAAAAAATCCCTTTATTTTTAACTGTTGATTCAATGCCAAAGAAAAATGAAACAAAAATCTCAAACTCATAAACGTCAGAGACATCAGGATTTCCATAATATGTTTTATTAAGCAATTAGGAAGTGTCACCTAAATGGTGTTCCTCCCACACCCATCTCCTGCATTAGTTTCAAAAGCCAGACACTTTCAATATAAAAAAAGAAAAGAAAAACAGTTACTCAAATGTGATAGAATATTTTCTGTTATTCTGTTTGATTATCACAAGTTCACAAACCAAGATGCCATCTTTTGTTGTTTGGTGCTAAAACATTAAAATCTACTGTGACATCTTTGATGATGAAAGAGTTAATCAGGTTTTTGTGAACTGATGATTAATGAAATATTGATTGATGATGAATGATTAATTGCAGATTCCTAAAAATGTTCTCAAAACTAATATCAGTTGCTTTTAAATCATTAAAAGCTTGTAAGTTATAATAATAATATTGGTGTTGTAAACAATAAAATCATTTCCATTATTTTATGATCAAAATTCACACCCGGAAGATATGAAAACCACTCGAAACTGCTTATTCGCCATACTTTAATATAATTTTGAAAAGAATAAAGTGCAAGGTTTCATATAACCACCGATACTGACTTACGTTTTTTTATATTGACAAAGTGGGCTGATTTGTCAATGAGATAGTTACATATTTCCCCACTGGAATTAAGGTCAATAGTCAAGTCAACACTAAATGCAGAATTTGTAGGCTGGAATGCTCTGCCCATTTGGGAGATAGGTGCTGCACAATATTCCTGTCCCCATTTGGTTTTGTTCTGTACTAAACCAAGATCAGTAAATATTAGCAAACTTTTCTGTTTTAGATACTGAACTTGTATTTGAATGACAATGTAGTACCAGAATTGAAATTCAAAAAGGAAATAGCTATTGGTAAGAACCTAGAACAAACTGAACAAAGAAATTTCTTTTCCTACATAACACAAACAAATCACTTTCTCTAACTTGACCAGTTAGGATATAAAGGACAACATTACAGATATTTTATTTTCTGTAATTGAAATCATACTGAACTGTCCAACAGCTATGACATAAGCATACATGTCCAAATGCAATATATCAACAACTATAATTATGTATTAGGTACATATATTTCTGGCTTCATATTTTAACAAAAGTCAAAAGAATTCACCCCCATGAACAAAAAAAATGGCAAAATATTAAATTCCTACAAATAAAACCCAAATAAACATAATACATAAATAAATATATATATATATATATATATATATATATATATATATTCCTTTTGGTTTACATCTTATTAATAGGAAAATGAGAAAAAAAGTTTGTTGATCAAACTTCATGCCAACAGAAAGACACAATTGAATGGAAGTGAAGCAAATGCAATAAGCATTGCGTTTCAGTTAGCTAACCAATTTGTGAAGATTTTGTGCTTGTAAGTTTCAGGTTTCATTTCAACCAAACACCACAATATTTGTAGATTAAATGCATCATCCAAAAAATATTTTTCATCAATATTTATGCAGTCTTCTTTTTTTTTTAAATGACAGAATATAAGGACAGGCGCAATATATCTGACATAACATGAAACTCTTTGATATAAGGAACACAGATCTGGGGGTAGAATAATAACTTTTCCTTTCTTTTTTGCAACCCCCACCCCTTTCCAACATGGATTGCATATGACAGACAAGCTTGTTTTTCCTTCCCATTCTTTATTTTTTTTATTTGATTCCTTTAACATTTCTATACAATCTAGTCATGATTGGTTTGGATGACATTTTGGGTATGGTGTGTGGTGTTCTTCAGAAATTTGATTTGATCCCACTTTATTAATGTTTTTGTTGCTTCAGTTCATGCAGTGAGGCTGATCTCAAGGATATAGATCAAACTCTGTTGTTAAAAATTATCATTTTTGAAAAATGTGTTATTGAATAATACAGTTATGATATGTATTGTCTTCAGGTGATATGTAAGAATTAATAACTCAGTTAAGCATGACCTCATCCCACAAGAAAATAAGCTTGTCCTGTTGATAGGATGGCAAGAAATTATACATAATCAATATAGAAAGTTTATAATTCTATATTTCTCACCTTGTATAGTTTCACTTGCCAACATTATTTCTAAGATATTTAAAGGTTCATCAGTTTTCTTCTTCCTATTTTATGTGTTGTGTCCCTCCTGAATGTGGGCAATCATTGCTCTCCACAACTTCCAGTCATTTGCGGCTCTTAGTAAAGTTCTTTTTCTTGCTATCTCCCTGTTCTGTCAACCATTTATACAAGTTGGTCAGGTAGATTATTCACTGACTTCCTGTCTTGCTTGCCTTCAGTATATCTTGTTGATGTCAAATTCTCTAAGCCCTCTTCCCTCATTTAAGTGCCATAGAAATTTCAGTTTTCTCTTTATGATCCTAAGTGTCTTTTTTGTTTCCATTTTTCCTTAAACTTTTTGGTTACTCACATGTTCAATCAATGGCATTTTCAGCATCCTTCTGTAGAACTGCATTTCTGCTATTTAAGTCTCCTCTTTATCTATGATGAAACTGTCCAGTAATCACTGCCATATTGGAGGATTGCATAACAGTTCAACACTCTTTCTTTCCTTTTTTCTTAATATGTTGCTAAGCTTTGGGAAAGAATCTCTCACTATTCCAATGTACCTTCAGATTTTGATGTCATATTTTCCATACTCTATTTTCATAGATATTTAAATTCTTGCATTTGTTTGATTTTCCTATCTCCAATTTCAAGTTTGCATATTGGGCTATTCCTTTTGCTAAGAACCATACATTATATCTTCTTACAATTGATGCTTAGTCCTTTCTTCTTACCTTCTTTTACTACCTACTGTAGGAGTCCTAGTATTTTTCTTTTTGTGTCGACTATAAACACTGTCTTCTGTATATCTTATATTGTTATCCTGTTAAGACTTCTAATTCTCTCAGGATTGCTTCACTGTAAAGTTTCAATAAGTCTGGTGAGAAGACACATTCTTGTCTTATGCCTCTATCTACTTTTGTGTGTTTATTGAATTCATTTTCTCTCTGTATGCAGGCAGTTTATACCCTGTGTAATTTCTGGATTATTCTAGTATTTTTCCCAAATAAATCAAGGTCACCTAGCATTTGGAACAGTTCTTTGTGTCATATTTTATCAAACACTTCTGCATAATCTATAAAACATAGGTATGCTACATACCTATGTTTTATACATATTTCTGCACATAACTTTTCTTTTAATTCTTCAAGTTTTCTTTTTACATATGTTACTTTATCTGTCCTTGTCAGCATGACAAAAATTTTTTTTTAATCATTTCACTCCAAGGAAGGCAACAAAGCAACTAAGAAACAAAGGGTTACTGAGCATGAAAGAATAAGAAAAAAAAAAACCTTATTAAGGATCAAGCCATTTCAAATATGTGCTATATACATTGATTGAAACAGATTAATACTATTTTTTTTAATCATTTCACCCACTAAGATGCAAAGGAGTTACTGAGTGTAAAAGAATTTGAGAAAAAGAAAAACATTATTAAGGTGATAGAACAATAAAAGAACAGAATCATAACCATTCTAACTAATCCTCTACCTTGAATGACTCTCGAGTCTGTACTGGGTGAACTTTATTATGAAGAAATAAATTTAGAGTATAAGATTTTGATTTCATTATTCAAAATAAAAATGTTCTTCACCTCTTCTTTTGTAAGCAGTCTAATCTATCAAAATATTTTATAATCATTTCTAAAAAGAGATGGCTATATTTGTGCAGTAATACATTTTGCAATAAATTATGTGAAATCATTTAAATGCATAAATTTCCCTTAGAGTACTCTCATTTAAAACTGGCATATAATAAGAATAAGAAAATTATTTTTAGAGGTACTCACTTCTTAGAGTTAAGGTGATTCAATAAATAAATAAAAAACTCTAAACATGGAAAATTCTATTTCCTTTTAAAAGATCCCAGTTTTTTTTTTCAGTGTTTTTCTATTATTACAAACTGTTTTTTTTTCCTTTTTAAATCTGTATAGATTTAAAATTCTGTTCAAAACGCGTGTGAAATAATTCTTTATCTCATAGCACTACCATATCCTAAGAGTTCATTTATAAAGACATTCTCCTCAATTCCCCTGTCCTCCACATAGCTTGAAATCTTGTTACAGTTTTTTATTAATTAGCTTGGATAATTCTGTTTCCACAAACAAAACCGTGCTTTCTTTGAGAGTCAAAGTGAAAGTAGTACATAATAGAAATCGACTGCTGAACTCAGGTCTATCAATACATAGGAAAAACATTTTAATCATCATTATGACAGTTGTATTAATGATTCATGAGTATTGATGATCTGCAGGAAATGCAGTACAATGTAATCGTCAGTAGAAATAAAATCAATATGTCTTCAAAGATCTGACACCCCGAGTTCCTTAGTTGCAGACAGTATCTGATCCTGAGCAATTGAGATAACGCTGTGCTATGAATGAGCGACTGAGTCTGCATTAAGCACTTTGCAATCAATACACCAGCCTAAACAATTTTATTAAATGAATTTAAAACCAACTGAATTATTTAAACATCATTAAAGCAAAATCAGTTGGCCTGTCTTTTACAATTACAGATTCAATTTTTAATAAAATTTTATATGCAGGGATTTTTTCTAAATATATTTTTAAGGCCATTTTAGAAATTATTGATTATAGGTTTGTGTCAATCATGTGGCTCAGAAATGTGACCTTGTGCCTGATCTGGCAAAAACTCAAATCAGACAATGACAATCTTTTCATCAACAAGAATATATGTATCATCTATTTGTTGCATTTCTTTTTAAACCTAATTTGAATCGTATTGCCACTGACAATGCTACTTGTTTTTTTTTAACTCCCCCCAACACAAGGCTCAAGAGACACTCAAGTTAGAGGGTTATTGAATGAGCTTTGTGATATTAATGTAATAAGAGCAAATAGGAAGTCAAGATTATAAGGATATGATAGATAATGATTGACCCAAGAATTGAATAGGTTAAGATTGTAGTTTAGGGAAGCTTACACATGAGAGTCTGTTCCACAAAGTAGTGAATCTTGGGAAGATGTTTCTGGGGTGAAATGCCCTTCTTACCAAAAGGAATGAGGATGATTCAACCCTGTAGATGTAGTGAGGTGGGTCTTGGCTGACAAAAAGCAGAACAGTTGCTGTACAAATATTGCATACAAATTATCTATAAGAGAAATTATTAATTTATACATTTATTTTTCTTAAAAAAGAACAGATTCCACAAATTTCTCATGTCTTCAGCATTTTCTGCAGATGCTCAAGTGATCTGAACACTCAAATCATGACTACAATAAAGGCAATCCTGCATCTCCACAATTTTCTGTTTTTGTAGCTCTTAGCAATGTTTGTTCTTTTTACCATCATTCTCACTTCCTGCTCTGCAATCCGTCTACACAAGCTTGTTAGAAAGATTACACATTGTTTCCCTCTGCTCCTCTTGCCATCAATGTCTTTTGCGTGTCAAATTCTCAAAGCCTTCTTTCCTTATTATGTGTCTCAGAAATTTCAGTCATCTCTTTCTGATTCAAAGTGACCTTTTCATATCCATATTCCTTACAACTTCATTGCACACATTTCCCGACCATGATATTCTCAGTATCCTTCTGTCAGACCGAATTTCTGTTGCCTCAACTGGAGATAAAAAATATCTAGATTTTAAATCCAACTGCAGAATAGGAAGTATATACTTATGCAGACACCTTTTAATTAAAGCTTCTTATTTTTGTTGGTACCTGGCACACACACTAATTGTTTATACATTTTATATTAAAGGAAAATCTGTACTTTTAGGTGTCCATCAGTAAAAACACTTGAGAAATTATATTAATTAATAAGTACTATTATTATCAACTATATCAAAGCTAGATCCACATGAGAAAAAGACCTGTTTTCTAAACAATATAGCGTCAGTTTAGAATTCATGATACATAAACAATAAAAGATACCATATTCCCCAAATAAAATGAAAATATGTGTGTGTAACACATCTTGATTTTAACTTGAAAAAGAAAAATAATTTATTGAATAATGTCATTTTTTTTATTATTCTTTATAAATTAAAGACACGAAAATCAAGCAGGTACAAAAATATAAATATCTAGGAAGTGTTTTAACAGGGAACAAAAAATGTGAGACTGAAATTCAAAGGTGCATTGGGATAGCGAAATATGCATTTTAAAAGCTAAGCAACGTATTAAGAAAAAGGAACATTTCATTAGAAACAAAGAAAAAAGTATTTAATTGTTATGCAGTATTGCTCCGGTTATATATGGAAGTGAATACTGGACAATCTTCTCAAAGATGAAGAAACTTGAGGCAACATATATGTGGTTCTACAGACGGATGCTTAGAATACCATGGACTGAACATATGAGCATTTTAGGGAAAACAAAAAAAAACACTTATACTTAGAATGAGAAAGAGATAATTGAAATTTCTAGGGCCTATAATGAGGAAAGAATGCTTGCAGAATTTGACACTCACAGGACATATTGAAGGCAAGAGGGAAAAAGGAAAGTAGCATATAAATTACCTAACAAGCTTGTATAAATGATTGACAGAAAAAGGACAAGAAATGGTGGAGAGTCATGATCACCCATGTCATAAAGAGACACTGCACATAGAATAAGAAAGAAAAATAAAAGACAATTTTTTTTCTGAGAAATTAACTTCTTTTTATTTCAACAATCCTGTAAAGACCAAAATAAATTTTAATCTAAAGGTGCAATATTTGTTACACATGGCAAATGAGTCAAAACTTCCCAGTCCAGTGATTTGGTTTGGTTTATTTAGTTGAATAGCATATCAACCTTCAAGGGTTATTTAATGCCAACAAGATTTTTTCTGATAGGTTCATATGAATAGAGTATGTCTTCTTTTTAAGAAATCATTCCTAAGCTAAGTTATAAAATTATTTTCACTTGGTCATGTTAGCCTGGTGAAATATTACGTCTTTTCCTTTAATTCCAGAAACATGCTTTTCTTTGACTCTTGTTTTCATTTGGTCTCATTAAGAATAGAAATCATTCACATGAATTGTCTATTCCACATAGTTCAATTATATATAGATATCACGTATGCTTTGCCTTGTGATCCGGTAAATTTCATTAGAAATAAAGAAAAGAATGCTGAAAGATGTGATATCAATCCTTCTACATGGTAGTGAATGTGGGACATTATCTCTACAGATCAAAAGGAGATAGGAAACAACAAAGACATGGTTCTACAGAAGGGTTCTGAGGATACTATGAATGTAACATGTGAGTTACAAAGAAGTTTTAAGGAAGATGAGTTAAAATTTATGAGATATGTAATGTAGAGACAAAGCTTGAAGAATTTGACATTCACAGGAGATCATGAAGCTGAAGAACAGAGGGAGTCACTGAGTGACCTACTTCACAAGCTTGTGTAAATGGATAGCAGAACACTGACTACAAGGGATGATGATGAGGCAAATATTACTGAGAAGGAGAGGAAGTTGTGGAGAGCCATGATCATCTACACACTGAAGGGATACAGTTCATAAAAGAAAAAGAAAAAATGCTAAATGAATCACCTGAATGAAATCTATATGTTCAAATTTAATTTTTTTTATAATTAGTTGATCTTTATAGCCTAATTGGTAAAGCAGCAACTGTGGACACACAGAATTTCTGAGGATAAAGGATTTGAGTTTGCAAAAGGCTTATTCTTTATTTCCCTTCTGTGAATGATGCCGATTACATTTAATCTATGTGGAAGACACATATCCAACTGACTAACATAACCAATTTAGTGCAAACCATTTACATATTTTGATTATGTTGGCTCTCCTCTACATTTTATAACATTAATTCATTTGAGTTCTATTAATCTCGGCAATTCTATTGAACTATGGAACATCAGCCAACAAGAGATTTCAGCACAAAATCTCACAAATCTCTTTTGACACATTCACAATTCCTTCTTCATAAAAATCTTTTTTGCTTCTAAGTGACATTCTTTTTTAAAATGAAAAAGTGTAATATACAAAAAATGTTATTTTCTTTCATTTTCAATGTTGGAATCAATAAATATACCAATTTTCATCAACATGCTGATATGAAAGCTTTCACAAGGTGGTCATTTTGAATGAAGTAAAGACCAAATACTTTTTTTTTTTCAAACTGAGGGCAAAAAGAGAAGAAATTTTTTAGCAACATAATAATCTACATAACAGACTTTTCACTGGATTCAAGATATATATGAAAGGAAACAAAAAGATATGTTACAATATAAATATTTTATTTTCATCAATATAAATATTTACTTATTATCATCTAAGTCTTGTTAGCTTCTAATGTCAAGTGAATGAGTAGAAAAAATAGTGACAAGTGTTCTGGGGTTACAAGAAACATTGTAGCTTGCTACAACAAACATCTGACAAAATAAATCTATTATTAAAACCTATTTAGATACTTTGTTTTATATCTGTTTATATACTTTCCAAAAGACTCTTTGTGCCATGATAAATTGTCTTACTTACCATGAGTAGCTTCGTACTAGATTATTCAGTGTATGGCCATGTTTACATTCATCAATGGGAAAAACAAGTCATTTTGTTGATCAGATTAGTTCAAAAATATCTGCAAAGATTCAGAGACAAAAAAAAAAATTTGTAAAATCTGATATATGTTTTATTCTGACCAGCATGCTCATCTTAGATGATATACCCCTAATTTTTCAGATGATGTATTCTCCAGCCTTCCTCAGTCATCATACTTGTTAAGCTTGTTGGAATTTCAACCCAAAATTTTTGTCATCCCTGGTGTGTAGGGGGTAGATTGTTTTCATTCCACATTCCATGCTTAGGTAAATACTTCCTATCAGCTAATACTCTCCAGATTTATTCCCCTTTGTGTAGCTCTTTTCTTACACTGAACATGTGTATACTTCTTTTCCACACTACATGAAAAGTTGCATAAAATGAAACTTAAATCACATGAAATATTATCTAAGCCTAAAAAGCAGAATGAGAAAAATCTAACCCCATAGATTTAATAAAAGGTTTAGTTCAAAATCCTGAGAAGTTTACCAAATAAAATAACAGACATCTGAAGAATGATAGAGAAAATACAATAGCCAAAACATTATGAGCATAACATCCAAGAATAGGTAATGCTGGTTCAGATACCATAGTATAATAATGATGATAATTACTCATCTAAAAATAATTCTGCCAAAAATATATTTCAAATTCATCAAGAAATGTCTTACAAACACAGATCAGTGAAATGGTTAGGCAGGATTAAATCTTTTTTCCATTATAATTTTTGTTGTAGTTTTATAAGACAAACTTGGATTTGACATTCAATTACATGTCAAGTCATAGTTCCAGATGCTGAATTACAGAATATTATATGATAGATTTAGATCACAAAGTATTCTTAAAACAAATTTTTCAGTATCTTATTCCAAATAAAAGAAGTTCAGAAAAAGCAGTTGTTACTTTTGCAACATCAGAAGTTCAGAAAAAGCAGTTGTTACTTTTGCAACATCAGAAATTCAGAAAAAGCAGTTGTTATGTTTGCAACATCAGAAATTCAGAAAAAGCAGTTGTTATGTTTGCAACATCAGAAGTTCAGAAAAAGCAGTTGTTACTTTTGCAACATCAGAAGTTCAGAAAAAGCAGTTGTTACTTTTGCAACATCAGAAAGAAAAAGCAGTTGTTACTTTTGCAACATCAGAAGTTCAGAAAAAGCAGTTGTTATGTTTGCAACATCAGAAGTTCAGAAAAAGCAGTTGTTACTTTTGCAACATCAGAAGTTCAGAAAAAGCAGTTACGTTTGCAACATCAGAAGTTCAGAAAAAGCAGTTGTTACTTTTGCAACATCAGAAGTTCAGAAAAAGCAGTTGTTACTTTTGCAACATCAGAAGTTCAGAAAAAGCAACAACATCAAAGTTCAGAAAAAAAAGTTGTTACTTTTGCAACATCAGAAGTTCAGAAAAAGCAGTTTTTGCAACATCAGAAGTTCAGAAAAAAAGCAGTTGTTACTTTTGCAACATCAGAAGTTCAGAAAAAGCAGTTGTTACTTTTGCAACATCAGAAGTTCAGAAAAAGCAGTTGTTACTTTTGCAACATCAGAAGTTCAGAAAAAGCAGTTGTTACTTTTGCAACATCAAAGTTCAGAAAAAGCAGTTGTTATGTTTGCAACATCAGAAGTTCAGAAAAAAGCAGTTGTTATGTTTGCAACATCAGAAGTTCAGAAAAAGCAGTTGTTATGTTTGCAACATCAGAAGTTCAGAAAAAGCAGTTGTTATGTTTGCAACATCAGAAATTCAGAAAAAGCAGTTGTTATGTTTGCAACATCAGAAATTCAGAAAAAGCAGTTGTTATGTTTGCAACATCAGAAGTTCAGAAAAAGCAGTTGTTACTTTTGCAACATCAGAAGTTCAGAAAAAGCAGTTGTTACTTTTGCAACATCAGAAGTTCAGAAAAAGCAGTTGTTACTTTTGCAACATCAGAAGTTCAGAAAAAGCAGTTGTTACTTTTGCAACATCAGAAGTTCAGAAAAAGCAGTTGTTACTTTTGCAACATCAGAAGTTCAGAAAAAAGTTGTTACAGAAAAAACATCAGAAGTTCAGAAAAAACAGTTGTTACTTTTTGCAACATCAGAAGTTCAGAAAAAGCAGTTGTTACTTTTGCAACATCAGAAGTTCAGAAAAAAAGCAGTTGTTACTTTTGCAACATCAGAAGTTCAGAAAAAGCAAAATCAGAAGTTCAGAAAAAGCAGTTGTTTGCAACATCAGAAGTTCAGCAAAAGCATCATTCAGAAAAAGCAGTTGTTACTTTTGCAACATCAGAAGTTCAGAAAAAGCAGTTGTTACTTTTGCAACATCAAAAAAGCAGTTGTTACTTTTGCAACATCAAAGTTCAGAAAAAGCAGTTGTTACTTTTGCAACATCAGAAGTTCAGAAAAAGCAGTTGTTACTTTTGCAACATCAGAGGTTCAGAAAAAGTACACTTTACTTTTGCATCAGAAAAAATATAATGAATGCATCCTCAATACTCATATATGAAATCTTACCATTTTTTTTAAAGAATAACAGGCATTGAGCAGATTTGGAAGATGTATCAAAGAAAAAAAATTGTTTTGTAGTTTATTTCTGATAGCAAAACATAAATGTGTATATTTTCATAATTTAACCACAATTTACTGATCAAATGTTCATAATCTTTTTATAATATTCAAGCATTTTTTATGTTTATTGAGTTTTTATTTTTCCTTACACAAATTCATTAAGATAGGAATTTGTTACACAAGAAGAACTGACAGTCTAGTTATTTACTTGTTTCATCAATTGAATTTATTTCCAATTGTCATCACTTCTTTAAAAAAATCATTTAAGATTCAGTAAATCTTATCATTTGATCACTCAATCTTTTTTCTAAGTAATTTTGACCCAATACAATGCCCGAGAGCCACTCAATGTAGATTGTTGTTAATTGAGATTGATGCACATAAGAGTAGGAGTTAAGGAGTGCATTTTATGAGAGAAAGATAAAGGATAACCCAAGACTCTAAGTGGTTAAAATTGTAGTGATTGGGAAAGCATCCTCCTGGAAGTCTGTTGCACAAAGTAGCAGCTCTTGGGAAGAAACAGTCTAAGTGGAACTTCCTTCTTATGAGATGTGGAAGTGATAAACACAGCATGACGGGTCTTAGCTGTGAAGGTCATGGCTGGTAGAAGTAAGGAATGTAGCTTGTTAGAACATTTTCTATGGAAATAGTGATAGGGTAGCAAGAGGCTTGTGATGTTTTATGTGCAGAAAACTGAAAAGTAATGACTGGACAGTTCCAACCCAAATATAGCAGAAATACTCCATTTTTACTCTGATTTGCCTCAGGTATTTACTGGTATTGTACAAGGAAACAACAATTCTTTTAGCATCTTTTGTGATGGATCTTATATACGAGTTCAACTTGAGATATGGAGTGATCTTGAGTTCCAATAGGTGTCCAAAGCACAGAGAGAATAACTGTCTATCATGACAGGTGAAAATTCAGGGCCTCCTCAATGGGGATTTGTGGGTGTACACACAGACACTATTGCATCATCTGCATATACATTCATCCTAAATCTGAATATGTTTTTGAGTAGATTGTTAAGCAGAAAGAGGGTAGGATTAAGAAAAGAGCCTTAGGGAATTCCTGCATTGATCTCATGGCGCTCAGAAGACTGGCCATTAACAACAACCTTCATGGAACTGGAAGGGTTTAATAAATAAAAAAAACTCTGATGAATCTGTTGCCTGACGCTTCTCTCATTCTCTGTAATAACAATTTGGACATTATGAGTTGACCTAGAAGAGAGAACTCTTATTGCTTGTAGCTCAGTAAATTGTCCCTGTCAGGGCAACCCATCTATATTCTGACAGAGATATTACAAAGAGTAAGCTGATGACACTAAGAAGGCTGAAGGTTTGATATTATGACAGGAAAGAGTGCTCACCCACAATTCTTGAAAACGGAGCATACAGCTGACATGTCATAGACTGAGAAAACATTTCTACTTCAGGCAGCAGTTAAATAATATTGCCAAGATTGGCGATAGCTTTGGGCTAATGTTCTTTAAAACAACCACTGGAATTTTTGTCAAACCAGTAGCCTTTTGATAAGACTGGATATTTTCCATACCCTAATAGAGATATTACAAATTTTGTGCTCCATGAGAGAGGTAATCAAGTAATAATTGGCCTTTATTGTGTAATTTGGAATTAGAGGAAAAGTTAATTGTAAACAGACTTGACTTATCTGATGAGGATGAAATAACTTCAGGGACATTTTTGATAGTAGGTACTAAAGTAAAAATGAAAGGATAAAAAGCCATATCAGAGACTAATGTAAACCAATAATAATTCTCTTTATACCAAGTATAGGTATAGTATATAATTTCAGACCATGTTTCTATAGAATCAGAGCAACAAAATGGAAGCTGCAGTTTTAATGGTCCAATGCCTGTTTAATTCAGGGTGAATTTAATGGTCAATTTTTGGTCAGAGCCAAATTATTGAACTATTTCTGTTTATTTAAGCTTTCCTGACTTATCTTGCTATCTGTTTGGGAACTGGTGATTTGTTCTCCAGACAGTACCTCCCACTGAAATTAAAAAGGTAGAGATCAGATTTCTTTAAGTAGCACTAAGTTGCTATAAACATTTTTTTTCAAGTTTTTAATTTTCAGAATGCAATGTACTCTATGCAATTATAGTTAAATACTTTTAAAAAGTCCCATCTGCAAGTGTAGAAAACAGCTGTGAATTTGATGTTGCAATTTAAGTTTAGAACATTATAATCAATTGTCTTCTTTAAGGGTTTATTCTAAAATAAATCATGTCATCTGATTACAAGTTCAATAGTCTTTCAGTCTTGATGATGATAGTGACGATGGTTGTCAGAGTTGGGATGAGTGCCCAGTTTGAATATCTTTTCACAAACAAAATGCCTATGGCCAAACAGTAAAATATCTAACAAGTATTTTCATGATAAACAATTATCAATATTTGCCAATATAAAGATAGTTGAATTATTTTGTATAAATGTTAAAAAGATGTAAGTTGTGCATATCCCTACCCGAGAAAATTGAGACACATATATAAACATTAGTTTCAAGAAATAATTACAAATATGAAATCTATAATGACATATAATTTATACACACTTTATTATCAAATTTTCAATAGCAGAATGGCAATGATAAGGTCAAGGTTATTTAAGAGATAGGTAATATTGGGACTGAGGTAATTTTGACAGGAAGGTAAGAAATATACAGTAATTGAACTGAGGTAATTTTGATAGTAAGGTAAGAAGTGGACACTACTGAGACTTGAGTAAATTTGGTAGGAAGATAAGAGATAGCACAATAAGTGAGGTAATTTTCCATGAAATTAAAAGATACTATTATGAGTGGAGAAGATTTGATAGGAAGGTAGGGGGAATCACAATGAGTGTGGTACATTTGCAAGGAAAGTAAGCGATAGCACAATAAGTGGGGTAATTTTACTAAGAGATACCATAGGTAATTTTGCCATAAAAGTAATAATACTATGAGTGAGGGAGATTTGATAGTGAGGTACATTTGCAAGGAAGATAAGAGACATTACTAAGTGAGGTATATTTTTGAGGAAGCTAAAAGATAGCATGATGAGTGAGGTAAATGTGATAGGAACGTAAGAGATAGTACTAAGTGAGGTATATTTTTCAGGAAGCTAAAAGATGAATGAGGTAAATGTGATAGAAACATAAGAGATAGCCAGTATTGGGACTAATGTAATTTTGCTTGGCAGGTAAGTATCTTGTACAAGATGGTGTTCTTTTTCTTTCTTGATGACTGCAGTATTATGGAGTTGCCCCAGACTGACCTTATCTCATCAAAAATCAGTCCATATATCACTGGATTGAAATCAACACTCTCCCCGTGTTTAAAATTTCAAAATAAATGGCATGACTCTTCTACTTTTGTAAAAAAAAAAAAAAAAAAAAAAAAAAATGGATATCCTTCAATAGTGTATATCTCTTCTTTTGACACAGAAATAAATACATCACACGCAACAAGGATATTTCTATTGAATATCATGTCTGATAAAGTTTTTAACAATAGCGTCAGTTTTCTAGTAATCATCATAATCATTATAGCATCCTTCTCATTTTCACTCTCATGAATTCCTTTTTATGGTTCATGCATTTTAAAAGCATATGAATTAACATTCCTGAAAATGTGTCATAAAAATTATTTATTTAGCTCTCTACAAGCACTGAGTGAGGTAAATTTGCTAGATAGCACTATGAGGTAAATTATCTTGACAGATAATCAAATTGAAGTTCAAAGAAAGGCCCAACACAATTGCTAAAGAATATACTAATATAGAAACACTTGCTCCCAATCAAAAGGTTCTTAATTTCATGTAATTTCAGGTTTTTAAAGGTTCAATTTTTTACCAAAAATATCTCCATTTTTGGAAAGCAGACACCCACAAAATAATATTTTTTTTAAAATAAGCCTACATTTACTGAGCAGATGTTTCAAGTCATAGCATGCAACACAAAAACAAAACTGGAAACCTAAATAAAATGTTCATTTTTCTTCTATGTGCCATGTCCTTTCAGGAAGTAGGCGATCATGGCTCTCTACAATTTCCTCTCCTTTGTAGCTCTTAATAAATTCTGTCTTTTTGTTATCTTTTCAAATGTCTGTTCCACTATATCCATTTACTAAATCTCACTAAGTAGCTTATGCATTGTTTTCCTCTGTCCCTTATCCTTTCATTCTGTCATGTGAGTATCAGATTTTCCAAGCTCTTTTTCTTATGTGAACTATAAATTTCAATTATTTCTTCCTGATGTTAAGTATAAGTTTCTTTTTTGTTTCCATTTTCTCAAAACACTCTTTGTTGCTTACATGTCCAGCCCATGGTATCCTCAGCATCCACCTGTAGAACCACATTTCTGCTATTTCAAGTCTCAAAGAAGGATCTCTAATACAATCAGTCCTGATTGGCTTTTTGACTTCAGACACTTTCTCAGAGACATGGTGGCTTCTTTCTGATTTTTTTACAAATATTTTTATGGCTACTGCTCTGACAAGTTTATCCCCTGGTACCCCAACTACATGAATTTAAAGGTGCTACTAGATTGGCATCTAGGTCCCACCATTTTAATGTTGAAAGAGTTAAATATAACCGCCACTTCTACTCCAACAGTTTCTTTCCTTGCACTTCCCAACATTAGAACTCCCTTCCTCTCACTTGCTTCCCTGACAACGACAATCTTCAAAAATTTAAATGTAACATCAATTGCTATCTTCTGTTGCCTTGATCTGTCTTTTTTTCCTTTCCTCAATTCCCCCTACACCCACTCTTTCTCTCACTTTAGCTCTCCATAACCCTCTGCATGATAGTGGCACTCCTGGCTTACTTGGGGTGAAATGCTTTAAAAAAAAAAAAAAAAAAAAAAATCTGCAAGGTGATTGTCCAGCATTCACTACCATATAGGAAGATTGATATTATGTAACAGTTCAGTAATCCTTTCTTCCTAACAAAATTTTTGTTTCTTAATAATCTGCTTGGAATCCATCTTTGGCTATACCAATGCACCTTTGGATTTCAGTGTTGCCCTTTCTGTCCTCTGTTAAAACACTTCCAAAATTTAAAAAAAAAAAAAAAAAAAAAGAAAACCAACAGGTAATGTCAAATTTGTGAAAATTTGAATTTTCAATGTCCTTTTCTTGTCACTCTGGTTGATGTTTTTTTTTGCAATTACTAACTTCTGCAGACAAATGGCTGCATTCAGTGTCGGGGAAGAGCTCTGAAGACATTGAAGAACAATATCTATTAGCCAATTGAAATATCACTTCAAAAGAAATCTTTTTCAATAAAACATATAGAGGCAGATTATTTTTCTTGCTATTTCACAAAGTGATTATGCATTAATCTGTATGACTAAGAATACAAAATGTTACATGAAATCCAAATAGGTTCACAAATATTTTACCTGTTCATAATTATACACAACAAACATTTTTGGGATTTGAGTTCAATTTTTCCCCAAGAAACAAGAATATTTGGTTAAAAACAAAAAAGAGAATGCTGAATTGCTACCAATCCTCCTATATAGCAGTGAATGCAAGACAATTCTTCACAGATGAAGAAGAGACTTCAGGTAAGAGTGATGCAGTTCTACAAAAAGATACTGAGAATACCATGGATGGAGCATGTTAGCAAAAAGGAAGTTTTAAGGAAAACAGAAACAAAAAAGATACATACAATCAGAGAAAGACAGATGAAATTGTGCTTGGAGAATTCGACACGCACAAGTCATACTGAAGGAAAGAGAAGCAGAATGAAACAGCAAGTATCCTACCTAATGAGAAGTTATGAAGAGCAATGATCTCCCATATCCTGAAGGAACATAAAAGAAGAATCTCCATACTTAATATTCATTGGAAGTTAAAAAATGCAGTTGTATATTTATAGAACAAAGCTGTATGAAACTGGGTATGGCTGATCATGTATGGCGGGAAAGGGGTGATAGTTCCTGTGGAATGAAGTGAAAATACTGAACAAGAAAGAACACTGGAAAGTTAGGCATCTGAAAGAATCAGTACATATGCTAGGCTGGGAAGACCTCCTTAGTGATGATAACAACAACAATGAAGACAATACAAAGAATATAAATAGTGTATATAAAACTGTATTTGTTTATAAATATGTAGAAAGGTGATTTTTTTCCACACCATTAATCATTTGCATGACAAGCCAACTTCCATGTTTATCTAAAGCTTCTAATGTTTATTTACTGTAATTTTATCCTGACAACATGGCAAATAAGGTACCTGTAATGAAATAACTAATATTCCAGAAGAACATTAGTCACATAGTCTGATTGAGGAGATAAGAAAATATTCCTAATATTCAAGAAATTATCAAAGTTTCTTGTCCAATATGTTTACTTGGAAACAAACTTTAAATCAAGAGGAAATAAATGAGTGGTTGAATTTGGATTTAAAAATCTTAAAAGTCTATTTTTTTAAAGAATCAACAGATTAATCAATGATATGCTTCAAACCATTTTTTGAGAGTTGTGCTTTAAAAATCGAAAATAATATGTAATCAAACATATATTACCAACATTCAAATTAAAGAAATCAATACTTGAGTTGTATTAATATTGGTACCAATTCATTAAAGATTTTACAAGTATAAATATAGCTATATTCGAAGTACATAAAATGCACAACTTTGAGTAGAAAATGAAACATGTTCTATTTTTTTTTATTTTACTGAAAAAAAAACTTGTTAAAAAAAAGGTCTTTTTTTAGTGTAAAAATAAACAATGAATATCTACTCCGCAGTGTGCGAGTATATATTTTTACAAATCTTTCTCAAGATTTACACTATGCTTATAATTAAATTAATCATCTTTATTGCAATATTCACAATGTTTTGCCTTTGTACATGGCCAAGTAAATGAAAGCATTGGTTGAGTAATCAAAAAGTGACGAAACTCAAAGAGTTGTGAGTTCAATATCTGGCCACAGCAGAGAGAAAAAAAACTTGGATAAGGGAATTAAATGATACTAAGATAGACTGAGAAATCCAAGAAAAAAGGCATGGTATGTGGAACTAGACCAAACTACCCACATGGGCTAAATAAAGGGTTTGGTTCAAAATTCCAATATATATCACCTGAAGAAGGCCAAAACATTGTTAATATGGCTATAAAGATGAGGACAACAGTCCAAATGATGTAATTAGTTACAATACCTCATCTGAAATGTAGACATTCTCAAGATGTTATAGAGGGAACAGAATTAGCAAAACTCTTCTCCCAAAAAACAAAATGTAGGAGAAACAATGTTTGAGGATTAAGGAAAACAAGTTCTTTGAAATGAGGACCACTCTAGGTTAGAGAAAACAAGAACTCAAGAAGACCAACAAAGAACAAAACAACTTCTCTTGACTATACATTGATCATACAAAACTCATATGCTCTTAAAGAAGAACAGTCTCTGGAAAGTGCATGTCAAGTAGACAGCAATTTTATAGCATGAGCAGCGTTAGTGAACTGTTCAAAACTGTTCAAGTGGGTAACCTTTTGTCCTTCATAAGGGAAGAGGGCCTACATTAAAAAATATGAGGATCTTACAGGACATTGTTTGAAAATTATTAGTACTATATATCCAAATCCAGGGCTTTCGCATTTCTGATAAAGGAACCCTCCCTGATTGACCATGTCTTCAGGTGTGCAAGTGTATTCATCACACTTGGCCAATTGCGAGTAGGTGAGACTTTTTAACCAAAAGTTGGGATTTCGAATTCAGAGTTGTTGTTCTCCTAGACCAGTTGCCACCCAAGGCTATAGGATTCCATTTATTCTCCTATTTACCCATAGCTGTAGGGAGAAGAGATGGTTTCATAACTTTTTCAAGGTTATTTACACACAAGTGAATGTAACAAAACTGAAATTCAAACTTAGCCCTAGATTTCCTCAAACTGAGACATTATCCATTACTTTACTGTGTCTCCAGATACAATATATAATATTAAAACATTTATGGAAACATTCTTGATGACAATTAATATAGACATGCTAGCATTAAAACTATTCATTATGATTTTTGTCCATTAAGACTTACATATTTAGTCCTGGATTTGAGAGAAATAAAAAAACAAAAAAAATTTAAAAAAATAATATAAAAACTGGCTTCAAAATTATAAGACACAGCAAGAGTTATAATGTTGTTAAGTTTACTAACCTAACCAAGATGTTATAAAAATCTAGCTGCACAAAAGATTATATTTAATAATTCTGAGTTGTCTTTTCCTGCATGCTATTGTCTGACTATTGGTCCGTTCTCTCTCTCTTTTTTATTTGATATAATGCATCATTTTTTTTAAAAGTTGGTTGAATGACTAAATTGATCAGCAATGAGTCACAGGAAAAACTCAAGGGTTATATAATTTTCAAAAAGTTGCATAAACATGTCCCTGAAGTCCAATCATAATTTTTGATTTACAGAATTTTTATTAATATGAATGAATATTTTGCATGCAGAAATATCAAATGAGGATAGGGTTTTACTGAGGTTGGTAATGTGGACAGTATCAACCTTTCAATGTTACTGAACAGACACTTAATGCATTTAATTTTTTTTCAATTATTTTCTCTGTTTACTGCTGAAGTAAAAGATGGAGGATAACAAGGCAAAGATGAAATTGTGGGCAGATACAATCAAAAAAGAAAAGAAGACTAACAGTCAATGCTTTATTTTGAAAAGGAAATGTTAAAAAATGTTACTTTTTGGCTCAGTAAACATTTTCAATAGCAAATATAATTGAACATTGTGAAGAAGAGATTACTAAATGCCAAACATTTGGCACAATCAAAAGCTACAACTGAACTTGCCATTAAATTGAAAATATAAGACCCACTATATTTACACTGGATTTATCTCCTAAAATAATAAATGGTCATTTAGTATATATTGTTTCTTTTTTGAATAACATGGCTTTATCATTACTATTGAAAAATGCTTGCAATTACTTTCATACATTTTGTATTATTCCAGTTCTCTTTAGCCAGATTAGGAAAAAAATTACCCTTGACATGAATGCAATATTGCATCTTTTGATTAAATATTTTTTTATCAAATTCTTTAAAGACCATCTATTTTCTATACCAAAAACAGTACCTTCACTATATTTCATTTGATCTGACAATAATATGAGAAAATTACAAGTTATTATTTTTATATAATTTATTGATATATAAATGCTTTATTTTATTGTATACTAATCATATCTTAGTTAGAGCTCCTCAATCCTTACTTTCCAGTCTTGATCAAGTACAAAATCATTTATACAGTCTTGTAGGGGTAAAGTTTCCACTTTGCAGCTTCTTTACCCACAGATACAATGTTATAATTCTATCACTATTTCCCTGACAAATGTTCTGATGAGCTTTGTTTTTTTTTTAGTTTCACCAGCTGAGACCTTGACTACTTGGACATGCTATGCACTTTCCATTAATTCAGATCAGCCACATTTCCAATGTATCCCAAGTTTCACTCAGACATACACATTCATAATTCTAACTGACATATAAATAATTTCTCTAATCAAACAATGAAGTGAATTTGGAAGTTCACTATTTCCATTCAAATTCTAAAAATGGTCTGTGTGGGTGTGTATATATATATATATATATATATAGAAGAATTCTTTGCTATCTAAATATGTTTAGATGATTAATATTTGCTACTTAAGTCATCATACAATTAATGTTAATTATAATATCTTGACATTGCAAAAAGCATAGGATCCAAAACTTTTTAACACCAAAACGAATCCTTTTATCTGTAAGCACAGCAAGAAAGCTAAACAAAACTGTGTCTAGATAGACACAGTTTTGTTTAATGAGACTGAATAGAATAATAGACATTCTTTTCAGTCTCATAAGATTGAAGGTTATTTTTTTCACTTTTCACAGACAGATTGATTAGTTTTTTACATTTTATCAACTTTTTGCAGGTTATTTAAAGCCAGAAAATATTCTTAGATTGTAAGATTTTTTTTTGAGATGATGATTTACTGATAAAAGTATTACTCATTAACCCATAGCTTGGGTAGTGAAGAAGTGGATTCATACCTTTTCCAAGTGTATTTACTTATAAGTGAATATCACAAACCTGACTGGAAATGGAACTCAGCTTTCTCTGTTTTCCAATTACCAGCTGTTGCCCATTACACCAACTGCAGATCCAAGCTTATTACAGATAGTATTCCCAAGTGGTCACCCATCTAGGTACAGACTAGGCTTGACATTACTTAACTTTGGTAATTATATGCCAGTCAGTGTTTCAATGTGACATGGCTGTAAATCTTCACTTTTCTCAGAATAGGGATCAGCTATAACAAATTCAGTATAGGAGATAAGGAAATTGAACACAGAATTCATTACACTCAGGATAGTTTTGTATGATACCACAAGTTGCTACAAAGCTAAAATATTAACCTAAAAACTCAGGCCATGTTCTTAAATAATCTCATCAAGCTGAGACTTTCAGATGGATGTCATGCATAGCACAAATCTCATTCAGAAATATCTAAACTGGCATCTATATACAACTATATTTCTCTAATCAATGATTAAAAATGGCTTCAAGTGTATGAATTCTCTGGTCTTAGTGAGCACAAACCTTCTTTAAACCTTGTGGACTGGTGCTAAAGAATCACAAAGTACTATACCAAATAAAAGAATCCACATCATTTGAGAATTTTCAACAGTAGCAGCTACAACTAAAATAGAAATCACATATAACTCAAAGCGAAAATAGTGATATAATCAAGATGTTGACATTCCACACTACTTAAGTATAAGGTTAGAAAGAAAACCTCCACCAATACTGGAAAGAACTATAACAGTTAATGGACTTGAAAAATCTATTTTCCTGAAAAATTGTTTGAAGAGAAACATTTTATAAATTTCAACCGAATGTAACGAGCTGATCAGTCAATGAATGTTGACCGTTTACTTATAAGGAAAAGGCCACTATTACCATTAACAATTGTACATGCCCAGAATTAAACTATTATGATTTGAAGAAGTTAATGGATCTTCATTATCCTGCTTGCTTCATTTGCAGTCAAAATTTTTATTCCTTGAATTGCTTGTCAAATCTTCTTATATTTTGTTCCTTCATTAAACATCTACTGCATCTAGTAATTTCTAGGAGCTTTGAACAAGGAATCCTAATAATAGTAAATGCTAATATGAAGAATCAATATCAGGTTAATATAGTGGATAAGTGAAAACTTTCCAGTCAAGGTGTAACAATTTTTGAATGGTCATCAAAGAAACATATCAAGCATATATGTTAATGTAACTTAACATCCTTTCTGTTAATTCCTGACTTTTGGTGATTACTGCTGCCAATTAGTTAGAACCAAAAACTTTACTCATCAAAATTTTATAAAATGGGATTATTAATTATTTCTCTTCAAAAGAAATCTTAAATAGCATTTATATATTTTAATATCTACAATCTTCTCTAAAATTTTATTATGAATTATATTAACTTGGATCACAAGAGATCTAAAAGATTTAAACATGGATTTCAAGAGATCTAAAAGATTTAAATGGGAATCTCAAGAGATCTAAAAGATTTAAATGGGAATCTCAAGAGATCTAAAAGATTTAAATGGGAATCTCAAGAGATCTAAAAGATTTAAATGTGAATCTCAAGAGATCTAAAAGATTTAAATGTGGATCTCAAGAGATCTAAAAGATTTAAATGTGAATCTCAAGAGATCTAAAAGATTTAAATGTGGATCTCAAGAGATCTAATGAACTTAAATTTGGATTATAGGATATCTAAAAAATTTTAACTTGGATTTCAAGAGAATTAAAAATATTTACACTTGGATTACAAGTGAACTAAAGGCTTTATACATGGATCATAAGAGATCTAAGAGATTCTTTTGACAATATATCAATATTTATTCAATGTTATTATTCTTAAGTTAGTGTGGATTAGCATTGATATAGAAATAAAATCATATACTTTCTATAGAAATCAAATATTAATTTACAAGAATTGTTTTCAATATTATTTTCCACTTTTCTCAAAACTATTTATATTTTGCTGTTAACATTTTAAAACTTGCAGCCTAGTATTTTGCATCAGAATATATTAATATGATCAATTTTGCTGGAAAATTTCATCACAAATGAACAAAAATGATTGAGATGTGGCCTAAAAAATGCTCAGAATATCAAGGACAGAGAATGTAACAAATGAGAAAGTTTAAAGAGAATAAAGACCAGAAAGAAACTAATGCCATCAATCAGAAAAATAAACAGAAATTTGGGGGATGCATAATAAAAGAAGTCTTGAGGAATGTAACACTCACAAAATGTTTGTGGAGTGAGTAGCCATGGTCAAATGCAGAATAAATAACAACAAACAGAATTGACAAAGTTTGCAATAAGAAATAACAAGTGAAATAAAACAAAAGAACAGGGCAAAAAGCATATAAAGCAAGTAAACAATATAAGCAAGACAAATCAACAGTGATATGGCAATAAGTTCACAAACTAAGAACTGGTGTTGACACACAAAAGCAAGTTCAGACAAGGGAACGTAGGATTCTGATTTCAAGACAAGACAGATCTGGACTAATTTATGAAACTGAAAACCAGCCTATTTTATTGGCTAAGAATAAAATCTCTGTATGCATTTATGTGCTTCTGCCAATAAAAGGGGAGGAGCAAGTGTTTTGCAGTCATTCAAGATTGAAATCAACAGTTTATGCTTCAGTAAGTTTGACAAGTTTGATCAAGTGAATTGGGAAACAATTACCACAGAGACATGGAGAGGTTATAAAAAAAGCAAGTAATGTTGAAAGTCATAAAATAAAGGAAATAGTGGAGAACCATGATCATCAATGCTCTGAAGGAGCATGGCACATAGAGAGTAAATATTGCAACTCCTATTATTTCCAAATGGATATGATAACATGATAAAATCACAAGACAACAGATTGAAGTTTTCACCGTGTTAGTCACAGGTCTAAGTACTTGTTCCTGTTGAGCTTAAGAATCAATAAAGTCTGGAAAGTTGCTTCAGACTGATCTACTCTCCTTTGATGTGCTTTATATAAATTACAACATTCAGATCAATAATTTTCAATGTCCATTTGGTGTTCTCTACATAACATTTCACCAAGAAATTTAAGATCACAAATCAAAATAACATTTAAAAAACTGAATAGATCAATTCCAAGAAGATTTCTAGATTAATTTCATATGCTTAACTAGTGAAACACTCTTTAGGTAAAAAGAAAATGGCATGAATTTTCGTCGTCATGATTTCCTTGTTGTTTCTTTGTTCTGCCAATCTTAGATAAGTTTCAGTAAAAGAAAAAAAATCAGGATTTAAAAAGAACTTTGAATAGAGACCAAAAAATAACAGAACCAAATGGTAAAAAAAATGTACACTTTGTAAAAAAATATAAGAGAAAGATTTTAAAAAGAGAGTTTGAATTCAATAGACAGACACAAAATAGAGTCCCCAAAGTGAGATGCCTATCTATATGATGTCCAAAACTTATACAAGTTATTTTTAATGTCAATATAAGTTACTTATTCAGAGAGAACTTTATATAAAATACATAAATAATCCATATAGAACTCTTGACATTAAATAAACGTTAAGGTGATATTGGGCAAATCTTTGTCACATGAAAGGTGCTGTCTTCAAGAAATGACAGTTATGTCTTTGACATTCACAATTAGAGGCAATTTACCATAATTTTCAGGCACTTTCTTCAAAGCATTGAATAAGTTTTACTTCATGTTCAAAACTCTAATAAAGCTTTCTGAAAAAAATATAGACAGAAAAAATTAGGAAGATATATTTTAACAGAGAAACTGAACACTTTACTATAAATTCACTTATACCACCTATGAATATTTTTTTTATTGAAATAATAATAAAACCAATTTTCAATAAAGGCAAGACTATTTATAGGAATAAAATGGTAATGTCAATAAAGAGTTGGTGTGTGTGTATATATATATATATATATATATATATATATAAATATATATATTAAAGATTTTAAGATATGTTATATTTATGGTTTAAAGTGCCCAATATCAGAGATAGAGCATACATAAATATGAAAGTGGATATTAAAGTCAACACCCAGCAGTGACAATTGGTTTCATGCTTATATGCAATTTCTGATGATTGCATATAAGTATGAAACAGACTCATCGCAGGGTGTTGACTTCAATGTCCACTTTATATATATATATATATATATATATATATGGACATCTGATTGCTTCAAGCTGGGATTGAAACCCCACTGATTTAGCATCAGTCGGAAATTTTACCCTTGAGCTATCAGTGCCTAGGAGAGAGGAAGGCAAATTTTTATGTACCTATTCTTCATAAATACGCCAATGACTGACAGTGCTATATATATATATATATATATATATATATATAGCTCAAACCATATAATAACTATCATTATGTATTTATTTATATATTTCCTGTCCCATCTGTAGAGGGAAGAGAGGTAAATAAACTTAAGTTAGTAAATTCTTTTTTTTTTTAATCATTTCACCTCAAGCAAGGCAGGAATGCCACTGGTATGCAAGGGTGTTACAGAGAGTGAAGTTGAGAGAAAAGACTGCGTATAGCAGGACCAAGAAAAGGACAAAATCTGAACAGGGCTATGAAGACAGAAGATGGCAATTTAAATTTTTGTAGTTATCAGAGAAGCAAGGAAATGAGAGAGAATTCCACAGGCAGGAAATGCGAGAAAAGAAACTGTTGGAGTAGAAGTAGCGGTTACATTAAATTAATTCAACAGTAAAAGGGTGGGGCTTAGATGCCAATCTAGTAGAACACAAACTCATGTAGTCTGAACACCAGGAAAAAAAAAACTCATCAGAGCAGTTGCCATGAAAATATTTGTAGTAAAGACAGAGGGATGTCATGTCATGTCATGTCATGGCAGTGAGATAGTAACTGAAGTCAAGATGTCAGTCAAGATTAATTAAATTGCAGATCATTTTTGGATTTTTTCAAAAACCTCAAGGTGAGTAGCAGGATCATCAGACCAGATATGGCAACAGTATTCAATGCATGAATGAATGGTAGATCTATAAATATACAAGATGGACTCTGATGAGAACCTTCTGGCATGATACAGTGACCTAACTTTCCTTGAAGTAGATGCAGCTATTGATTCAATGTAATTATTCTGCTTCAAGTCAGTTGAAAATGTAAGGCCAAGAAGGTGCAGTGTGTTACTCTCCAGGAGTCTAGCATCAGCCATGCTGATGGCAGGCAGAAAAGATTCCTTATGATGGTTAAATGGAAGCACTCTCATTTTGGAGGCATTAAATTTATGAGCCATTTCCTGCCTCAGTTAACCACAGATTGGAAGTCATTTACAAGAGCAGCAGCTAGGTTAACTTTGTCAGCTTTAATAGATTTTCTATTGAGACAAGAGTAAATGGTAGTGTCATCAGCATAAATGATGACTTGAGAAGTGATGACATCAGGATGACATCATTGATGAAGATCAGACACAGCTTAGGACCCAGGGAGACACCCACATTTGTGTGAAAGGATCTGGAAGCAAGTCTGTTCAAAACAATCTTCATTTCACAATCTGTTACAAACGATTGGTTTAATTCAAACAATACTCTAACCCTGGAACTTACATAGAACACCAGTGTGCCAAACCCTGGCAAACACCTGAGATATCTAGAGCCACAGCACAAGCTTTGCCATTTTTAAGTTATCTGAGTGTCCATTCTTTGATATAACTGTAAGTCAACCCCAGGACTGATTTCATTCTTGTACAGACCTTTCAGAGGTAGGTCTTCTGCCATTTTAACTCTTTGTTGAAATTCTAATGTACATCTCAACTTAAACTAAGTTAAAACTTAGTTCCTCTTTACTTTGTTTTTTTTTTTTTTTAAATAGGAGTAGATAGGCTTTCCTATCACTCAATCCATACTCCTCCTCCTTCTCTTGAACAGTTTCTGGTTTCCTGTTTAGGAAGGAGTTCTCAGTTCTTTTCCCTTTCTCAGGCCTTAATAATGGTGCTGCTGCAATTTTTTTGTGATGTGTGTGGACGGTGGCCATGTCTCTTCATTCTGAAGGTACCAAGTTGGCAGTTTCCTGGTTGCTGTTCCCAACTGGTAGTTAGGAGCCTGAACTTTTGCATAGCATCTTGAGTGGCTGCTCTGATCAACAGTCACATAATATCAGGGTTCTTGCAGCATCATGTTACACATGGAAGGGTGTCCCTACAAACATCTCCAGTAGACAACCTTGAGGCCACACTATGTTGCAGTCTGCACCAATTCCCTTCCCACACATTACATTAGACAACTGACTGCTACTACTACCCTAGGCCTTTCCTTACCAAAATGCACCATGACTATAAGCAACCAAATATATAAAATTAAACCAGCTCAACAAAAAACACCTAAACCCCTAAACATTTCCTTCTCCAACATTTGTGGTATACGTACAAACTTCTGCAGCATTGAATATTTCCAGACATTCTAACTCTCTGCAAAGCTAATTTGAACTCATCAATTCCCTCCTTTGAATTCTCAATTCCTGACTCTAATGTCCACATGCATGGCCTGGGAATTTATATCTGCAAACATCTCCTGCTGGCGAGGGAGCTCTCTTTTGAATCTTCAGACGATTCTTACATGTGTCTCCATCTCTCTCTACTAAACTCAGTCAGCTATCTCTTCTTTCTCTACCATTCCCCTTCCTCTCATGACTGTTGCATGCTAGATAGTATTCCTGATAATATAGACAAGGCCCTACTTGTCTTAGTCATTTAATAATCTATACAAATATTCATCTGCTTTTAGACAAAATTACTTCCTGAACAAACCATTTTTATAATCAGTTCTTTTGCTCCTATGTTTCTTAAACTTCAGTCTTATTTGTTCAAGCCTTTCATGTGAGGCACTCAGACACCTTTATCTATTAAGCGATCATCTAGCTTCAACTTCATCAGCAACAAATATGCTTTGCCATTCTGTTTATCTTTTTCTTCCAAGAGATATTGCCTTTTCACTGTTATACAGAGAAAAAAATTTATACATAAAATTTTTAACATGAAAAGATATTGGGTTAAAATGATTTATATAATAGCCAGTTTAATCATACGTAAAAATATCAAGGGAATGAATTAATTAAATGGTTCATTAACCTCTATTTTAATTTTGCATTTTTTATCTCTGTTTTATTGAATCTCAACACATTTTTTCAAGATTTTTGTTTTATTCCCTCTGTTAAAACTTTCTAGCAACTGCCATCATTTTTAACAGTATGAAGTACACTTGTGTATGTGTGTGTATATATATATATATATATATATATATATATTAAAGTAAAAAAAGTTTTCATATGACGTGTTTTGGTTCTCAGAACTTCATCAGACTAGGCTTGTTTGCAGTGATATGATTACATATGCACACAAACAAGAAACACTGGGAATTTTCAATTTAGAAAAACATTTTCTAAATTTTTTTAAAGCCAATTTCATTCAGATTGTTTTTCTTTTTATTTCCATCATCTTTGTTATTAAATATCTCACATTGTAATAACAGAAGATCTGCCAAGAATGATAAGAATCTGGACACAAACTTACTGTGGATGAACTAGTGATTAAAGCACTTTCTAAACATTTTTGTCTTAATAAATTATTTAAAGTAGCATTTTTTATGTCAAAATTGTGGTGAGTGTTGTTATGGTGAGCAACTAAAACATTTAATGTGTGTTTTTTGGGTTTTTTTTAAAATGTCCCTTCATTGTTCATATAATCTTTTATTTGAACTTCTTGAGGTTTCTCCAATATATTCTTTCTGTAAATCCTTAAGGCATGATAGAATAAGTTCATCCTTCATGTTTTAAAAACTTTTTTCTCAGTTTAAAATTTCCAGCATCCCTCATTTCTGCACATGTGTGATTGTATCAATGTGAATAAACTAGTTCGATGAAGTCCTAATTGATAAAACGTTCACACAAAAGACTTTTTCCACTTTGTTATATATATATATATATATATATATATATATAACTTCAAATGTTCATTTTATTTGATACCTCATTAACTCATTTTTTTTTTTTTAAACAGTTTATTTCATCTACCAACCTGCACATTCTAAAAAACTTAAAAGAAAACATCCCCTCCTGCTTGATTCAAACCTGTGTCAGCCTTTGCAGGAGAAAACAATGTGAGGTTTGAATCCTTCCAGAGGACACATTTTCTTTATTAGGGCGGTAGACCAATTAAATACTGTTTTAAAAAAAAAAAAAAAATTTACTCAAACCTTGGCATCCATTTGAGTAATAGAAATATGTTGGATTAAAAAATAAAATGCATTAATTCTTTATATATATATATATAGAAAAAGAGAGAGAGTTTGTGTATATGCATGACCCATGCAGCTATTGGTTCCCTGCTCTGAAATGTATGCACTTTCTCTCATGAGAGGACATGCAAAAAATTATGTCTTCACCAACAATATCCTTGGTCTGTTAGTACATTCTGAGTTAGTTTGGCATAAATCATTATTGTCTGATAAGACATACACTTATAAAATGGATCTTGCATACAGAATATAATTATAGCCTGGGGAACCCCCTGATTCCAGTCAGAAAGACCAGAGAAGTATAAAACCATTATTATTCTGAAAAACAATATAATATTTATAGATGTCCACTGATGCCATTACAATGTCAGAGTCTGTTTAATATCAATAAAAGAATATCTGCAAGGTATGCAGCTATGAAACCATTCAACAAAAATGGCTGATAAAAACTATTCTTAGAAGCAAATATGAATACAAAAAAGAGTAAATAGTAATATGACAATTTTAAAAAGAAATGTCACAAGATAATTTATAAACTGGAAACAACCTGCTAGCCTCTTCATCAAACTTAATAATTGAAGTGAAGAGAAGAGAAACTCTCTAAACTGTAATAAACTTATAGAGACAAAAGACAAAATTAAAGGAGTGAAGGCTGAAAATATTACATTTATTATACCCTAATTATGGGAAGGTATATTAAGTTAGTAACATGTAATTTGGTTTGAACTTAAGAAAGCTACAGCAAAAGAGAATCTTGAAGGCAATCTCTAAAGAGGAACACAAAAAAAGCCAAAACTTTTATGCAACAAGAGTGAACAATGGAAACAACTGTATTCCTGTTGACTTAGTTTTCCTTTTTCTCTCTATATCTAAATGTATCGAATGATTATATCTGCTGATAGCTCAGAGCTAACTCGATACTATTTTTGAGACGTGTGTCACATGATCAAATAGTGATGTTTCATTGGGTAGGACTTTGTTTCATGTGAACATAAGTAAAAACAAAAAAGAAATAAGTGAGAAAACTGTATCCTTCGCGTGTGCATATTAACAGCCAGTGATGACAGCTTGCTGCTGCTTGTAACCATTTCTTTCGTCTTTTTTAAATTTTTGCTCCTTTATCTTTATGAAGATGAGAAGATAGATAAGTTAATTGCAGGTGTGAAAAACATTTTGGAATGATATCATCACTTATAAGGAGATAGTAACCAAGATAAAAGGATACATACATAGAGACATACATAAAAATTCTTATATATGACTACATGCATCTGAGTGGTTACAATGCTAACATTCTAACACTGAGACTCAGGTTCGAATCTCACTATGGTGGATTTGTCAAGGAGGTGACATTTTGATAAAATTGGTCTTGTGGGGATATCCCCCAGGTCATTATTATCAAAATGTCACCCCAATATATGGCAATATTAAGAAGTGCCTGTCAATGAAGTCATGAGTTGGTCAAAGCCTTCTGAGTGAAATTAGGTGGGTAAGATAGTTGTGCTAGCATCATGTCATCATGATTGAGGATTTGCACATGCAAGTTTTGGTTCCAGAGAAAAATAAATTTAAAATTTACTGTCCAGCAAATGGAGTGAAATTTCAGCTTGTAATAGAGATGTCACCCCTATTAACCGGAAGAAGACCACCCAGTGGAATTTTATTAAACCCAATGATTTTTCTATCTAGTGAGTTTTTTTTTGTCTGTTGCCTGGAGAACCTTTGTCACTCAGGATTTTTGCCAGTTGTTCAATTGCTGAGAGAGTCAAAGCAGAGAATGCAAGAGAAAAGTGTTATTTTATTTCAACTACACTAGTCTTGTTCAACAACTGAACCCACTAGATTATACACTGTCTCCCATAAACTGTAACTTAGGTATACTCTGAATAGTCAAAGCAGGTTAGCTCTGTGAGTGATGAAGAAACACAAATGTGTCTGAATAGGTATCTGTAGATGGACATACTTGGAAATGAGCAGATAGCCATTACTTACATTAAAATACATACGAGAGAGTATGTACATAAAAACATATATAAAGATGGTGAATGAAATTACTAGATCATATGCTGAGGAAAGAAGGCTTGGAAAATTTGATACATACAGGACTGATGGAATGCAAGAGGAATGGAGGAAAATGACACATACTCTACCTAAGGAGCTTGGGTAAATGGATAGCAGAGAAAAGTTTAGGAGTGATAACAAAAAGACAAAATTTATTAAGACCTATAAAGGATTGGAAATTGTTGAGAGCCATAATTACCTACATCCTGAAGGAACACAGCACATCGAAGAAGATATAAGGAAGATAAAATGTGTTAAGAACAAACTGAGCTAAATTAATCCTTCCCAGATGGATTGACCAAATCTAGCCAACCAAACAAATGCATTTTTTATTTTACAACCTAATCTAATAATGTTAGGCTTGTGGCTTCATGTTGAAACACTAGTTCCCATATGATCACTGAAGTAAAGCAATGACAAGTCTGGTCAGTACTTAGATGGGTGACTGTTTGGAAATACCATGTGCTGTAAACTTGGATTTACAGGTGGTGTAATGGATAATGACTTGGAATTATTAATCAGAGAGCAGAGTTCTAATTACAGTTGGGTTCGTTGTATTCATTTAAGCACAAATACTGTTGGGAAAGATATGAATCTACATCTTCTCCTCCCACATATGGGTTAATTATTAAGATTTGTATTACTAAATTATTATTATTATCTCAAAAAAAAATTTCTTACAATCTAAAAATATTTTTTGGTTTTAAATTATCTGAAAAGGGCTGAATCGAAGAAAACAAGTTAATCAATAATAATATCAATTGGCCATAGAACAGTACACACTACTGAATCAAACCAAATATGATGGTTTTCATGTATCAATGAAGTGCCTCAGAATTAGTAAATTATTTCATGATTTTACATCAACAGATGTTCAAATTTTGATGACATGACAATCAGGCATAACCTTCTAAACTATGAGAAAGAGCTCCTGAACCTTCTTGACTACGGTAATTAGTTTTGAAGTAGAGGGAATGCATTTCATTCAAATGACGACTAACTTTGACAGTTCTAGTCATACAACAAGTGCAAGAATATGTTGCCGATACAGTTATATTTGCAATATATTTTGCATTGGGTTTCCATAGAAATAATCACAACTTGGTATTTTTAAAATAAAAATGCTTCTATTAATATAGTCTGAATATCCCCCTACTAGAATATCTATGGTAGAGAGAACTTCTTTGGAACTTCTATTATGTCACTTCATGATGTCAGCAATCATGGCTCTCCACACTTTATTATCCTTCAAAACTGTAAGTAATGTTTGTCCCTTTAATATCCCTCCAAGCCCTGGTTCAGCCATCAATTTATACATTCTTGTGGGGTCAATTATCAACTGTTTCCCCTCTGCCCTTCTCCTGTGTGTGCCAAATTATCAAAGCCCTCTTTCCACATTATGTGTCACAGAAATTGCAACAGTTTTTTTTTTCTGATTTTAAGTATCTTTTTTTTCCATTTTCCCTAAAACTTCCTAATTGCTCACATATTATATCTATGGAAGCCTCAGTATCCTTCTGTAGAACTACATCTCTATTGCCACAAGTTTCCTCTTCAACTACATCAAAAGACTGATATTACATAGCAGTTCAGAACCCTTTCCTTTGTTTCTAATGAAACTTCTGTTTCTTAATTCCCTGCTTAGCTTTTGGAGTGCATCTTTGGCTATCTCAATACACCTTCAGATTTCAGTGTCACACTTGTTTTCCTGTCTCTTAATATTTTAACTTTAGGAATGCATCTTTCACTCAAACTCTCAAACTGAATCAACATTTGAGTTATATTAAAAATGGTATAATTTAAAAACTACCTCAGTTTAGATAGAGTTAAAAAAAAAAAGAAAAAAAGACTGCTATAAAAAACTATAAAAATCTATACTGAAACATATGAACTGAAAGAAATAAATCCAGAAAAAGACATGAATGTCAAAATGATGAAAAGAAACACTGGAAGAGAGAAACTGACAAACAGAAGCCAAGTGGGGAAGGTCATCAAATAAACTTCTGACATATACAGAGAGATCAAGAAAAAGGAACTGAAATAGAGAAAGAAAAAAAAAACATGAAAATGACCAACACAGAAAGATAAATAAAGAAACGAAAGTAGCCTGAGAAGGATTTTGTTTCATCATACAATAACATTAGACATGGCCTATTGGCTTTTGTTCAATCATCATTTCTATTTTCTGTCTTTGCTACAGAAGTAGTGAAGACAGGATAAACAGAATTTAATTTAACCCACTAATACCCACTATAAAATCCGATATTAATTAGAATAATTAAAATAAAAATACCGTATTAATTATAAGTTTCTACCTGTCCATTAATGTCTAAAATTCCATTTCAGGAGTGATGGGTATGAACAGATTAATTAAATAAAACATTCTCTCCAATAATTCCAGAGAATTTAGAATAACAAAAAGATGGCTCTCCACTATTTCCTATTATTTTTCTGCTCTTAGTTACTTCATGCTTTATCATCCCTCTTTATCTTTGCTTTGCCATTCATTCACACAAAACTCTATGTTACTCATTTTCCCTTTGATTTTCTTGCTTTCACACCTTGTAAGTTTCAAATTCTCCAAATCCTCTATCCTCATTATGCATCCATAAATTTCAGCTTTTTGATTATAAATATAAGTTTCTTTGTTGTCACACTGATTTAAAAATTTTCCTGCTGCTTGTATGATCTGTTTGTGGTGATCTCAGCATCCGTCTGTAGAACCACATCTAACACTTCAAGTCTCTTCATCTGTGAGGAAATTGTCTGGTATTCACTGAAGTATAAGAGAATAGATATGAAACAGCAGTTCAGCACACTTTCCATTATTCTTAATGATATTGTTCTATCTCTTAATACTTTGTTTCTAGAATACATCCTCTGCTATTCCTGTACACATTCAGATTTCTGTATGACATTTTTTGCCACCTCTTATTATATGACCCAGATAGTTTAATTTCTGTACCTGCTTGATTATGATATCCCCTATCAGGTAGCTCACATCTGGGGCTGATTATTTTGTTGAAAACTGTACATTCTATTTTCTTCCAATTAATAGTTCATCCATTCTTCTTCCTTTCATTTACTACCTTGTTTAATATTAGTTCTTTCAGTTTTCCTTCGGAGAATGTTATCTACATATCTCATGCGTTAAATCTGTCCTGTGAGTATCAAATTTTCCAAGCCCTCTTTCCTCATTATGTGCCCTAGAAATTTCAACTCTCTCTTCTTGATGAGTTCACCACAAAAGAAATAAAAAAATGAAAAGTTTTTGCTTGGGATCAGAAAATGTTTTGGGTTAATCTGATAAAAATATACTAGATAAAATTAAACTCTACTGAGTTATTTTAAATTTAAATGCATTAATTGAAAAATAAAATTCTTGCTCACATCTCAATCATCAAAATGCAATGTTTTGTAGTCTTGTAATTTAGATCAATTAAATTTAATAAATTTTCTTGAAAATATTTTATTCATGAAATCCAATGAAACATTTACAAGAAACTAAATATCAAGTCATTGCCTATCTCATTGTCTCTCTCTCTCTCTCTCTCTCTATATATATATATATATATATAGTATTATTAATACAATAATATCAAAATTCCCTACTCAGAGGCTTATGTAATAATAATCATCATGAGGATTGTTATTACATGAAACTCAGAGTAGCCGTGTATTTTATATTTTAAGCTTTAGCTTTTACTCATATATATATATATATATATATATATATATATATATATCAAACATATAATGTTAAATATAACAACAATGAATGTTTATTATGTTTTATCATGAGCCTTTCCAAGTTTAGTTTTAAAAGAAAATAAAGACAAAACCTGTTCAACATTTCGATATTTCTTTATTATACTGGTCTTCAATCTCAGCTCACATGACCATCATCCAAGTGGTTATATAGACATTACAACAGAGATGTTCACTGTCTAAGATATACTGTTTTGTTTAAATAGAAACTTGCTATGCAACAATAACAGTTGTGGAATATATATATGTATATCCTCACATTTGATGATTAAGTAATTGACAGCAAACCATTATTTTGTATAATAAGTGTGTGGGATTACCACACTTTGTATACTAGGAAATCCTCTAAATTCCCACTAGGTGACATTGTATAAAACAGTGTAAAAGAAAGGATACAAAATCTCTCTCACTCTTTTTTATCTCTTGAACAACAGGGTGCCATTGTGACAAGATATGTCTCATTTTTGTTAGTATGGTTCACTCATAACAATGTAGGGATAACAATACATGGCAGTGAAGCTCCATATTTATTCCAGAGTTAAGACAAAACTACTGTATCAAAACAAGGGACACAACCGTGTAAGCATGATAAAAAGTTAGACAATTCAAACAATTTTCTCTCTGGGAAACTGTGTAGTTCCCAGGTAAACCATATGTCATATACAATACATCTATACTGTCTTTTTTTTTTTTTTTAATATTTAATTCTGTATGAAAAACTATAAAATGTGTTAAATTCACTTGTTTTGAAAATGTTGAAATAGTCAACTGAATTGAATTACAACTGGTAAACCCCTTTCCAATATAAATGCAATTCTGTGTGCCTTGTGCCAGACTAAGTCAAACTTCATAAATACACTAGTTTTGGTAAAGCTAGTCAATTTTTTATTTCTTCCTGGATATGACCTCTTATAGAAATGAATTAAAATAATTACAACTTCAAACCATAGTAATATACCATAATTCTCTGAGCTACAAACCATGTACATATAAAATCCTCATTGGATTAATTTGAATCAGTTTGAAAAGCTAAAAGGTAGGAATTATAACTCACAAGAGGTGTTGAGTTATTAACAAGGAAAATGGTTTTATGGTAATGAATTTTGAAAACATATGCTCTCTCTATTTCTCTTTCTGTTGTAGTTTCTTAAACAAGGCCATTTCTTTCTACCTCTCTTTCTGTCTTTCTCTTTTTACTATATTCAAAGAGGCACTTTCTCAGAACATTAGCAAAGATAGAGGATGGTCTGTACAGGCCTCAGCACTAATGGAGCCTTTTGTTCATGCTGTCTTTTGAGTTAGCTTCCAAACTCACATAAATAAACTTGGCACATGTGTTAACTCTTATGTCTGTTAATGTTTCCACCACTACATCTATTGGTCAGCCAACAGTGACTGGCTTTTGAAGTGTTTTTAACACAGAGCAGATGACCATCCCACCAAGGGTCAGCTCATCTCATAAAAAGCTACTTTCCCAGTCCTCTGTAAGCCACTGCTGTGTTGAGAAATCATAGTAATGGACATTTTGTGACAATCCTTTTGAAGTCATTGCTTCAAGAAGTTTTTTTTTTTCTTTTTCATTAGAGCATCAGTTATGTTAATCATGTATAATCTAGTTTTGGTCCATTTTCTATCTTTCAACAATTGGCTAAATTGATGTGACAAGAGAGATACTCCCTTAACTTAATGAAAAGAGAGGAATGTCGTTCAAAATAATTCTTCTGTAATATTTGCAAGCTGAAAAGAATTCAGAAACCAACAGCCTTGCTCAATGTCAGCAACAAAAATCAAACATGTTTGATGCAAAATAATCTACATAAGTAGCAACTTAATAAAAAAAAAGTAATATTCCTATTCTTTTTCTGCCATAAAATGCCATATCTCTTTGGGACCTTAGTGAACATAGTTCTCTACAAATTCTATTTCTTTATTAACTATGAATTAATTACCATGCCTTTTGGGGAAAGGTAATGGAGTGGTTTCCCCACTGCATTCTCCAGAGTTCTGAATTCTGAGTAATTCTTCTGTAAAACTAGTTACCTTGCCAAGTCTATACACCACACCAGTCTCATGATCACTCTCATGACCAGGTATGGTTGCAGGGTCACTCTTCAGCTAAACACCTAACCATTTCCCTCCACAATATCTGTTTTGAAAGCCAGAGATGTACTCATTCATAATTTGGGAAGATAGACTTGGTGGAGACCATTCTACACTAGGTTAAAATACAATCAATGTCTTCCAAAATTTACCTTGGTCATGATTAGTTAGCTGTTGACTCCCTCAGGGGAACCCTCTAACCTGGCTGTTGACTTCAGTCTAGGAAGTCCTCTACTAAGAGATGCCATGCTATCACCAAATTGGCTGCATACATGGCTACAGAGCCCAGTCTACCCCATTGTGCTAGATGGTCATTAACCCTACAAGACAGGTCTTGTTTTAAATCCTGCCACACTCCTCATCAGAAAAGGCTGGTAGGTCAGCTGATTTAGTTACTAATGAGCCAACAGATAGTATTGGGTTACATGCAAGTCTAAAAAATGAATAGACCAGAGTAGAACTTGAACTCAGAACATCAATTTCACTTTCTGCCATGATGTTACACTACCTGCACATCCACAGGTCTACCTAGATATTTTTAAAATAATCTTTACTGAAATATAAAACATTATATATATATATATGTGTGTGTGTGTGTGTGTGTGATAATGAGGAATTTTTTTTTCTCTACTATTCTTTACTCAATAAAAAGCTCAAGTTTCACTCAAGGTAAACTTTCTGAACCACTAAAGTATTTTCATTCTCTTCTATGCCTAACAACCTCTTGCATTGTAGTGGCATTTTTACCTGGCTTGTGGTGAAATGATTAAAACAAAGTTTATTTGTTGATAATTGTGAACATTTTTTTCCACAGGACTCCAAATGTATATTACTAACAAATGCATGCATTTACAACATCACCAATAATATTTAATTTGTTAAACAATTTTTAAAGACATATTTTAATAAATATTTATTTTGTGTCATTTATTTTTACTTCAAATTTAAAAAAATATATAAGCAATGCTTCTGTTAATAAACTTTTATTTATAAATATATTGTGTTTGTATAAAAACAATATATACCTATCCTATCAAACCTACAGTGTTCATAATGTGCATTGCTGTTGTCTGATATTTCACATTACTTCAAATTAATCAAGTAGAGCCAAAGAAATATTTTATGGAATTATTTACATAAGTCAAAATAACCTCTTCAATTAGATTTTCTTAAAATTATAGTGAAATATTTAAACAAGTTAAAAAAATAGTAAATTTGCTGAATTAATTATTTTTATTATGAATATAAAGATTAGAAAATTATTCAAATGTTTCTCTCCCAGTCAGCTCTCTTTAGCTATGTTGAGAGTAGGAAATTCAAGTGGACTTAGTTTAATAGATGCTGTTTTGAAAATGTTGTATATACAGAAATCTGGATTTTGCTCATTAAATTATCATTAAAACAAAAATGGTTATATGAACAGTTATTTTTAAAATAGATAACAGAGGATAAGTTTACAACATCTAAAAAAGCAACCCTAAAATACAAAAGGAAAAATACTCTACTAAGGTATGATTTAAGGAAAAGCTGAAAGATATAAATATAAGCATATGTAAAATTGAATGAATTCAGCAATGAATATTGTTCAATACAAATTAAGAATTGAATCAAAGAAAATGATTGAGATTCCATATTTTCACAATAAATACTATCAGCCAAGAATCAAAAACTTCCATTATACCAAAAATAAAGAAACAGCTTGATTTAAAAATCAAGGCAAAGTTTAACAAATGAGCTCACAAAAAAAAAAAAAAATGATGTGCCAAAATAATGATTTTTCTCTTGACCCTACTATTACTGTATACTACCTCAGCTATATTGTTCTAAAAAGCTATTTTCAGAATTTCAATAAAACCCAAGCTTAAGAAACTAGATTTATACTTTTTCTATTTTCTCAAAGAATGACAACAAAAATATTAAACACTTTTAGATTTTTCATGTACTTGAATGATTTTATATTTACAAGATTATAAAAATATGTTAACCAACTACAAATCAATATTTATTATTTACCATATAATAAATAAATAACCATGAAAACAAATTATAAATAATTAGCTAGTAATAACTAAGCAATACTGAACAAGATATCTCAAGACATGGACAATCTAACCTTGTAGACTAAATAAAAAGTGCAGTACAAAATTCTCTGAAGGTGACTCAGATTAACAAGCAGAAAATGAAGACTAGAGAATATTATTTTTTTTTTTTTTTTTAAGCATTACACCCCGAGCAAGGTGTAAAGCCACTAGAATGCAGGGGGTTGCAGAAGATTTAGAGCAAGAGCAGATAGGAGTGATAGAGGAAAGGATGAGGAGAGGGATAATGGATAGATCAAGGTAACTGGAGATGTTGATTGACATTACATTTGAATAGTTGGAGATTATAGATCTCAAGGAAACAGTAATTGGGAAGGGTGTTCCACAGGCGAGAGGGGTGAGGTATGAAGCTATTGGAGTAGAAGAGACGGTTACATTTAGTAGTTTCTACAGTGAAAGGGTGAGAGCGGGATGCTAGCCTCGTAGGGTGCTTGAATTCATGAAGTCTGGGAACCAGTGAAAGCAGCTCATCGGAGCAATTACCATGAAAGTATTTGTAAAAAAGACAGAGAGAAGTGACGGCGCGTATGTGAGAGAGCAACTGCAGACAAGATGCCAGATCAGGGCCAATTATATTACATATCCACCTCTGGATCTTGTCAAGAACTCCAAGGTAAACAGAAGGTGCACCAGTGGCTGAAAAATTGTGTAATTTCTAAGTCATTTTTAATTATCAATATTCATAATTAAAAATACAAATTATAAATCTATATAATGCTAAAAATTTAATCATGTATTTATGTATACTCCCAAGATACAGCTTAAACAAGGTATAACACCTCAACCATTTTAGGAAAATATTCTACTTAAATCCTTGCCAAGTGCAGTGTAAAATTTCATTAAAAATATACAGTGTTCTTAAGATACAAGACATTTTTCTGTTTTTATGGCATTTTTAATGGGAGATTCAGTATTTGTTTTCAATACACATTCTTCAAACAGTTGCATATTATATTCCAACTATTTTATATGTGAAAAACAATAAACATTCAAAATGAATTATAACAACATTATTAAATAAATTTAAATATACACAGCACAGCATATATTTATACAGTTCATTACACAACATTAAAACTTTTTTATAAACAACTACTTAAAAGGTGAAGAGACTATATGCGTCACATGACTTGATGGAAAATAAATAAATAGATGCATGCTGGCTTGCTACCATTACGTATCTTAAAATATATGTGAGGAAGAAAAAGTATATATAATAAAAAATATACTTATTATTTTGAAATAGTCTACACCTATTTTAAGCTATTACTCCAAATTTTCACTCAATGTGTTAACTATGAAGCCCAGTGGAACATTAAACCTTCTTTAACATTCTTTAATATCAATTATTAATTTTGTATTCAAAGTACATTTTAAGGAAGAAATGTCTCATTTTATGCAAAGAAGTAACACATATACCTAGTGATATCATAAAATAATTTATTTTCATACTTTAAATCAGGATATAGTGGCCTTAAGGCTTTTTTGGTGCTTTTCAATAATTTTCAGGATGGAAAATTTTTTTTACTTATTAACTGATAATTAGTTAAAAAAAACAAAAAACAAAACTAGTAATTATTTTGAAGAAGACTAAACCTGTTTTAAGCTATTACTCCAAACTTTCATGCAATGTGTTAATGATGAAGTCTAGTGGAATAATAAACCTTCTTTTCCCATCTTTAGTATATCTATATAAAACTAATACTCTAATCTTGTATGTATGTACCTGAGAAGCAGCTTAAATTATACTTAATATCCCAACCAATTTAGGAGCAAATAATACTAAAATTGGTATACATTGCCATCCCAGGGCTACTATTAAATTAAAAGGCTTTTAGTGTGATATCAATTGACAATTCTATTTCAAAAAAGTAAACTTTTTCTTATTTATTTTTTATTATGTCTGATTTAAGTAATATTGTATGAGTATTAATAATTATTACAATAACTTTTATTGCAAATACAAATTAAAATATGTCTAATTAATAATAAAATTGATAATATTACCTCACCATTTTGTGTCATGAAGTGCTTCTTAAAGGAACCCATTATGTTTATGGCTGGTCTAGTTTCCTTTAAAAATGTCTTTTAGAGGACACCTTTTATATAAGTGTAATTTTTTTTTTATAATCCATTTGTTTCTTGTATTTTTTACCAATATATTTTTTTTTCTTTCATAAATAAATGGCTTGCTCCACTATCTTAACTGTGGTTATAAATATTCATATTAAAATTTTATAATGGTCAGTTTTAATTTGTGCCTGATGATTGCCATGTGCATGTGACTCAGTTGTACCAAAGCATAAGGAACAAATCAATATTCATTATTAGTATGAATTTTGACTTAATTATTTTACATCAAGCACTGTTTTATTACAACCAACATTCACTGTGTTCTATTATATATATATATATATATATATATATATATATATATATATATATATATATTATATTATATATCATACCTATGAGCACTAATGGGTATGTCCCAATCCTCATAAATAAATTGGAAACTATTTTAAGTGGGTGTAATATGCTGTCTAAGTAGTCCACCACTAGCAGTGGTTTACCAACTTCCCGCCATTGACAAGTATTGTATTTTGTTGAGGTTATAAAGATTACCATTTCATTTCCAACCTCTATTTTGGTTATTCCTCATTTAGTTACCTTTTTTATTTTATAACAATATATATATATATATATATATATATGTATGTATATATATATATGCTAACAGATCTTTCTCTTTTTATTTGTGTGCTAATAGTGTGATGACAGTGAAACTGACAGTCATCATGCTGTGTTGATCTTTATGTCCATACTGTTTATATCAACACATTATCTCCACTAGTGAGCACTCTTTCCTCATAAATGTAGTACAATTTAAACTATATATACATATATAAGCATAGAGATCTCTTAACATCTCACTGCCTATGTGAGTGCATTTGAGACAGTGTATATAATCAGGTAAACTGGTTTAGAGTAGCTTTATTTTGATATGTTGAATGTCACAGTTAAGAACAAAAAGATTTCAGAGACTTTAATGTTATGGCCAGAAGACAAGGTCAGAGCATTTTCAAAATTCTATATCACTACAGCATTCAGTTGTGGTGACTGTAAGCAGTGGTTAGATGAGAGGAAAATCACCAAATACCGATAAGGTAGTGAAGAATTATAAATGAAACAAATGAATAAAGGCTTTCTTACTAAGTACAAAAGTCAATAAAAGGGTTAGTTTTGCATAAATTTCAAATAGCTTTAATCAAAATGAAAGAAGGAACATGTCACAACACAAAATATAACAAGCCTTGCACTGTATGAGGTTGCATCATCACAGTTCTGGCCAAATTCCCAAGCCAGTTAATATCCATCACCAGAAAATATCTTCAGTAGGCATGCAGATATTGAAAGTGGAACTTGTTTGAATGGAACAAGGTTACATGGTCTGATAAAGCACATTTGTCTTTGAATAAAATAGATTGCAGTGTACATGTCATTATCTCCTGAGGATGTAATGAAAATAGGGTACACTGTGCTATGTCAGATTTTGTTATTCAATTTATTTTTCTGCTTATGGCCACATTACATTCAAACAGTGGTCCGCATACAATCACCAATGTTAAGCAATGTTGAACCTGGTTAGTACCTTGATGGGTGACCTCTTGGGAATACCAGGTGCTCAAAGCTTGAATGTGCAGCTGATGTAATGGATATTGGCTAGAAATTGGAGAGCCAAGTTCCAGTTGGCTATGTTATATTCACTTATGCCCAAATAACCACAGGAAAGGTATGAATCCACCTCTTCTCCTACAGCTATTGGTTAATTAGTAAGACTTGAATCACTAAATCCTTATTATACAAAAAAAAAAAAAAAACAAACCATTCTTACAATCTAAAAATAGTTTCTGGCTTTGATCCTTTGAGCCCTGTATTCCTGAACAATTTTAACCATTTTGTTTGAGATCTGAGTCAAAATTTGCAAATAATTTGTATATTATGTTTCATCATACTTATTATAAAACCCAGGTTGTGTGTGTGTGTGTCTGTTTATATATTGGATCGGATTTCCTACATTTTTTAACCAAAACTTCACAGGACTATGTAAAATTACCTTGCAGTGGTTCTGACAGTGCCAAAAATTGGTAAACAATTGTTTTTGCACAAATTCAATTTGCAAGCACAATTAAGAGGCATGAAAGGGGGACAACTCATATCGAGTTATACTTATTATAAAACCCAGGTTGTTTGTGTGTGTGTGTGTGTGTGTGTGTGTGTGTGTTCGTTAATATATGGGATCGGATTTCCTACATTTTTCAACTGATTTCAACAAAAACTTCACTTTTTTTTGGCAGGTAGTGTTTCTTATTGTCTTGCACACTTTTTTCTTTATTTTTACATTCAGAATGCTTTAAAAATTCCATTTACAAGACAATTGTTTATAACAAAATTCTATTCAATTGGTAGACTCATAACAATTGAAAACAATGTTTTTGTTTGAGTTTGGGTTTGACCAATTCATAAAAAAACAAATAAAAAAGAAAAAAAAAAAGAAAAAACTAATTAAGACGTGTGTCCGTCAACCTTAAACAATAATCTTTGTCAATTTTGTTTTTCAGTCTTTATGATGGTTAATACTTGATCTATCTCTTACTGTTACATCCCTGGGCAACGCTAGTAGTAGATATAAAAATAGTTAGAAAAAATCTAAGCATTATACTTAGCAGGGAGAGAATATGATTGCAAGCCTTTGCTTTATCGCCAGAATTCTTTCTTTGTGTCCCAGTCTACCCAACAGGTGCTGTGCCTCTCTTTATGCTCAAGAATAGCAAAACACAATGGAAGTGTTTACCCACTGTTTAACCAGTGATTGGGCATTGAGTCATTTTTCTCTACCACCAGTAAAGTGGTGGTCAAGGCTCAAAGGGTGAAAAAACCTGAAAAGGGTTGATAAGTGATAGAAAATGAATCTATCAATCAATTTATTTATTTCACAATAAAATTTGTATTATTCAAATCAATAAAATATTCAGTATATATTTATATGATAAACCTGCGATGCAAATTTGTTGCTTATAATATCTGTATTAGAAATATTTTACAATAATGTTCGGAGCTTTATAATGCATGGTTTGTTTATCAAATTATAAATACATGTATGTAACAGAGAAGTTATTGATATATTACAATTTCAGATATATAAAGATTGCCATGAGTTATAAAAAGATATGACCTCAAAAAAAGAAACAAAATAAGGTAAAGTTATTGATTGATATGAACACAATATTGGAAATTGCAAGAAAAACTTGAACAGAGATCACTGAACAATCAAAAAAGAAAAAGAAAAATATTTTTATGAATATCACAAAAAGAGATTTGAGAAATATTAATTAATGGGTTAAAAAAAAGAAAGGGGATTGACCAACAATTTGAAGTTAGTGTTACAAATATAAACAGAAAAAAAAAAAAGATATGGAACATTAAGAACATTGACTAAAGACATAAAAACAACCAAACTTTTACTTTTCAGTAGATATTATAAAGAGAACTGAGTATATGAGACATAGCAGTATATGAAAACTGATTTCTTAACAGAGGGTGTTTTGAACTAGTATTGCAATTGGTACCTTTCAACTTGATGATGATGATGCCAAAATACAGAGAATGTTCTAAGTTCTTGGACAAGATATTTTTGAATGATACAGGGTGTTGTGAATATGGATTATCTCCTCTTAGATAATCCAAGTTATAAAAGCTGTATACTTCCGCTGTCAAGTCAGATGAGTAGTAGTATTCTTAATTGAATAAACGATTACTAGACAGAATCTCTTGTCCTGTTTTCATTACATTTTATTCAATTAAGAATAGAACAATTTATGCGACCTGAGCGACTTACCACAGATCCAGAAAGCGATTCAGCCGACAAGTGCTGGAAACATTGGCGGGAGACATTTACAAATTTCATCGAGGTTTTACATTCAGAAAGACCGGGACGTCCCATCAATAAATTATGCGCTCCTAACCAACTACCTGTCTCACACAGTCAACGAAATTATCTCGGATTGCTTACTCACGAAGAAGCAATCGATGTACTGAACGCTTCATACATAAAGCCCCAAATGAGATATTTTCTAGACACCTACTTGCGACATCGCCGACAAGAATCAGGCGAGACATTGGACCATTTCCTAAGAGCCTTCGGGACACTGAGCAAAGATTGCAACTTCTGCCCAATGATTGGCATTAGAGGCCCAAAAAGCTACACATTTTGACGCCTTCATTAACATGCTTACGCAATACTCAGATAAGACAACGCCTTCTTGAGAATAAGACCCTTACACTTAGAACAGCTTACGAGCAAGCCTATATCTTCGAAAGTGCTATACAGCAGTCTAGTTCTTATTTACAGCCAGACACCGTGGGCGCCGCGTTAAACCCACCTGTTCTTACTGTCCCACCTCATGATGATAGTCTGACGAAGCTTCAAGAACAATCGGTCACTGCCGCTTTAAAAAGGACACTTGCTATTTTTGCGACATCTAAACACCTACGAATCTCATGCCCTGCCAGAGATACTCGTTGTCATAAAAGTGGTAAACTTGGTCATTTTTCAAAGGTATGCAAGTCTTCTAAAACTCTATACAAATCCACTCGTCAAAATACTTCTGCAACTTTAGCCGCCTCCCCCGACTGCCTTTCAAAAACTATTGTAAAAGTGAAAATTAACGGGAGGTCTACAAATGCCCTGATCGATACCGGGAGCTCAGGAAATTTTATCAAAGAAAGCTTGGTAAAAACCAACAAATTGTATTTTGTCCCCTCTCCCAGCAGAGTAACAATGGCAAACACGTCATTGTCTGCGCAAGTAAGTGGTTATTGTTTGGTGGACTTACTATTTAATGACGTCTCCTATAAAACCACTAAATTATCCGTAATGAAAACCTTTGTTGCGAAATAATACTGGGACACGATTTTTTGCAGCAACACTCACAGGTTGAAATTCCGTTTGGCAGTCCAATGCCCGCATTGAAAATTTGTGGATTGGCGACAGCAAAAAATCCAATACCCGTCACTTTTCGAAAACCTAACTGAAAACTGCAAACCCATAGCAGAGAAAGCAGACTTTTCTTATAATAATAAAAAATTCATTGACTCTGAGATAAAAAAGACTACTTGAGGAGGGTATAATTGAGCCTAGCAAATCACCTGGAGGGCTCAGGTAGTTATAACCACTTCTAGCAACCATAAAAAGAGAATGGTTATAGATTACTCCCAAACCATAAATAGATTTACTCTTTTGGACGCCTTCCCACTACCCAGGATAGATGAAATGATAGGCGAAATAGCCAAATATCGTATGTTTAGCACTCTGGGCTTGAAAAGCGTGTACCATCAGATCGCCATTAGACCTAGAGACAAGCCATACACTGCTTTCGAGGCGAACGGTCGACTATATCAATTTCGCAGGATTCCTTTTGGCGTTACGAATGGGGTAGCCAGCTTCCAAAGGATAGTCAACCAAATCATAACGGATGAGAAACTGGAAGGCACATTTGCGTACATCGACAACGTCACAGTATGTGGCCATAATAGAAAGGAACACGACGAAAATCTCAGACGGTTCATGTCCGCCGTCGATAAATACAACCTTACCCTAAACGACGACAAATGCTTGTTTGGACTGGACAAAATAAACCTACTGGGGTATACCATAAGCAAAGGTTTTATGGCACCCTCACAACCAGCCTTCCCTTCGACGTGCTATGGGCATGTTTGCTCATTACTCTCAATGGATTGCTTCGTTCTCAGAAAAGATACATCCATTGACACAAGTAGAGACATTTCCTCTGTCCCATCAAGCCGTTGAGGCATTCGAGGGACTGAAAAAGGATATTGCGAAATCTGCAATTACAACAATAGACCAAAATATTCCTCTGGTTGTTGAAACGGATGCATCAGACTGTGCTATTGCTGCTTCTTTGAAACAAGCTGATCGTCCTGTAGCCTTCTTTTCAAGGACCCTCTCACAGGCTGAATGACGACACCCCGCAATTGAAAAGGAAGCCTATGCCATAGTCAAGGCATTTAGAAAATGGTGACACTACCTGATCGGACGCCACTTTAAACTTATTACTGACCAGAAATCAGTTGCTTTTATGTTCAACTCTAAAACTACGAGTAAAATAAAGAATGAGAAAATAGCAAGGTGGAGAATTGAGCTATCTTGTTTCTCCTTTGACGTCAGCTACCGACCTGGCAAGGAGAACTTAACAGCTGATACACTGTCAAGAGCATGCTGTACGGCATCAAGCAGGGACGAACTCCGAATTCTACATAACAATCTCTGTCACCCGGGCATTACTCGAATGGTTCATGCTGTGAGGTGTAGAAACTTGCCTTTCTCAGTGGAGGAGGTAAAAAGAATTACAAATTCTTGTCAAACATGTGCTGAAATAAAGCCTCGGTTTTATAAACCCCAAACTGGCGTTTTAATAAAAGCAACACAACCGTTTGAAAGACTCAATCTTGATTTTAAAGGACCGCTATCAAGTAAAACAAGGAACAGATATATATTAACGGTTATCGACGAATATTCACGGTTTCCTTTTGCCTTCCCTTGTTCAGACATATCGGCTGCTGCAATTATACAATGCCTCTGCTCACTGTTCGCCATCTTTGGAGCCCCTGCCTATATACATTCGGACCGAAGGGCTTCTTTCATGTCAGAGCAGCTTCGGCAATTTCTACAGGAATGAGGAGTAGCTATAAGCCGGACAACTCCCTACAACCCTAAGGGTAATGGCCAATGTGAAAGATATAACGGCATTATTTGGAAGACCGCTCAATTGGCTGCCTCAAATAACGGATGTTCAATTGATAATTGGGAAAATCTCCTTCCTGTCGCATTATACGCCATTCGCTCCCTATTGTGTACCGCCACGAATGCCACCCCACGAAAAGGTTTCTACCTTTTTCAGCGACGGAGTTCAGCAGGAGCTTCACTTCCATCTTGGCTCTCTCGACCCGCACTGTGTTTCTGAGACGACATGCACGTTACACCAAGAACGATCCCTTGGTGGACGAGGTAGAACTTATAGAGGCGAACCCTCTGTACGCTTAGTACGACATGCAGATGGTAGAGAGTTAATGTGTCTCTCAGGGACCTAGCACCGCCGGAGAAATACCTGACCGTGGATAGCCCCTGAGGACAGACCAACTACCCCTGACACTGAAGCCCCTCCGGAAGATCATGGCACTGAAATTGTTCCTGATACGCCGCCTGATCGACACTGTCTCCGCTGAAGCCCCGTCAGACACTTCGGATGGGCCAACACCTGAAACCCTGACAGATGAAGGGTTAGCACCGAATAAACGTGTTCATCCAGAGACTGACTCTGACGTGGAACGGCCTGCTCCTCTGAGAAGGAAACATTTCGGAGCAAGGTATTTTCGAGCCCACAGACAGGCTCTCGCACTGAAGAGCCTCCTGTTCGAAAAACTCCGACCACGAATCATGGACTGCCGAGGCGGCCACTGCGAACTCGTAGGGAGCCTGGACATTTAAGGGAGTTTCTTCCCTATCAGTGAGAAATTTGGTGGGGGAGAATGTTGTGAATATGGATTATCTCCTCTTAGATAATCCAAGTTATAAAAGCTGTATACTTCCGCTGTCAAGTCAGATGAGTAGTAATATTCTTAATTGAATAAACGATTACTAGACAGAATCTCTTGTCCTGTTTTCATTACACAGGGCACAACTAATAAACTTTATCTGTCTATATTTCTGAGATATCATAATTATTTAAATTATTTAGACTGTTGTCTTCAAAAATGAGGACAACAGTCTGAATAATGTAAATATACTTTAATCTAGGGAGTATATTCATGCAAGAAAATTCTCTTTCACATTCTTTAAGACCAATGTATTAATGTTAACCTAATCAAAAAAGTTTTCAAAACACAAAATTAATGAAATAGACATCAGCTTCTTCCAAAGAAAATGTATATCATTGAGATATAAATGAAAAAGAAAAACAGTACTGAAGCAAAGATCTCCGGGAAACAATTTAAAAGTGTTAAAGTCAAAACATGATCAGAATGAACAAAATCAATGGTTTAAACATTGATAAAGGTTATCAATACAGCAAGGAGCCATATTATCTTATGAAATAATAAAATAATAATTGTTCCTAACTATGGGATATTGTGTACATCAAAAACATATCTATTGTTGAACTTCATTTGCACAAAATACTTGATATGTTCAAAATAAGTTTTTATCAATGTTTTTAATAAGTCCAGATATTATAAACTGAAACTTACAATTTTCTCATATGAATATATCCTGAAAATTTTACCAAAATCAGTCAGCTAATAGACTTTTATCATGAAAATATGAATTTGTATTATAAAATGTGATATTGTGTATGGGTGAATCAAGCCAGTGGATGTTGTGAGCAATGTTCTGCTGATGGAAGGTACATTTTCACATACCACTTCCTTCAATATTATTGAAGACTATATTCCACTTCTTCAATGATAGCAGTTTCATTTTTCAATTGGACAATGCTGATACTTGCACAATATGTACTTCAATAGATTGAGGAACACAGAAACATTCAGAATTTATAGAATGTCTTTGGCCAAAACCTTTACTGTCATGCAAATTGCATTTCAAGAAGCAGCTAGCTGTTAATATACTGGTACCAGGTCCTAAAGAAAAGCTATGTCAGCCTTATTAATTCCATGACTGATCAAGTAAGAACTGTTTTACAAGAACACAGGGAATCAATACATAACTAGTCAGGTGATTGTGTTTTGACTCATTAGTGTATACATGTCTGTCTAAAATTCTGTATGTGACCACATCAATAATTCCATAGCCTAATGATTAAAAATCATTTATGTTATACAACAAACTTTTGAACACAATTTCCTTTTCAATTTAATGGTTAATTTAATGGCATATTCTTGTGCCTAACAAAATGTGGGGCTTGTGATCAAGTTGAAACACCAGTTCTTGTATAAACACCAAAGTTATCTTGATCAGTGCCGAGATGAGCGACCACTTAGGAATACAAGTGCTGAAAGCTTGGATGTTCAAGTGGTGTAATGTTTAACAGTAGTTGGAGATTGGAGAGCTAAATTCCAATTCCAGTCAGGTTCACTGTATTCACTTACACACAAATATCCTTGGAGGAAAGGTATTAATCTACCTCTCCCCACCAACTATTTTAATTAGTAATTAGTAAGACTTGCATTAGTAAATCATTATTATCTCTAAAACATTCTTACAATCTGAAAATATTTTCTGGCTTTAAATAACCTACAAAAGGTTGATAAAATGTAAAAAAAGAAAAAATAAACAAATCAATCATTCACTAAATCAATCAAATAAACTGTGGGTGTTTCAAATAAAATTCTGGGTGTGTATTGTACATATCCTCGTTATCTACACTTACTTCTCCCTCCTATGTACATACAACAACCTCATTTAGTAAACCTCTACCTTGATTAGTTCTTAGGCCTTGTATCAAGTGAGCATTTTGTGAAAAAAAAACAAAAAAAAAAACTAGAAAACACCTCATATTTTATTCAAGAGGTACTCTTAAATTTTGAATTCACATGGTGGAGAGGTATGCTCATTAAAATTTTGAAAATTAAAATAACCTCCTACACTTTACTTGTGATCCCCATTTTAATCAAGAGTTGAGAGGTCTGAACATCATACAGGGTAGTCCAAAATTCTTGTCATCTCTTGAGAAAGCCTGTATGAACAACATCATTTTCATGTCAGCCATATGAAACAGAAAATTATGAGTGACAAGACTTTCAGACCACCATATACAGTGAAAATTTCAGATCCAAATTTAGTAAATAACTATGTGTCAAGAGACATATATTAATCTATGCTTTATATATATTTTTGAATATGTTTCACCAAATGATACAAACCAATATTAAATTCCTCTTTTGCTTTATTCAAACTCTTTACTGGTGCTGGTTAATTTATTGAATGACCATCTTAAAAGATAAATAAAACTAAAGAAACTTTAAAGACAAAAATAGAACAATTGACAAGATTAAATTTCAATTCTGACCACAATGAAATATTCTGTGGAATAATGCACAACACTTCTGACCTTTCAGACTTCTCAACACTTTCATATCTGACCAGTTAGCACCACTTAGCCTAAGTAGTAAGCACCACTGACAAATTGCTTGCTCAAGTCAGACTTAAGAGCTCAAAGTTACTTGTGAATCAAAGATCTTCTGACCCTTAATTGTGCCGATTGGTTTTAAATTACTGAGATTCAACAGTGGGTTTTCCATGACACTACTTTACCTGATTTCAGAACAACTCCAATACCACTCAATTTGATATTAGATTTTGGTGAGATTTTTTACCTTCATTCATATGACAAATTCAATTCATTCAAAACTTTTGGCTGCTTTTCAAAAACATTAGAGGCTTGTTAAAAATACATGCCTAAGAAATATATTTGTAATGTTCAACAAAAGAGCATTTAAATAGCGCCAATATGACAATGATATTACTGTTAGAATTAATCTGTTTAGTTGCTTGAAAGAAAAATAGTATATTTCAATAATATTAACAGAGAGAATGTGTATTAAGTTGTATACAAAATTCATGGTATTTTTAATGCATTCATACAGATGTGATTGACAGTTAACAATGCAGAAAGTTAGACTGATAAATCAATTCAAGTCCAGTTAATTCTGATTCCTTGATATCATACTAATGCTTTTGGGAAAAGTATGAATCCATCTTTCTTCAGTTATGTGCAATATAGCAGAATAGAATGGGCTCTGGGTTTTCTTGCCTTGGTTGGCAACCAGTCTAGATTGATTGCTTTGTTTTTTTATTGCTTATCAACCTTTTACAGATTATTTAAAGACAGAAAATATTTTTAGATTGTAAGAATTTGAGTGGGGGGGGGAATAATATTTCACTGCTATATGTCCTACTAATTAACCCATAGCTAGGGGGAGGAGAAGTGCATTCATACCTTTCCAAACAGCATTCGTTCATAAGTAAATATAACATACCCAACTGGAATTGAAACTTTGTCTTCAATTTCCAATTACACCACCTGCACATCCAAGCCTAAAACACTTGGTTGTCACAAGCTGCCACACATGTAGGAATTGAGTGATCATAACTGGTGATCATAAGAGAACTAACGTTAGAGTCGAGAAGAAAATTATGAATTCAAAAGCAGCCTGAAAAGTATCTTGCCGCAACAAATGACTACTAGTATAGATGTAGTACATATGGTGGCCCTATTTGGGCACCTCGGTGTGGTGTAATGGTTAGCAAGCATGACTCTCTAGATCAGTTATGACTGAAAAGTGAGTTCGGTCCTCACTAGGTGCTTCATACTTTCAGCCTTGTGCCACATCTAAGTTACACGTAGAAAATAACCATATGGTGCCCCTATGAGGCTAATAAATTACATGATCCCTGATAGTAAGTGTAAACCTGAAATAATACAGAACTAATGAGGTGGTGGTTATATAATCACACAAATAACTCAAACGGACAGTCACTACTCACTCTATTTGATGTCATATATGACATACACTACCATACCTGTAAGAAATATTAAGATTGATTTGTTTGACAGCATATCAGATCCTTATTGATCATTTAATACTGAAATATAATTTTCTTGGTAGCTTTGAAGTAATAAAAATATGTTATTATGCTTTCACAATTGAATACATGGTAGATGATACTCATCTTTTGTGTATATACATTTTATATTTTACAAGAGTCAGTGATATGCGTGTTGTATATAGTTCTGTTGAAGTTATGTCTTGGAATACAATTTGATTTCTTTCAGAAATTGTAGGCTATTATATGGACTAATGTCATGAAATATTTCTTTTATGTTGGTTGGTTGGTTCATTTTGTTTAGCAGCATATCAGCCACCATGGGTTATTTAATGTAGAAATTGAAATACTTTGAGCACAGTTTTATGGCTTCAACTACAGATGAAATGTATTGTTGGTAATTATGCTTTAAAAATGTATTGCTGGTATTTTTATACTATCATAGTGTTTGGGGGTTTGCTATTTGCCCATAGCTAGGACCCTAACGGGTAATACCACCCCAGGTCAGGGTGGACCTTGGAACAACAGCAATTAAGAGGTGGTTCTACGCTACTCAAAAATTCCAATCTTCCAATCAGAGGCCTTGCTGCCAGATGTAGTTTATTATCATACCCAGGATTAAGAAATATGAAGAGAAAATGGTACACTGAATGTTCCTGGAACTTCATAGTTGATCAAACAAGCTTATCTTCCTGTGTTTACTACAAATTTTAATATTTTGGGCAAAAATAGATCTTTTATACAATTACATAATGAGCCAGAATGCCTTATAAATAACCTGGAAGAATAGTCATTATCTAAGAAGTAGCTGTTAAAACTGTAAAAAAATCTGATAGTTATAAATTGAAATTGTTCAGAGTAATTGTTTTTATTCCATTTCTTCTCTGCTTGAAAATTTCATTCAAAAATCAATAAAACTTCCTTAAAGAAAATATATGCATATCCTGTTGATATTTTGGTTAATTGATTTTAGAGAAAAGGAGTGGTTATCTGCCTCTGAAGTTGCTGAAACTTAAAGGAAAAGATGGACAAGTGTTGAATGGATTCTCACTATGAACATGGACACATCCTGTCTATATTCAAATATTTACATACATTTTTAGTTTGGTTTCATGAAACCTCATTCAAGAATATGTCAATTGGATTCATAGATCAATTCAAACGGAGCATTATCATCATAATAAGAATTTAAAAGAACTAATGCAATGCTTTTAAATCTCATTTTACTTAAAATAAGATGATAGCATGATAAACTTGTTCTTATTTGCCAAAACGCTTAACTTAAATTAAATAATTAAAACTTAAAGAGTTGCTTCCTATTTATTGGAGTGCCCACATTAAAAGCATAAATATCCACTTTTCTGTTGTTGTAAAAAAAAAAAAAAAAAAAATAGTAATAACTTGGTTTGTGCATATCATGTGGCTTTATGGACCTCATTTAAAATTTCAGCTTTCCAGCATACCTAATGAGTTCTAAAACACTTTACCAAAAGTTATTTCTATTTATTTATCAACTCTTAATATGCACTAGTATGCATGCAATTAAAGTTGGATCAGAATCTAATGGAATTCTATATATATATATATATATATATATATATATATATATATATATATATATATATATATATATATATAACAATTTTGAAACCTCCAACATTGGCAAGTTACAGCCACTTCATGTTGAAACACTGGTTCTCGTATAATCACCAAAGTTAAGCAATGTCAAGTCTGGTCAGTACCTAGATGGGTGACAGCTTAGGAATACCAGGTGCTGTAAACTTGGGTGTACAGGTAGTCTAATGGATAATGGCTCAGAATTGTTAATCAAAAGAGCCAAGCTCTAATTTCAGTTGGGTTCATTATATTCAGTTACATGCAAATACTCTTGGGAAAGGTGCAAATACACCTTTTCTCCCCTCAGCTATGGATTAACTAGTAAGACTTGTATCACTAAACCATTATTATCTTGCAAAAAATTCTTATACTCTAAAATTATTTTCTGTAACCTGCAAAGGTTTGATAAGCCATATAAAATCAATCAGCCAATCAATCAACTTTGACATCTTTCACAGATGAACCAGCATCATCAAAAATGTTATTTCAGAAAATAAACTTTTCTCATTTCACTAGTTCATTGGCAAAAAAAGTCAAAATAAAGATTTTTATATACATGTGTATGTAAGTTTTATTTACTTGAAAACAGTATGATATGTATATATACACACACACATTATATATATATATATATATATATATATATATATATCCAAGATAAAACAGATCAAGAGTCCATTATTACATGCTCATCTTTTTTTTTTATTATACTGACAATGTTTCTAAAATGTACTCTGCAGCCATATTCAGGTATCCATTATTTTGACATATATGGTATATCTTGGATGTGTTGATTGTTATGCTATTATAACCAATAACAAATATTCACTGACCATCTTCATTAAATGTTGTGAGAAGATGATAATTATGTTGTTGACCTCACCTTACAGATTTTTATATAAAATCTGGAGTCCATCCCAATAATAGATATGTAAACAAAATATCTTAGGTCCATATTGTGGCATAAAAAATTAATATATCAATAAAGTCAGTTTGAAGAGCAGACTTATCTCTCACTATCTGAAGTATCCAGATAAGAAGATCAAAGCTGATTATAATGATGATAGAGCAATTCCATACTCTTATAATGATAAAATTAAATTTAAAATCCATGGCTTCATTTCATTCTCAAGTGATTTTTTGGAAAAAATTTTCAAAAAAAAGTCACTTGAGAATGTAATGAAGTTATGGATTTTAAATTTAAATTTATAATTAAATTTAAAATTTTAGTTTCTGCTTTGAAACATGGTAGTTCCTGTGTAGCAATGGAACAATATTTTTAAAATAGAAAATAATTATAAAATTATGCTCTACTGTTTTGTATAGAACACCGTTTTTTAAAAATAATTACTAAGAACACTGGATTATAAATCTTACTGTTCTTTCTTATTATTTATATATATATATATATATATATATATATATATATATATATATATATATATGTATGAATTTCTGAGAAGAGGAGCTATTATTATTTATACTATTTACATGTGGACTATTGTCCTTATCTTTGTTGTTGCTATCACAACATTTTGGCCATTGTGGACCTATGACCTTTATCAGGTGCATGTTGATCCAGGTATCCTACAGGGAATTTCAAACTGAACACATTATTTAATCTAGAGGGGTAGAGTGTTCTTATTCCATTACCAATATCTATAGATATCTAGTTCTTATTTTTAGTACTGTTCCGTTATTGTTTGCTTTGTTTCCACTTAGTACTTGCAAGTTCAATAACTGGGCCAGGCAGTGGGTACATACATAGTGGAAATAAGACAATCAATGTGGGCAATACTAAAATAAAAACTAGATGAGATATTCCTAAATATGGGCAGTGGAATGAAAGAACAATCTACCCCCATAGATTCCATAAAAAATTCATTTTACCTGGATTGACATACACCTGATGAAGGTTGGAGTGTAATTGACTGAAATGTTATGATAACAAGAAAAATGAGGGTAATAGTTCCCATGCAAACAATATAAATAATTGCCAATCTGTCTTTTAAAATGTTTCTCATTTTAAAATGATGTCATATCTATCTTTATCTCTCTCAAATGGGAAAAATGAACTTGGATTAATTTCTGAATAAAATGTTATTTTTATTGTGACAACATAAACATCCTAGAGCGTTCATATGAATTTAAACATTACATTTGTTTCATATACATTGATTCTTTGTTAACCTAAAATACAATGCAAATAAAATTGTATTTATCTTTTACATAATATTCACTTGTCCTTTAAAAACTAAAAAAATCATTTTTTGTCATTGAATTTACAACACTGAACAATCGGGTTTATTGTTGTTATCGTTTGTTTCTGGAGTGACCAATAATTTATTTGATACTGAATTCTGAACATGCACGTCATAATGTTTTCTTTATGAGGAAATAGAGCAAATTTTCCCTTTTCTTAAATCCAGTTTCGTAAATCTTAAGAGGATATAAACAGGTTCCACAAAGAGGATTGATAGTATTAAACACAGAAGAGAATGTAACTTCTGTAAGAAGGTTGCAACAGTTCTTGTTTTAAAAAATTCCACAAAAGGTAGAATATATAACTAGTTCAGGGCACTATGCTTGTAAGAAGCCTGTTTATACCTTAAGCAAGTATTTTCAAACATTATGCAGCCATGTTTCCTATTGATTTTTATCTTTTCTTCTTGCCCAGTGGGGAAACTATCTCAGCTGGTTATCTTTCTGGCCCATTGATGGAAATGGGTTTCAAGAACATGATACACACTTGGGGGAGGGGAAAATCCACACACATGTATACTGAAACAGATACACAGTTGAAATAAGGACAGTTATAAGTACAGTTAACCCAGTAAAATTGTGTACATACATATATAACATAGCTTGCTGCACTTGTCCCAAGAGATAGCTTACAGTTTACAAACTGGACTTAATGACATAGAATCTAGGTTCAATTCCCTATAGCTTTTGTAAAGTTGGTGAATACCCAACTCACAAGAGAGAACAAAAATTCTGACTTAAGATTAAAAAAAAAAAAAAAAAAAAAGTTGTCTGCTTCTGAAGTCATTCTTTTAAAATCTTTTATACTAAAATGCTAAAAAAATACATATATTTTATTTTTCTCAGATGGTACCTCAGTGGTTCAGTATTTCAACAGACCAAAAAATTCTATTAGTGACACTCTATTGTTGCATTGATAAAACTTGTAAAGTAGATCTCATGACAAGGAAAAGAAAAAGGTTTTTCCTTGTCATGATTCTCTTAAAATTTATGGCATATATTACATTCTTTGATTAAATTGTTGTCTATTAAAAGATCAATGCTAAACTCAATGGTTCAAATTCAAGCAGCCTATAGTGTTACAGAATCACAAACAAAGAACTGTACCAAATAACAGAGACCACATCACCTATTTTACTGAAAAATTATTTTAATAGAAATATATTTTAAATTTTAACCAGAAGTAGCACTGGCTGCTTGGTTAATGAATGCTGAATGTTTCCATATTAGGAAACGACTAATTACCATTAGCTAATTCTGATTGTATTAGCAAAGCAGATTTTAAATAAAATCTAAAACCTTTTTTTTGTAACATTTCTAAAATCTATAACACATAAAGAAAATGAATATTAAGCAAAAATAAAGCAAAATCAAGGAAATATCCAGGATACTAAGATTTTATCATTCAATTATTATATCATTAATTTATGCTGATTGGTGCAGGTGACAATAAATCTTTCCCACAATAAATCTATATGGCCTTATGTAAGGGATTAAGAGAAAATACAGGTTTTTATATAATAATGTGGGTGTATATATATATATATATATATATATATATATATATACACAAGGACTGAGTAATAAGTTGGAGGCTTAAAAGTTCAAATGTAAATATTCTGGTGCATATGAGAGAGAGAAAGAGTCTGGGAAATGTATCAGAGGTAGTAGTTGCCTATGTAAATGGGTGATGGAATATGTATATTTTAGTATCAACACAAGACTTTGTGGATGTCTTAGTTGCTAGTGTAAATGGTAGAAATCATTTACACTAGCAACTAAGACATCCACAAAGTATAGGTATTGTATGTTTCTATGCAAGACTGTGGATTATGCATGTGTAGTATTTTGGCTCTGAGTATGTTACGATAAGTAAAGCAGTGGAGAATGGATAAAATTAATTCATTGATTCTTATTTAGTTTGAATGACCACCTCGTTATATATATATCTACCAAGGCAAAGAGATCCTCTTCAAAAGTGCCGCTTTGCTTCTGATTGGTCCTTAATCAGTGATCTTACATCCTGCTTGGAAATAATAGATCATGTTTCTGATTTGCTCACTAGACTATGATGTTTGGTCAAAATATGACTTCATGTCCTAGTGATTCTGAATATACATCTATTTTTCAGAGATGGTCAAACTTTGGTCTCCTCATTATTAGTTTGTTTTTCTATCAGTACAAGTCTCATATCTAGAATTTAAATATTGTATTTCTCCCACACTAAAGTCTGTAAAATCATTTTATATTTTGGAAAAGATATTAAAATTTAAAGTAAACATTAAATTTCTTTAAAAATATATATCTTAGCAAAAACAGAATTGATCTAGCACCCGCAAAAATTAAGATACTCAGTTTGAATGATATGATGGGAGACAAAATATTTGTTTCAGTCTCAGTAAAATATATTTTGAAAAGTAGTAGACCTAAACAACATAAGAAATAGGTAATTAATAAATTTTAAAAAGGAATACAATGATTTTACCCAGGCTGTCCTTGTTTAGCTGGGTTTGTCCTGCTTTGAGTAGGCCTGTCCCAGTATTTAACTATAGATATAAGCTATCAGCTTAATAGGTGTTGAGTCATGAAAACATTTTGTTATTCAAGAAAATTAACCTATAATAAAAATTGAAAACTGTCATTCTTTGAGGTTTGGAAATTATAGTAAGTCTATTTTTAACCTCCAAAGAGCTCAGTCATTTCTATTTTAATCTGAAGACAGTCAAGTCTACAGTTTCATTTTCAGTTCAGCTTTTCAAGGCTTAATAATTTCAGGACACAATAGATTCCAAATATTTAAACCAATTACAGCCACACTTCACTTAAAGTTTAACAAACACCCTGAAATTAAGACCAGTTATAAAATCACATAAAATAAGATTCAACCATTTGGTATTGCACTTTGTATGAAAACTTTCATCATGATCGATTCCTTTTTCTTTAAAATGAATCTAAATAAAAATTTACTTGTAAAGGGTGCAGCAGAAATACAATTCACATCTACCTCCCAAAAATAGCTCCCACATAATGATAAGACATTAGGTACATTGTACAGCACAAATACCACCCACATATTTTGATATTATCCACTAGTATTTGTCTTATGGTGATAGTTGTATTTTGGGTGTTCATTATGTACGGGTCAATATGTGCATAAGCTGCACTTAGTTTTGACAGGTGACAAGTCAACCTATGAAGGCATGTAGTGCATATGCACCCAATGAAAGAATTGTTTTTGATCATTGATATTGGAGATGCAATCTCCCAGATGGCACGAGAATTCATAAACAACCTTATTTTTATATTGGGAGAAATTTTATCTACTCACTTAACTGTTAAATGGTGCTGAACTTACAATCAGCTATAAAATCTCATAAAATGATTAAAAAATTCAACCAGTCGATATTGTATACTGTATGGAAATGTTGACCATGACTGATTTCTCTTTCTTCAAAATGAATCAAAATAAATAAAAATTTATGTGCAGAGATACTACCCCCGTAATGGTAAGACATTAGTTATAGGGTATAGCAAAAATACCTCCCACATAATGTAAGATATTAGTTAAATGAAGATACCATTGTCACTTGCTTAAGTTCACTAGTACTAAACAAGTGACAATTTGTAAGGTGGGAAGTATTTCTGCCATACACTGTACTTTATTTACAATGTGCAAACTGAAGTAAAGTAAAGAGTTGGTTTTCAATTTTGTTTACTGTTCAGAACACTATTGTACTGTATTTAGAAATAAATTAGAAATTCTACAAATGTTTAGTTTTTACTAATCTTCACCAATACAAGGCCCAAGAGCTACTCAAGGTAACTCAAGGGTTACTGAAGGAGTTTGTTGGGTAAGCAATAAGAATAAGAGATGAGAGGTGCAGTTTATGAAACTTTTGTGAAAGATACAAGATTAACCCGAGATATGAACAGGTTAAGATAGTAGTGGTCAGGAAAGTATCTTCTTGGGTTTGGTTTGTTTTACAACATATCAACCTCAATGGGTTATTTAATACCAACAAAATTTTCATTGTTGCTAATAATTTTCCTTCGCAAAAATCTATTTCTGGTAATAATTTTCCTTCGCAAAAATCTATTTCTGGTAATAATTTTCCTTCGCAAAAATCGATTTCTGGTAATAATTTTCCTTCGCAAAAATCGATTTCTGGTAATAATTTTCCTTCGCAAAAATCAATTTCTGGTAATAATTTTCCTTCGCAAAAATCGATTTCTGGTAATAATTTTCCTTTGCTGGTAATATTTTTTTTCAAAAAATATATAGCTGGTAATGTTTTTTTTTTTACTTTTCAAAAGTGTATTGCTGGTAATATTTATTTTACAAAAATGTATAGCTGATAATTTTTTTTAATGTATTGCTGATAATAATTTTTTTTTACAAAGTATTTCTGGTATTAAAACCTATTTTTACACTTTCATAGCGTTTTGACCCTAGTTTGGGTGTTAACTATTTGCCCATAGCTGGGACCCTAACAGGTGCTACAACCCGGATTGGGGTGGACCTGGGAACACCAGCAATTAAGATGTGGTTCCATACTCCTCAAAACCTCCTGATCAGAAGCCTTGCTGTCAGACGTAGTTTATCATCTTACCCAGGACAGATAGCTTCTTGGTAGTTAGTTCAACAAATGAGCAGTTTTTAGGAATAAGCTGTTCAAATAGAACTTACTTCTCAAAAGAAGGAAATGGGGATGGTTCACCTCAATGTATGTGGCATTGCAGGTGTTGCAAATGTGAGATTAAACTTAAGCTCTGTTGATACAAATCCATTACATGCATAGTATGTCTGAAATAGTGGTCAAGTACAACTTCTCACTTAACAATCAGGATTGTTAGAATGAAACAGGTCATTAAGTGAGGAGTGGCTGTAATGGAAATATCTTGCTTTGTTAAATTTTTCTTTTGTAATTGTTCCATATTGAGAGATTTACCATAAATAATTATTTTTAATGGTATTTGCTATTTAATTTACAAATATATTAAATAAAATAAAGGTCCATAAAAAGCAAAATCCATTCATGATTTCATTTTATTTTATATAAAACAATGAAAAAGCAAATAAAAGAATGAGAGAAGTCTGATCAAAATCAGGATGATAAAATAATAATAAATTCCATGATCCATACTTTGCCAGGGTTACATATGGTTTTTGAATTCAGAATTCTTCTTCTAGGCTGGTTGCCAAACAAGAAACCAATCTGCTCTACTATTTAACCTATAGCTAGAGGTAAATAAAATTGTAAGCAGAAGAGGAAAGGAAAAAAAAACAAAATAAGAAGATAATGAATAAGTATTCAATGGACAAAGTGTCAAATGGAAAAAAAAGAGTCAGACTGATTAAATGGACATAATGTTGAATAGAGAAAGTTTCAAAAAGACAAAATGTTGAACAAAGTAAAAACAAACATATCATGATTTTAAAAACCCATTTTAAATAATCAATCCGTTCTAAATTTTTTATTGATTAGCTTTGGCATCATTTAATAAATAATAGCCTTAAAAGTGATTAAGCCTCCATAGTCATCAGTTAAATTTTTATTTTTTATTTTTACTACAATTGCAATTTCCCAAAAATAAAGATTTTAACTCCTTGGTATAGTTTGAATGCAGATCCCTGTTCAAAATAGCAATTATGTTGAATGTTTTTTTTCATCAGAGGTTTTTTATATTAGCTTCAAAATTAAAAATAATTATTTACCAGCAGGATACTTGCATGCTAAGTAAAAGGTATTCTATTGTAGGCACTTTGTATCATTTAGTCAGTTTGACTTTTTTTCCATTTGACACTTTGTTCATTCAATACTTAGTCCATTTGACACTTTGTCCTTTGACACTGTGCACGATAATCCATATGTGGCAACAATACTCCATTTTTGGTCTGATCTAGATCTTTTAAAAACAGAGTAGGGCAAGAGGAGTCAGTAACTTTCTGGAGGAGTACCAGAAACCAACCATTTTTCCAGCATTTTTAGCAATTGTCTATATATACAAAGTTCCATTTAATGCTTGGAGTGAGATTGAGTCTTAACAGATATTTCAAGCAATGAATCTGTGGTGAACAGCCCCATAGAAGCAAGTGAACCAGTGACTTGCATCTGGTGCATAGGAAAATAAGGGTCTTACCTTAATGTGCGGCACATGACATCGGCAAGTTTGCTCCATGAAAATGGCATTACTCTCCTGTCCAGCAATACCAGCAGTATGTGTGGTAATGAGGGTTTTTGTACAGTTTGGCATGCTTCCACCAATAGCAAGTCGTGTGCTGGTTGGTCAAACTGGAGGAGGCTATTTGTCTGGGTAAATGAGAATAAAAGTGAAGAACACTGATTGGTTGGTCGACTGCGGTGTTGGCCTGATAAAAGAGGGGTGAAGCAGTGAAAATGGCAGAACAAAAGTCAGACTTACGTTGTGAAGTGTGCAGAAAGCAAGAACGGCAAATTGAACCAGCAGTATCTTGATTTGTACAAGTGACATTGTAATAATAGAGACTCATTTAAACTACAAGCTATTTCAGCATTTTTCCAAATCATGGTGGACAGATGCTTCATTATTAGGGTGATACCTGAATTCAGTGGGGCTGCTACTGATCTACCAATTGTAGAATAGATTGAAAATGTGGAGTTGGTTTGTGAACTCTTCAAGATGAAGAAAGTTGAGCGGGTATTGCCACTGCGCTTGCAAGCTGGGGCTCTCTCTGTATATCAGCAACTGACAAAGTAGCAGAGGTCAGATCCAGAGCAGATTAAGCAGGCCCTTATAACTGCATATGCGGTGGATTCATTCACTACATGATTTCGGCCAGGAGAAATCGTAGATGAATTTTTAGCAGAGTTGAAACAGCTAGCTTTGTTGATTGACAGCCAACTGCCTGAATGATGGATATGTGCACCTTTGTTTCTGTACTGCCGCAACAAGTCAAGCAAATTATCCGCGCATCATCCAGAATGGACACTATGATGTTGGACAAGATCCTGACTCATGATCGGGCCGTTATGACTGATAACAAAGCGCTGGATGAGTCATTGCCACAACAGCTCAACAGACAGAAACTGACATTACCACATGAACGGGCGGCATTGTGTGCTTTAAGTGTTTTGGTCCCAACCAGCTGGCAAAGGATTGCAGGCAAGGCTACTCGGAGAGGATGGCTACCCGGACCTGAAGATCCCACCACGAGATACGGTATTTTCGGTGCAACAAGGTTGGGCACATCTCCTCAGAGTGCCAGGGAAACGGATCTGGGGAACAGATGTCAGTGCCGGTCTTCATCCCAACCGACTAAAGAACAGGTGACCGTAGACAGAAAGAAGTGCACAGCCTGGTTGATTCTGGTTGCTCACAGACGCTGGTAAGCAAATGCACATGTCACAATTGGCCACAAATGAAGACAGAAATTCAAACTTGCCAATGTCACGTGCCACATGTTAAGACAAGACCCTTATTTTCCTATGCACCAGATGCAAGACACTCTGGCTCACTTGCTTCTATGGGGCTGTTCCCCACAGAACCTCACTAAGAAGACATCTTTTCAATGTGACTGGTGGTCTGCTCAGCAGTGTGGAAGCATTACTCATTTGGTTTTGGCAGTATTAGAAGCTAGCCACAACTCATTAAGCATTAATGAATTTACAAAGATTTTAAAATGACTGTATCATCATTTTGTAGTCCAGCCATACCCCATTTTATCATACAACCCTGTTTGATTAATTCTCACATTAGCAGCCTTTTCTTAATTATTTTTTTACAACTTGTCTTTTTGACTAAGCCTATCCCAAATCAACAAGCGTGAGATAATTTTATCAAAATGGTATTGGCTTTCACAATATTTACTAAGTTTAACTTAGTTTGACACAAGGCTACAATATAAGGGTACTCAATTACTGCAATCAGTTGACTAGCAAAAAGGCCTGCAAGATAAACTTGTTAACCAGCACACTCTAGCAGACACCCAATATATACTATGCTTTAAGTCTGGTACAAGGCCACGGCTATGAGGATCATTAAGGATTAAATTGGTCTTTCAGTTGTGTTTTCTAACCATAATGCTATGGTTGATATACCCAATTCTTTCTTCGTCTCGCAGAAGGCCATTATATAGTGAGGATCAGATTTATAAGACTACAAAATAGATTCCTGAAATGAGGTAGCTAACCATTATGCCATTGTAAAAGTCACTAAATAATCTGATCTAAAGTCACAATAACTGAGTACTCAGTGATACCAAGTTCACTAATGAACTCATCCAAGACAAAATGGTTTTTGCTGAACTACAGCAATCGCCTTGTGTTTTTAATCAAAGATAACAAAAGTAAAACATCTTTGAAAACTAAACAAAAATTTAATCTGTTACAGATAAAATAATAAGCCTAAAACAGTTGGAATCTAAAGTGAAAAACATTGACTATATCAGTAGATAAGTCAAGTATTTTCCTCACCTCAGGATTAATCTACTTCCCAACAAATTAATTGACTGTTTTATTTCTGTTTTGCAATTTTTTGCCTGATTCAGGCATGTGAGATATTCAGCTAAGATTGGCTAGTGAGAATCAAATTGAGTAAAATTAAAAGAAATCCAATGTCAAGAAAAAAAGGGAAAAAAAGACATAGATACTTGAAACTTGGCTCAATAGTTGAAAATTCAAGTAATTTAATTTTGCAGTGTAACAATGGTCCAGTAGAAAAGCAAAGTGGTCGATTAACTGGTGATAAACAATCAGTCGTTATGCTTAAGTGAAATAGAATTAAACTGAAATCCAGTGACTGAGAATAAGAGAAAATAATGTCAAAATCAAATAAAGTTTTTTTTTTACTTTAGAAAGCAAATATCAAACAAAAGTGCCTAAGACAAAAACAAAAGAGAAATCAATGTAACTAAATTCATTGCTTTTATCACTTTTCTAAGCTTGATTCAATGGATTTTAGAGGTTTAATAAAAAAAAAAAAAAAAAAAAAAATGAAAATAGCAAGATCAAATTCATTATTTTTGTCACTTCCTCTTTAATTTCAAGACAAGCCGACAGGGTAGATGGTAAAACTGACATAATTGGAATAAGTATTTATTTTCTTCTTGTCATTAATTCAAAAATAAAATTAAAAGAAAATCTTCAAACCAAGGAAAAATGCATTCCAATTGACAATAGCCAGCCTTCTTTGGAAAATGTATTGCGGCAGATTGCCTCCTTCCCTATAAGCAAAACTGAGAAAGTGAAGCAAATAAATCAGTGTAATGATTTTACCTCGCTCACCTTTGAAATCTCAAGAAAATCAACAGAAATTTCAGAATATAATGATAAAGATGTTACGATGTTGGGGAAAAAAATACTGTTCCCTCCTCACTGATCTCAAAGAAATGGAATTTAACCCCTGGCATGAATAGTTGCATAAATTTAAAATTAATCTAAGCTGATTAAAATTTATTATTTGTTTCCTTAATTCCTGGAATAAGTCTTGCAGTTTTAAGAAGTGAACTGATATTACAAGAAATGATAAGGAAAATATGTTTTGAGAGTATTTTTCAGAATTCTCTATCATTATATATTTTAAAAATAGATTCCACACTTACTAGAATTCTTGTAAAGAGGGTCCAAGATAATTTGAAAGTTGCTTTCAACTTCTTTTCATTTGCCAAAAGCACAGTTTATTCTGAACCTATATTCATAAATATATTAACAGGTCAGAAAAGAAGAAATTGATATTTTGTGTTATTAGTAGAGAAACATTTACAAATCATAGTTATCTTCAAAAATCATATTTGTTCTTTCTCTTTTTGCCCTACTTTCTGGCTTTTATTTGGTATTAAATGGCAAACTTGATTTTAGTCTCATTATACTACAGTGGTTTTGTTAATATTATGACAGGGTTTGTCTGTATTTCTGAGATTAGGTATTGTAACCATTTACACAATTTACATTATGTGGACCGTTGTCCTCATCTTGCCATATTCTAAACGTTTCAGCCATTATACATTCCAGCGCTCTTATATATGTTGGAATTTCAAACCAAACCCTTTTTTTAGACAAGGGGGTGGGTATGATGGGAGTAGGTTGTTCTAATTCCATGTGCCATGCCTTTTTTGGATATCTGTTTTAATTAAATCCATTTAGTAACACAACTCTCCGAGTTTTTGTTCCTTCTACTATGGCCAGGTATTGAACTCACAACACCTTAGGTCAAGTGACTTTTTGGATTACTCAACCAATGCTTTTATCGACTGGGCAATGTGTCACTGGGGAACTAACTGAAACTGAGATATCCAAAAAAGGCATGGCACATGGAATTAGAACAATCTATCCCCCATCCCCACCCCTGGACTAAAATCATATCAAAGTAACATATGTCATCTGAAGAAGGTTGGTGCATACAATGGCCAAAACGCTGTGAATATGGCAATAAAAACAAAGACAACAGTACAAATGATGTAAATAGTGTAAATATACAGGGTTATTTTGTTTTTTCTTCTATTGTGAAATGATCTACTCTTGATATAATGCAATTACCTGGTAACTTGGGATAAAACTTTTTAGTGCCAGGTAAATGAAGGGAAATACTAAAATTCTGCTAAGGTCATTTGATGTTATTCATCAGCAAACCTGAGTTGATAGATTCAATATTGTAGAGCAACAATAATTCAATTCAGAAATGAGATATGAGGATAAAAATAAAGTATTATTATGGCAATAATGCTTATACTGATTCTTAATTTTAACAATATTAACATTAATAACAACATAAAAATGCCTTCTAGAAGCTCATTAAAATATTAAGATAGGAAAACACCATTAGAAACAAAGAAAAGTTGATTAAACTTTTATGTCATATCTAAACTCCTATATAACAGTGAATTCTAGACAATCTATTCATAGATACAGAAGACACCTGAACTGACACATATGTGGTTCACCTGACAGATGCTCAGATTACCATGGTGTCAACAGATGAACAACAAATTATCTTTAAGGAAAACAATAACTAAAAGGACACTTGTACTCACAATCATAAAGAGACAGTTGAAATTTCTGGCACACATAATGAACAAAGGCCTAGAGAATTTGATACTCAAAGGACATATCAAAGGCAAGAGAAGTAAGCAGAAACAGCAAGTTAAAATTTTGTATAATGATATGACACATAAAAGAAGGATGATTTTAGTTATAATAATAAAAATCATTAACACTGAACTTCTAAGAAGGCTACTGAGGTCAGATAGAATCAATAGCAATTTTGAAAATAACTTTGCAACTTATAATATCTCTCAATATTTATCGCTAGTTCATCATGGTATATATGCACACAGGCTTATCTCAATCACCTCAGCTAATGTCACAGTCCAGATACTTAACCATGATCTGCACTGACCTAAGTACTTATATTTTTACCCAACTAAGGATCACCAAAGCATTATGAAACAATATGACAACCCTCAGATGAAATGAGTCACCTCTTGCAGTCATGATATTACTATGAATATGAATACTAAGTAGATGGTTTCACAAATGTTAACCATTATGATTATCTATGATCTCATGCCTCAGCTCCTTTGCCTGTATCTTCCCATTCTTCCCCTTATCTTTATTCCACCTTCATGACTTTTATCGATGCTTAGAGAAAAATGATTAGTTTCTTTTGCTCTCTCTCTCTCTCCATGACAAATTATACTTAATTTTTACACCTTTCCATTTTTATTAGCATTCAATCTTTCATTGACTATTAATAGCAAAACTGTCTCTAGATCTTTCTTTCATTTTCAACCCTTCCACCACTCTGTTTAGATCTATTTTCCCGTCATCTCTTTCCCTTTTCTGACTTTATTATCTCCTATTTTACCTCCTCTATCTCACTGTTTCCAATTCCTTTCAGGTTTCATAGTCAGAAAGTATAATGATGCTCTTGGAAAGACCAAAATCAAGAAGAGCCTGTCATTCTAGATCTTGATAAAAATAGAAAGATGAAGTACATTGTTATTGGTCCTGATTCTTCCTTATGTATTTTCTATAAATATTTTCATGGTAACTGTTCTGATGAGCTTCCCTCTTTGTTAACTAGACTTTGTTAATTTAAATATACTACTAGATTGGTGACAAGGTCTCATCATCTTACAGTTGAAATGACTCAAATTAAACATAAGTTCTAACAATTTCTTCTCTTGCACATCTCACTTGTGGAACTCTCTTCCAGCTTCTTGCTTCTCAGTCAACTTTGATCTTCAAAAGTTTAAATGTCATGTCAATTGTTATCTTCTGTCTTCTTAATTCCTGTTCTTTTATTGTTCATTCTCCTTGACAATGTTTTCTTTTTTTCATATTTTCTCACCATTTGAATCTTTGTGACTTTATTGGCTTGCTTGACGTGAAATGATTAAAAAAAATACAAAATGAAATTGGGAAAAATAACTTGCAATATTTATTTAAGTTCTTTGGTGCTTCTTTATTTTTTAGGAATAGTTAGGTTGGTTGATTTTACAAGATGACAATCCTTGAAATATCGAAGTGTGTTTGGAGCACCCAGTAAAGGTCAAACTCACTGTAAAGTTATAAAGATCAACTAAACACATTAAAAATTACCCTATGCTGAAGCACTTATTATGTGGAGAATACCAAATAACTGCATTATTTACACTTTTAAATTGTTTTTTATGACATCTCTTAAGGACATGGGGGATCATAACTTTTTATGGATTCCTTTATTATGAGTGAATTGCCTTTACTTCTTGAAAAAAGAGTGTTTTCCTATTGACTTCTACAGGATTTTGAGTTCAGAATAGTCCTACTCATAAAATGATTGTCACACAAAGCTACTGAACATTGTCAACCCAGCTATTTAATCTGTAGCGGGGGGTCATAAACAGATTCATACCATGTCTGAAAGTGGATGCTACAAACTAAGCTGAAATTTGAACTCAGATTTGAATGTTGATTCCACTTGCTCTAATTTTGTTTCACATTCTTTTAATTATTTATATACACTTTACAAGAAACAGCAATTATCATAAGTTTTTAAGATATTGAAGAAAATACTCTTCTTTTTTTTTTTTACAATATTTCTTTTTTATCTCTGTAACTCTTAAAAAATTAGCAAAATCTTTGAGAAAGCAATGTTATGTCATCCTTGGCAAAATACTGATGACAATAAATATTTTTCAACTTTGTTAAAAGTTCAACACTGAATTACACTATAATGTTAAAGTCATATGCCCTAGTCTAGTTGAAGAGGTAAACGAGACATTAAGGTGAAAACACCAAGTTTCCATTCACAAATTGTCCTACAGGAAAAGCATAGCCAATCAGGTAAAAGCTTTGGTTAAGTGAATTGAGTTACCTGGTGGTTATGAAGTCAATCCTGTAAAAAAAATGAAAAAAAAATGTCATTTTTATGATAGAGACAAGGAACCCCAATGATGAGAATGCCATTTCCATACAGAAAACATTCAGAATTCATTGACCAAACAGTTAGGGTTACTTTCAGTTGAAATTTATAAAAATCTTTCTCTTAAAAAAATTTTTTTCAAAAAAATAGGTTTATTCTATCCTCTGTTATCACTCCCCCTAGTTTCCTTCCCAACCTTTTGTTTAAGGTATTGTTGAAAGTCAACATCTTGATTATATGATTAATTCCTCTTCTAGTTATATATGTGTATTCATCTTGTTTGATTTTTGCAAGTGCCACTCAATGAGATGTTTCTACATCATGAACGAATCGATAGTAAAGTCTGTAACTAAAGCAGTCTTTATCCAGTCAACATTAGATTTTGCTTTGCCATGCAGCTGTTGGTAAATTGCAAATGCTCTACCCATAAGTCTCAAAGGGATCACATACTCCAAAGACTTTATTCCACATAACCTGCAAATGAGTTCCAGCTTCTCTATCCATTCAACCACTAGAAGACTGGATGCTGATCTGCCAAACTCGAGAATTAACTTTAAATTGAATTTGGTGTCTGCCATCATCCACTAATTGCCAAAATAGCTTGTGTTTGTCTTGTCTGGTTTTCACATGTCTGCAAGTTGAGAGCATTCTCTTAACTGAGAAAAAATTAGTGTTATATAGCTCTGCCAGTCCCAGACCCACGCTGACTATTGGCTAATAGCTACCTGATATCATTCCTATGCAAATAGTGCCACCTACTCTAAGTTAAATGTCTTTTCTCAATGACCCATAATTCCTGGTGCATACAGCATCACATATAACCTACTGAGAGTCTCTCATTGGGCTGATCCAATTCTCTGTTACAATATGCTACCCATTTTAATTGTTGCTGCTGTTGAAAGTCTTCATGAATAAACAAAATAGAATTAGGTAAAGATGTTTTAAAAGTAAAACAGCCTAAATGTTTTGAGGGCAACCAAGATGAAGATGCTATTTCAATGAAATCACTTTAACAAGGATAACAAATTTTGTCCTCATCTCAGTATTAATGAATCTTTTGACCAAAATTTAACTTGCAACAAGAGAGGCAGTATATTTGTAGGGAAGCTTCTTTTAATACATCCCACTTTGAATTTTCAGTCTTCCTGTATTTGCTTTTAACAGGAGTCTGGAAAGCACTATATCCATTGTAGGTTTATAAGAGAGTATAAGTTATGAGATACAGGCAGGAAGACCTTGCATTGCCTGGAAAAATAGCTTAAAATACTTTTTTTAAAAAATCAATTCACTCCAAATAAGGCAATAATACCACTAAGATGCAAGGGGCTACTGAGAGTGAAAGAGAATGAGAAAGACCAGAGAGTAGTGTGTACCAGACAATAGACAAACCTATCTACTACGATTATTGAAATGTAACAATGCAATTTACACATGAAAATACTATCTGTTACTGAAGAGATATCCTGATCCCTAAAATGAGATAAATGATAGTCCTTTCATTTAATAGACCTTTTTGGTATAAAATATTAGTGCTGCTCTCACTGAGTGTAAGTATAAAATGGTTGTTTAGAGAAAAAAAAAAGCATGGAAAAGTCAGGCCTTGAGAGATTCTCCTTGTGCCTTATTCATATAGCAAACCTTACTGGGAAATGAAGGCACTTGAATTTAAATGGTATTTATGTTCACCCAATACAAGGCCCAAGAACCACTCAAGGTAGAGGGTTACTGTATGGTGTTGTATGAGCAAAAGAGAAGGCAAGAAGTGCAGTTTATAAGGTAATGTAGGAAAGATAATGGTTAACCCCCAACTTGAAGAGGTCAAGATTGCAGTGTTTGGGAAAACATCATGTCAGGAATTTCTTCTACAAAGCAGCTATTCTTGAGGAGAAACTGTCCAAGTAGAATTTCTACTCCGGTTATGATAGCTGTTTTGATGACATATGGGAGAAGCTACTTCACATTTCAGTGAGTTCTACAGCACGACTTCAGTAGGGGAGTCAGTCAAGGTTTATAAGAAACATGATGTATCCCAACTTTTACTTTTAGCCTGTGGGGAGAGATACAAACAGCTCAAGAGAGATGAGGAATTCTTTTGGATTCTGAATAACCTCCAAAATGCTCAGAACTGTGTTAGCTGATTTGTACAACTGACCCTTCCAATAGATACATTGTAACAGCTTTGAGATTTGACAGACTGGGACTGAGTTAGATGAAACTGAGAACAAACCTATTTTATTGGCAAGGAAAAAACCCCATCATGTATTTGTGTACTTCTGCCTATAAAATGGGGGGGTGCAGTCATTTCTTATCAGACTGGGATCAACTAAAGCAAATATTGGTATTGTGCGGGGAAAAGGTGGTCATAACTGTGATTGGTAAGGATACACAATTTTGCAGATTTAGAATAGTTTGTCATCTGCAGTTGTTATTAAAATAGAATAAGTGAATATTGAAATAAAAAAAAAACAGGTATGATCTTTTGATTTTAATTTGTCATCAACTTCAAAAGAAAATTATTCTTGTCACTTCATTTTTACCTATGTAGGTATAGTATATGGGATTATGTCTTTGTATGCTCATTTGAATCAGGTAATTAATAAGATTAATGCTGCCTAGAACAAAGTCCCAAATCATATCGAAAAATAAAATCTTGCAAGTTCAATTCCAGAGATTACAGGCAGCTCTGCAAGAGTGTGCTGAACAACAGCAAATCCTCACACCCTTCCTATTCAATCAATTCAAAGTCTTGACTCTACAGCAGATGTTGGAATGCTTTGCTTGGAAATTCTCTTCCAACTCAGTACTTGACTCATCTGGAGTATCCAGACCTGATTTCCTCCCTAGAACTGAAGCTATACTGAGGGATATGCACATAACTCCATCACTTGTCACAGATATCATTTCTAAATTAGACTCTCATAAAGCAAGTGGAGGTGACAGGATACCAGCCATTGTCCTAAAGAAATAGGCTCCTGAACTGGTTCCAGTTCTCTCCAAACTCTACAACTATTGCCTTGCTGCTCCCTGCTTTCCAGCTTGTTAGAAGTCCTCCTATGTAGACCCTTTTATTTTTATTTTTAAGGAAACTGTGGAGAACGTTCTCCTTTAACTATTGACCTATTAGTCTCCTACTTCTTTTTGGCAAAGTATTCAAGGCTTTAATCAATGCCAAAGTAGTTAAGCAGCTTACTTCTCATGACCCACACTCTAACAAAGAACATGGCTTACATTTTCCCTGGTCTACTGCTGATGTCTTTACAGCCATCACTGAATATGTATATCAAGCTCTTGATAATAATGGCTAAGCTTGTGCTGTGGCTCTAGATATCCCAAAATGCTGGTCATCTATGTAAGCTTCAGGGCTACAGTATTACAGGATGATTGTTTGATTTAATCCAATCATTCATATCAAATTGTGAAATGGAAGTCATCCTGAACAGGCTTGCTTCCAGATCCTTTCACATGAATATGGGTAATCCCAAGGCCCTATACTGGGTCCTACACTGTTTCTGATCTTCATTTCATCAGTTCTCAAGTTGGCATTTATGCAGATAGCACTACCATTTCCTCCTGTCTCAACAGCAAATCCAGAGCTGAGAAAGTTAACATGGCTCTTGAAAAGGACCTCCAATCAGTGGTTAACTGGAGCAGGAAATGGCTTGTAAATTTTAATGCCTCCAAAACTGAACTGCTCTCATTTAACCACTATAGAGAAACTTCCCTGCTTACCATCAGCATGACTGATGCTCAACTCCACCAGAGTGTCTTACTAAGTCTTCTTGGCCCCATGTTTTCAACTGACTTGAAGTAGAACAACTACATTAAATCAATAGCTGCATCTACTGCAAGGAAAGTTGGTTCATTGTGTCATGCCAGAAGGTTTTTCTCATCAGATATCTGGTCTGGTGCCCCTGCTGTTCAACTTCAGAGTTTTGACAAAATCCAAAGAAGATCTGCAATGTAATCCATCCTGATTTGGCATTTCGACTTCAGTCACTTTCTCACAGACATGATGTGGCTTCCCTCTGTCTTTTTTACAATTATTTTCATGGTAACTGCTCTGACAAGCTTTTTTTCCCTAGTGTCTCAACTACATGAATTTAAGCATGCTCGTCCCACCCTTTTATTGTCAAAATGTTATATATATATATATATATATATATATATATATATATAGTAAACATAGGTGAAACCTAGGTAGGTTTGTCTGGATCTTTAGGCTTAATTAGTTTGCACTACTTAGCATATTAAGCACTTTGCTTAGTTATTTTACTTTACTCATGCCAGAGGTTTTTTTTCTTTGGACTCTGAACTTTGATTCTAGACGATTATTTTTGCCGGAAGCACATGTTCTTAGTTCTTTCTTCTTTTTACCCGTTTTTTTCCCCTTGGGTATTGGTTTGTACTTTTACAAGCTAAAACACCTAAGGTTTTGCCAGATGAGTACAGCTGCTATATTTATAAAATCATTAGTATTATATATATATATATAACAACAAATCCTGCTAGAGGGCATATTTTAAGTTTTCTAAAGGATACAGGTCAATTGACAAAATAAATGTTTAAAACAAATGGGGCATTTTACTCAAATATGAGTAAACACTAAAAATAACATTTGAATATGAATGTGTGTGTGTGTGTGTGTGTGTGTGTGTGTGATGAATTTGGATAGTCACTTTTCATTTATACTTGCTTGGTTGAAGACAAATGAAAATCCCAGTTTAAGATTTTTTTTTATTTATTTTTTCTTCATTTTTTGACCCATTTTCCGTGTTTCCAGGTAGAACTTGAACATATATTGGCCAATGCCACCTGAATATGTCCAGCTATCAAAGAATTTTTTTTGTTGGTCAATAAGATTATTTATATAGGCTTGAATTGTTTTTCTTTCAGGGTTTTTCAAACATATCATGTCTTCACAGATCACAGGTATCATTGTGCATTAACATGTCCACTTGCGAGAGTATCAACATCTTCTAAATACTTTTTTTTATGACAATCAACACAACCAACTTTCACAAAAGAGTCTGTCAAAAGTGTGGATTAAATCTGACAGAATGATTAATGTTGACACTCCAGTTCCTGTACAATTATTGAATTTAAACAATATCAAGTCTGTTCAGTACTTTAATGGGTGACTACTTGGGAATACCAGGTGCTGTAAGCTGGGATGTGCATATACTGTAACAAAAAATAGCTTGGAAAGGTTAATCAGAGAGCTAAGTTCCAATTCCAATTGTGTTCTTATATTCATTTAAATGAAATTACTCTTGAGAAAGGAATAAATCAACCTCTTCTCCCTGCCCAGCTGTAGGTTAATTATTAAAACTTGTATCACTAATTCCTTATTAACAAAAAAAAAAATTCTAACTTTAAATAATCTGCAAAAGGTTGATAATTACTCTTGTTTTAGTCACCTTAGATTTTTGAAAATGAATATTTACCTGGCATCTGCTTCCCATAACAACTGAACTACAACTGCACCACGCTGCATGCTACACACTCTCACTAAGTCAGGAGAGTAGTGTGAGGGAGAAAAAGAAACAAGTTGCCAATTAGGAATTACAAGTACTTCAAAAATTTTGGAGTATCAAAACACCCCATGTGATTAACACGGGGTTAAAATCTATTAATATACCAAATATTTAATACATATTCAAATTGTTAAAAATTTAAAAATCTGAACATATAGATACCATAAAAATAAACATGATATCCACACAACCAATGAAAGAAAAAAATGTAGAATTTAAAAAATGATACATATGAACACCTTAATACCATAAAATAAACATGTGACATTTGCACAACCAGTTAAAGCAACAAATAATTTAAAAATTGACATATAAGTCTGCATTATGTAACTTAGAAAATTGCTGATGAAGCTAAATAAATAGCATAACATGTTCAATTTGTAAATATTTTCACATTTTTTCATTATTTAATCAGACATATTTTAGTCTGAATTTTTGGGATGAGAAGTTATCATTATTAACACTAATGTCCTTGTTGTTGCTATCACTATGTTTTAGCTGTTGTAAACTCTGCTCTTCCTTAGCATAGAAATAAATACAGAAGAAATTTATGCTTGTTAATCAGCAACCAGGTTCAGTTTAAGGACAATGATCTAGTGGATAAAAGCTTTAGTTTGTGAATTTGCTAACAGAGTTCAATCCTGGGTCATGCAGTATGTAGTTGCACTCAGCAGAAACAGGCAAGCAATAACTCAACAGTACTAAATAAAGATACTAACTAGATGATATCCCTAAACATGGGCAGTGAAATGAGAATAGTTTACCCCTATAGATTAATTAATGGCTTCAGTTCAGAATTCCATGTACATTAGCCAGATCGATATACACAGATGGTACAATGGTTGAAACATGGTAGCAACAACAAAGATGAGGAGAATAGTCAGAATATAAAGAGTATAAATAAAAATAAATATATTTGTCTTTTATTATTCAAATATCATAGAATTTCCATTCATAATGTGCAGCAAAGAAAACAATTAAAGGAGTCATTGAAATTTAGCTTTATTGATAATAATCAGTAAAATTTCAATGGAAACAAAAGAGTACTGAACCCTTACAGTCCTTCTATACAGCAGTGATCATCTTCTCACAGATGGAGAAGAGAGTTCAGACAACAGAAATGTCGTTCTACTGAAAGATGCTGAGAATACCATGGACTGAACATGTGAGCAATGATAAAGTTTTAGAGAAAATGAAAACAAAAAGGGCACTTATACTTAACATCAAGAGAAGTTTGAATTTTCTAGGTTACATAATGTGAAAAGTAGGCTTGGAAAATTTGACACTCACAAGACATGTTGAAGGCAAGAGGTAAAGAGGAAATCATTACATAACCTACCTAACAAGCTTTTATAAATGGTTGGTTAAATTCACTAAGGGTGACAAAAATTATGAAGAGCCATGATCAGCCACATTCTGAAAGGATATCAGTCAGTTATGTGCTATGCATGATACATGCTTAGGCGATCATGTATCTTTCAATACATGACTGACAAGGCAGACTTCTTTCCCACAGTAGGTTGCCATTTCTTTCTGCGGTAGACCAGTTGCCATCCAAGGCTATAGAACCCAGTTTGTTCTGTTATATACCCATAGATTGGGGGGGGATGAGGATTCATACCTTTCCCAAGGGTATTAAACACTTAAGTGAATGTAATGGATTCGACTGAAATTCGAACTCAGCTCTCTGGTTCCTTAATGCAAGCTGCTATCCATTACTCCACGGTGCCTCCTGAAGGGACATGGCATATAGAATAACAATAATAATCAAAGCATTAATAATAATGAAATTAATCATGAGAGTTGCAGCATCAGCATTCATAAAGTGTTTATATTTACATAATTTGTCAATTTTCCATTTCATCTTTGTGCTATTAGTTAACAATTGAACTTATTAATATTTCTCTTTACCTTCATTTTTTTTTCTGGTATAAAATCTTCAGCAAAACTATTTTCGCTGATTGTTTTATTTTTCTAGTCCGTCTTTCTTTATCTTCCATCTCCCCATTTTTTTTTTCTTTTTTTAAATTTGTAGATGCATCTTTCCAATGACAGGGAGAAAAAAAAAAAAAGAAATGAAAGTGGATGATACAAATTTGCTAAATGATAGCAACCATATATTACTGACTGACGTTAATGTTAGGAAAAATTCTAAATTAAATCTAAGGAATTTAGAAGTCTTTGTGTTTCAAAGGGTAAATTATCTTTGTTGAAGATTGTTTGTAAAAGAATAACTCACCTTCTTCTTCCAATTATTTATTGAAATTTGATAGCATTTATCATCCTTGTTTCTAACAACGTATATTTATGTTTCTATAGATAATGACTGTCTTTAGGACAGAAAAACTTCACACACACAAAATTTTATCTGGTGTCCACAAATATGTAGAGAGAGGATTATGTAAGCATACGTAAGTACTAAAACGTGTGACAGTACATACAACATCTAGTCATAGGGACAGACACACTGAAATAAATATATATATATATATATATATATATATAAAATGAATTCACATTGAAAGGATGCAGAGGGTAATTATCTCCCTTTTTTGTAGAACAAATTCATGAGAGTCATGTGACAGCCAGTGAGTGATGCATGTTCATTGAATGGTAAACCCCACTGGCTTAAAAGACAATCAGAAAGCCAGACTGGATACCCTTCAGTGGTTAGAAGAACAAATAGAAACCACATGGTTCCAACAAGGGACATAAAAGACACCACCAGCTTGGCTGTTTTACTTTCAGGAAATATTAAAAGTAAGACCCTTTCATTTTTCATTCATTCATTCTGTGTAGGACAAATAGTGACAGGTATATAAATATTTGTATATAATTTCTTGTACAACATATTTTTGAGCACTATACATATTCAACATTCATTTCTTTCAACCATTCTTGTCCTTTCTTTCCTTATGGTGTAATACACCTGTCTTGTGGTAACTGGAGACTGAGATAACCAATATAATTATTCTCTATTTCTAAGCACCCCATCAATACAATAACAATTATATTAATTTTTATGATGTGATTATATATAATTATATGCATTTCTTTGCATACATTTATTTTCATTTGTATATTGCTGCCATATATGGGCTGGAGCACCTTCTGCTTACCTCGGAGTTCTTGACAAGATCCAGAGAAGGATATATAATCTAATTGGCCCTGATCTAGCGTCTTGTTTGCAGTCACTCTCTCACAGACGCGCCGTCGCCTCTCTCTGTCTTTTTTTCTACAAATACTTCCATGGTAACTGCTCTGATGAGCTGCTCTCTCTGGTTCCCAGACTCCATGAATTCAAGCGCCCTTCGAGGCTGGCATCCTGCTCTCACCCTTACACCGTAGAAACCTTCAAATGTAGCCGTTTCTTCTACTCCAATAGCTTCATACCTCGCACCTCTCGCCAGTGGAACACCCTCCCCAATTACTGTTTCCCTGATAGCTATAATCTCCAACTATTCAAATGTAATGTCAATCGACATCTCCAATTACCTTGATCTACCCACTATCTTTCTCCTCTTCCTTTCTCTTATCACTCTTATCTGCTCTCGCTCCAAATCTTCCGCAACCCCCTGCATCCTAGTGGCTTCACGCCTTGCTTGGGGCACAATGCTTAAAAAAAAAAAAATATATGTGTGATGAACATTCAATACACTTACTGGGATTGAAAAGACAATGATACTTTACATGTGTAATCCACCATTTGCAATATAGAAAAGGTGCATATGCAGACTAGCATGCCTGATGTAACTATCAGTAGACCATCATGCAAATTCAAATATATATATATATATATATATAAAGGCTATGATTTTGTGAGTTGGTAAAAGAACTTTTGACTGGTAAGAACAGAAATGACACAGGAGAAAGCAACAGGACTAGATGGAATTGTAATAGAGAATAATAAATGAAATCCACAATAGAAGTCAAATACTGGAAGACCTGAGTAGATTCATTTTCATAGAAGCCAGGTGCAGCTCCATCAGACAATCAGCTTAGTGAATGATTCATTTTCTGTGGCTTATCAAGCCTTTGCAGGTTATTTAAAAAAGAAAACATTTTTAGATTTTAAGAATTTTTTGGGCAATAATAATGATTTACTGATACAAGTTTTACTAATTAACCCATAGCTGGGGAGAGAGTAGGTGGATTCATACCTTTCCCAAGGCTATTTGCATGTAAGTGAATATAACAAATTCAACTGCAAATTGGAACTCAGCTCTCTTCAATTAACAATTCCAAGCCATTGCACTACCTGCACATCCAAGTTTATAGCACCTGGTATTCTCAAACAGTGCTTCATCGAGGTACCGACCAAAATCAAAATTTCTAAACTTTGGTATTTCATTGTAAGCTTCATTTTAATGAGTCACCTATCAAAATTATCATCCAAATTCTGATGACTTGAGTGTCTAGCAGAATTAGAATGGACATAGAAGAAGAACAGCATGGTTTCACTGAAGACCCTGGAACAATTAATGCAATATTTATGTACAGAATGATACCAGAAAGAGCAATACTGTGCAAAAATGGAAATGGATGGTTCAGATTCTCAAATAAAAAAAATCAGGGGTTGTAATTCCAAAGAGAATAAATCAGTCTCATGAGTCCAAAGTCAAAAAGTCCAGGGACATAAATCAAGAGGGTAAAAAATTAAGCATCCAAAACTTGCAACACTCAACTACCTTCTTCACCTGGTAGAGAAGCATAAGCAATCATATTTTGAGGCCTAGTAAAGTCAACGCAGTCTCAATTCTGATTTTCTTTTTCAACTGATGGCACAGAGAACACAAATTTTCAAGGTAAGAGTTGGTTTTCTCCTTCACTGCCACATTTCTATCTCATCTCATGATCACACTCGTACTTCTTAGTGGGACAATCACTGTCTCTTCACCTGATGAGTTGTCTGCTTCTGTGGACAAACAGGATTCATTTTGAATAATGACTAACATTTTGTTGTGAGGACATACTACTTGTAACACTTGCTGGCATACCAGAACCCACAAAGAGATGCAAGTCTTTCACATGGTGTGGTATTCCATTGATAAGAATATGGGATATTGATTCCCGCAACACATCCTATTTGATATTGCAACTTGTACCAGCAACATGGGGCTTTTAGTCACATGTGGTCTCTAAACTGATACAGTGCTTGCCCTTTAACATGTGCCAGCAGAGATGCTGTATCAATGCCCCTCAATCATACTTAGAAGCAGTGCATCATAACGTTAGGCACAGGTGAGGACAATATATCATTTTTTGGCATGCTGTTGTACACCACTTCCTTGTAGCAATTCACTTGATGCGTCAATGGCAGCTTTCTATCCCATTGCCCAAGGGGACATACATGCAGTAAAACTGTATGTGGGCCATTTACTCATCCCCAAAAATGTCTCTAAGTTGTTTACTGCAAAATGCAGTATCATTGTCAATCAGGAGTTTGGTTAGGAGACATTGTGAGAAGTATACAGCTGCCAAATGGTCAATTAAACTAGCTGAATCTTGCTGTTGCCAAATATTAAACTGCAAAGGACCACTGTCAATCAACATCAGGTAGTTTTTACCATCATAATAAATAATGAACATCCCACTTGACTCCATGTGTCACTTATATCTAATTCCCCTTTTTCCAACGTATCAGTGACGGACCAATCGATTAGCACTACTGGCATCCCCTAACAACTGCTTTTACAACAACCTTAAAGACTTGCAGGATCAATCAAACTTGTGAAGCACATGGTTCGTTTGATGCCAGTATGTCCACTTTGTCCCCTGATGTTGTACAGACATGTTGCATGGGTTCAATCTCTTATATTGAGCCATCTCTGCAGCACCAGCAATCCCATGGAATGGACATGTGAATAATGAAGATGTTTTAAGGAAAACTGTCACACTACAAACCATAAAGAGACAGATGAAATTTCTAAGATACATAATAAGGAAAGAAGGCTTAGAGAATTTGACACTAACAGAGCAATTGAAAACAAGAGGAGCAAAGGAAAGCAATGAATTTTATTTTTTTTTTTTTTTTTACACACTTTTTGTTCAGAAAAGAAAACACTTATATGAACACAAGAAAAATTGAATAAAAGCTTAATCACAGTACTTTGTCAGTTGTCTTTAATGAAACTTGTATAAAAGCTGCCCAAATACACAATTATATATAATTTATTTGAAAATTATAACATAAACATGTTATAAAATCACTACAATAATATCCATTTTGTTTCAACACTTCTGGTGCCTTATCATTCAACACCATCACTTGATAAGACACCAGAAGTGTTGAAACAAAATGGCATTTTTGTAATGTGATTTTATAACATGTTTATGTTATAATTTTCAAATAAATTATATTTGCTTCACTCTGTATTGAGCACTCTTCTAAGAATAGTATTTTTGGTTTTTGGAATTTATTCCATATACACCTACCCTATTCTTAGATATATATATATATATATATATATATATATATATGTGTGTGTGTGTGTAGAGAGAGAGTTAGAGAAATCTCTACATATATTAGATGCATATAGAAAGTGACATTTAACAAATGATCATTCTTTTCATCTTTTCCAATGCATTCTATTTTACCTTTCTTGTAAAATCTTCTCAGAAAGATTTTTCAGCAATAATTGTATGTTCTATAAAAGATGCAATTCATCTGCTTATCAATCTATCTACATATTTGTGCATATACAGCAGGTATTATGAATCTTTTTTTCAATTTATAACTTCCCTGAACTTTGTAATTGTTTCATTATGATAGTTGTTGAGTGCAAAGATGGATGCCAGAAATTACTCTCATCCTGGTTTAGTTTGTTGTCTTCTCCAAGATAATTCTAATAGAGCTGAAGAAAGAAGAATCAATTCTCATCAATACAAAAGAATAATAATCCTTACAACTACATATCCAAACTTTATATTTTCTTTCATAACCAATTAGGTTTGTTCTGACAGGAAACTACTCACTCACAAAGAAAAAGCACTTATTGAGCTATGGATAATAATGATGATAAATGCTGATGATACAGAAATAAATGCAGAAATACGTATGAACTATTTAATTTTAGCTTGTCATTTAAATATTCTTTTGTCTGAAGGAAATATGTCAAAGCTTGAAAATGCTCAAGATGTCTCAGTGTGATAAATCCATTTTATCCAAATCTAAGAAATAATATTAGATATCAAAATGTCTCCTTATCTTAGTTGTTATATTCACAATGTTTTGATCTTCTTCAAATGCTTATTGTATTCATCAATATTGTAGAAACTTTTCTTACATAATCATTGTACATTACTAAGAAAAACAAAAGAGTAAATCTCTCATATATAACATATTTTATTTAACTCCAAACCTGTAGATTAATTGGCCATAGTTTTATATAATTGGTAGAATTGATAAAGATTCCCAAAAACAATATAAAAAGGAAAGAAAAGAGCAGGGCAAAGATAATACTAATATATATATATATATATATATATATATATATATATATATATATATATATATATATATAAATGATAAAATATGGTAATCCGTATGAAATTTCCAGCAGGAAATAGATCCAGGGAGAGCTCTATGTCAAAAGACAGACCAAAATTATTATTAAAGAATATCAAACACTTAAAATCCCACAGGTAATTTTATATATATATATATATATATATATATATATATATATATATATATATTCGCAAGAATAATAAGGCAAAATGTTCACAAAGTAAGAATGGTGTTAACACACAAAAGGGATACAGACTTGTGATCACAGTTTTCTGACTTCAAGACAAGAAAGAACACTAACATAATGGATGAGAACAATAAGTGGTCTTGCTTATTGGCTAGAAAGAAATCCCACCAAGCATCTGTACAATTCATTCATAAATTTAGGGAGAGAAATGTTTTACAGTTATCTTAACTAATTTGGAACCAGCAAGACTTTATTTATTACGTACTTTATGTCCATTTGGTGTGTATATGAACTTCTCCAAAAATAGCACTTCCAGTGTCAATCTAAGAGACTGTTCTCTCAGGGGGTAGGTGTTTATATATCTATTTACTATGTTTTTTCCCACCTGTGCACATCTGAGTCAGTAATGTGTCCACCTGTCAGGGTCAACCACTGACAACCTGTAGATCATGAATCTTTACCCTCAACAAGATGGTCAAACTTCAAGTTAACCCTGCACCTGGCTTCTCTGAAGGACACTGAATGCAAAATCTATTCTAGCATGATCAGGGGTGAGACACACGATAAACTAAACAAACATCCAACTGAATCAGTGAGTGAAAGTGTCCCTGGACAACTAATCAGAAAAGTGAAACTTACATTCTTATATGGGATATCATTTACCACTGGGATGATTGTTTATATATCTACCACTTTTGTACTGATTTTTCTCAGGCTTGCCTCCCAGGTAAAGCTTGACTGAAACATTGCCCTGTCAGGGTATCTCCACATCATCTAGTGGGTTATTTGAGTTTAAACATGCACTGGGCTTCCATGAAGCACACTGAATGCAAAGTCTATTCCTGAGCCAAATACATAACCTTACTTGATTTTTTTAAATTTCTATGTCATCAAATATAACACACACCTGAAAATGGTGCCAACAGTTAAAATATTGTGGTTATAGTAACTAAGATAAATAAACAAGTTCTACTCAGAAGCAAGTTAAGATATTTAGAAAACAAATACGTTAAAAATATATTTATCTCCACAAACATTATTTTCATTTTAACAAAGCTTGTGATCAAATACAAAATGATTTGTAAAGCAAGCATTGGAGTAAAACTAAGAAAAGCTTGTCTTTTCATCCTTGACCTACAAAATTTGATATTAATAATTAATGAATGACCTTAAAACAATGAAGTAAACCAGTACCAGTAATTAAAGTAGGCAATTTTATTAATTCTAAACATGGAACACTGTAGATTTTAATATTTTAATATCAATTCTCCAATATGGCAATGAAAGCTGTTCAATTTCTTCATAGATAAAGAGGCGATGAGGACGGGGTTTTACAGAAAGATAGTGGGAATACTATGGATGAAGCATGTAAGCAACTAAGAAGTTTTAAACAAAATGGAAACAAAAAAGGAAACTTATACTTAGAATCTGGAAGAAACAGTTGAAATTTTAGCAACACATAATGAGGAAAGAGGGCTCAAGGAATTTAACACTCACAGAATATATACTGAAAGGAAGAAAGAGAGAGAAAAATGGTGAATATCTTAACAAGTTGGTGTAAATGGATGACAGAACAGTCACACATAATGAGGAAAGAGGGATGGAGAATTGGATGCTCATAGAACAAAAAAGACTGTGGAAAACAGCAAGTAACCTACCTAACAAGTTTGTGTAAATGGATGGCAAAAGAGTGAGTGAGAGTAATAGTAAAAAGATAAGCAATGTTAAGAGCTAGAAAAGGACAGGAAGTTGTGGAGAGTTATGACTCTCTACATTCCAAGGAGATATAACATATAGAAGATGACACAACTAATTCTATGAACATCATTTTTAAATAAATAAAAAAAAGTATTAAATTAAAATCATAACAAAAACATCTTTTCCATGGAATTACTAAACAGCAAATTATAGAAATATCAACAATGAACAATAATTGCATCTCGTTGATGAACCAGTGAAGAATTCAACAAATAATGCGAGGCTTTCATACAGGAAATTAAATGGCCCATGAAATGGTTACTGCTTTCAGCTTGTTCAGACAGGCTGCATCTTAAATTAAGAGTTACATGCAAGTTACTAATTATTTTAAAATATATTTGCCTGAGGAAACACATTAAACATTTAATGGAAGTTAGCAGGTAATTCTCACATTTTACTGAGCAAAAAGTTTTATATTTTTTGTAGAATAATCTCTTCATTGGTCTCTAAGCTTCAAAGTCTCCTTCCATCATCTTTTGGAATTATGAGATTAATCAAGAATTGTTCACTTGGTAATCTTTAAGAGACAAAAATTTTCAAAACTTCAACTGTCAAGTACTTATTTGTGTAATAAAGTAATTCTCAACTGCCATGCCATGGCACACTAGTGTGCCATGAAATATTGCCACAGCATACATATGTGTGTGTGTGTGTGTGTGTGTGTGTGTGTGTGTGGAAGTAGTAATGGTACAGTGTTACTATTTGAATAAATACTTTGTTTTAATATTCATTTTTTTAATTTAACTTTTTAAATTTTCCTTTATTTGGATAAATCAATATTAACCTTTTTCTCAGTTTTTTCTTAATTCACTATTTTTACAATGTTATATTGAATTATGAATTAATAATAATAATTTTTAAATATATGGCTTGATTTTATAACATTTAAATGCATACCCTTTAAAAATTTTGCTAAGTGTTCCGTGATATTTTCATCAGCTCCTAGATGTGCCGTTGCTTAAAAACGTTGAGAAACACTGGTGTAATAGTAATCTCAGCTTTATGTATCACAAGGCTATGTATGATACACCTACTGAGAACAGGATTCACATATCTATTAATGGCCTGTGAAACTAGCTAACCACTGCTTTTTGCTAAGGGGATTAGGCCATGCAGGATTATTTGAGATTCAAGGGAGATAAAAAAAAAAAAAAGTAAGCATGTCATTTTCAGTATGTACACTCTAAAAGTAATGCTTTCATATTTTTTCATACATCTAATCCTTATTTATGGTTTAGTTTGGTTTATTTTGTTTTACGGCATATCAACTTCAATGGATTATTTAATGCAGACAAAATTTTTTTTTGCTGGTAAAATTTTTTTTTGTCAAAATTCTGTTTCTGGTAATATATTTCCTTCAAAATTATATTGCTGGTAATAATTTTTTTCAAAAAAGTATTGCTGGTAATAGTTAACTATTTGCCCATAGATGGGACCCTAACAGGTGCTACCACCCCAGGTCAGGGTGGACCTGGGAACATCAGCAATTAAGAGGTGGTTACATGCTCCTCAAAACCTCCTGATCAGAGGCCTTGCTGCTGGATGTAGTTTAATGTCTTACCCAGGACATGGATGTAGTTTAATGTCTTACCCAGGACATGGATGTAGTTTAACGTCTTACCCAGGATGACTTATTTATGCTTGAACTAATGTCATCATCTCTGTTGTTATTACATTTCAGTCATTATGCCCTCAAGGCTCCTTCAAGTATCTGTCAATCAGGTTAATCTTCAGAGAATTTCCAACCAAACCAATTATTGAATCTACAGGAAAAGAGTGTTCTTATTCTACTATGTTTATTAATATCTTGTCTTATTTTTTAGTACTAATCATTGCTAACCCTAGTGATTCTCAACCACCATGCCATAGTACCTTAGTATGCTGCATGATCCTCTTAAGTGTACCATGAAATATTGTCACAGCATACATATATGTGTGTGTGTGTGTGTGTGCATGAAAGTAGTAATGGCACAGCGTTAGCATTTGAATAAATGAATAAGTATTAAACTTTTTATCCCACATTAGCTAAAAAGGCTTTATTAGTTTTATATTGCAATTTTCTACTTCTTATTTATGTGAATTAGGCTTCTCAACCCTAAATAACATCAAAAATAAGAAACGAGAAAGACTCCTCTCAATTGATGAAGAAGTGAGAGTCTGTTCATCAAGCATTTGATCAAACATTGAAGAACTCCCCCCAAAAAAAACACTAGGCACAGGTTTAACACTAAAATAAATAAGCTGCACAAATAGTTGAACAGAAACATTGAAATAAAGTTCATATCTGTGTGTGTATTTTTTAAAAATGGTTTTATTTTATAACATTTAAATGTATACCCTTTAAAAATTTTGCTGAGAGTGCTCTAATATTTTCATTTGATCTTAGGTGTGCTTTTGCTTAAAAAAAGTTGAGAAACACTGACTTACCCTGTTTCCACTGAGTCTAAATCTGTACTACCCAGACTAGGGATTGAATTCATAATTATGTTACCATCAAATACAGGAACCAATGCTTTCATCCATGAATCTATTGTACCATGAAGTTTGTCCAGATTGACAGATAATCAAAGAAGGCTGGAGAGCACAATCGCTGAAATATTGATAACAACAACAAAGATGAAGATAATAGTCCAAATGTAAATAATAATAATAAATATAAGTAACTCCACATCCCAGAAATGGAGGCAGAAATCTTGTCCTTAATAATTTCAAAATTAAAAATCAATTTAATTTTCCCCTCCTTATAGATTATAAAATTAACTTTAATCCTCAACTATCAGTTATTATAAACTCTAATTTCTATAGCAATTATGAACTATATCTATAGCAATTCAGTCTATAATTTTTTCAGAATAATTTCTCATTACAATGAAAATACAGGTGTATTATGAACTTTGGATATTTTTCTAAAAAGTTTTACAAAAATCTATTACTTGCAGGACAACATTACATCAACAGCATCTTTGACATTAGCCTTTAACTATTGTACCCAATCATTAACAGGTTTTCAAAAGATTTAAGCATTTATGATTTCATTAAATTCAATTTGAAATAATTAATCAATTAAGATTAAAGGATCATTAAAATGAATTACATGAATCTTAATTATCATAATTATAAAAATATTTTAATTATTCTCTTCCTTAAATTCCTCTCAGGTACAATGAATTAAATGCAAAAGCTAAGGATTAATTTCCTGAGAAATATTTCTGATATTAGTGAACTAATGCAAATACAAATTTGACTGACTTGTCTTTTCATTCACCAGAAATAGTTTCAGATTTTTAACAGCACATGAAAGTGCTATTTCTAACAGTAATAGAGAAATGTGCAGAATGAATGCAAGCAAAACCTGAAATGATAAATATTCCAATAATATAAAAATGAGAATTAGTAATCTTTTACAAAGTTTAGTATTTTATTAACAACATACTTGTTGGTTTGCTTGGTAGATTAGGTTAGTGGGCAATGTTTAACCTTCATACTGCCAAAAAATGGTGTCACAAGAATGATTATTCCCTTGACACCACAATTACTATACACACTTTTAACATATTCACCAATTTTTATTTACAAGATTATAAAAATATATGAACCAAGTATAATGCAATATTTATTATTTACCTTTTAGAAAAAAAAGTATTTACCATTTTATAAAGAAATAAATTTGAAAAGAAATCTTTTTATTCAAAAATTTATAAAAAATTACAAAATTATTAAAATCTGTAAACCAACTATAATGCAATATTTATTATTTACCATTTTATAAATAACTATGGAAACAAGTTTTTCTATTCAATCTAATAGCGTTTATGAATTGAAAACTCTCCAAATAATATGAGCAATCTAAATAAACTTTCAATATTAATTGATGGATATATTTTTACAATAGCTTCCTTTTAATTTTTCATGTTGAACTCTTTAGGTAGAACATACCTTACATGTAAGCCTAATGCATAATTCACCACTGACACATTCACTATGCAGTTGAAAATTCTGAAATCTGGTTATTTTAATGAACCCTAGGATTGTTGGATCAAAATCTAACTGGATCAAGAATGCCATTGAAATGACTGAAGTGACAAGGGAGATAATTTCGGGCAAAGTTTGTATTCATTGCAATTCAAATTTAGTGGCAAAAAGCACAAGAAAAACTATCAACAAAAAACATAAAAATTGTCCATACATAATACAGATTTCATGATTTCAGGTGACACATTGCATTTGGTTGATTCTGTAAGATGATTTATTGTTATTTATACAGTAACATTTGTGGATATATTCAAAGAAACATTTACATTGGGTCAAGTGAAAAGACAGTTTGAAAGGCACATTACTGAAGTACTACTTAAAACATTTCCTGAGGGAAAAATCAGTATTAGCATTATTCTAACCGAAGAATCAAGAAAAGCTAACAGCCCAAGAAGTGGAATACAAATTGGCAATGTCAAAATCAAGTAAGTAAAGAAATTTAAATATCTAGGAATTGTTAATAGATAACAAAAAATTGTGAATCAGAAATCTGAAGGCAGATGAAAAGTGAAAGTGCCTTCTGAAAGCTAAGCAAAGTATTAAAAAAATAAGAAAACTTTATTAGAGTGCTGAACTGTTGTGTAATAACAATGCTCTGATATGACAGTGAATGAGGAATAATTTCCTCACAAGAGGAGAAATAAGGCAACAGAGATCTTGTTCTACAGAAGGATGTTGAGAATGCCATGGATGCAACATCTAAGCATCAAAGAAGTTTTAAGGAAAATGGGAACAAAGATGATGTTTATAATTAGAATCAGAAAGTGATGTTGAAATTTCTGGGACACAAGGTTTGGAGACTTTATCACTCACATGAATTATTGAAGGTAAAGGAAGAGTTGGAAAGAGCAAGTAATCAACTAATGAGCTTGTATATGTAAACAGATGACAGAACAAGTAATGAGAGGGAAATGCATGGTTGCAAGTTGTGTAGAGCTGTTAGTACCAATATCCTGAAGCGAAACAGTATTTTAAAGAAAGAATATACAAAGAAAGAATTTAGAAAAATAAAATTTTGAAAAAGACAGTAGTTGACTGATGAGGATTGTCCAAATTTTTGTTAATGTTTTTATATTTTATGACAAATTTGCATGACATTGATAAAAAAAAAATTACAGAATTATTTATATTTATTTATATTTTATGACAAATTTGCATGACATTGATGAAAAAAGTTACAGAATTATTTATATTTATTTATACTTTATGACAAATTTGCATGACATTGATGAAAAAAGTTACAGAATTATTTATATTTTATGACAAATTTGCATGACATTGATGAAAAAAGTTACAGAATTATTTATATTTTATGACAAATTTGCTTGACATTGATGAAAAAAATTACAGAATTATTTATATTTATTTATATTTTATGACAAATTTGCATGACATTGATAAAAAAAGTTACAGAATTATTTATATTTATTTATATTTTATGACAAATTTGCATGACATTGATGAAAAAAGTTACAGAATTATTTATATTTATTTATATTTTATGAAAAATTTGCTTGACATTGATGAAAAAAAGTTACAGAATTATTTATATTTATTTATATTTTATGACAAATTTGCATGACATTGATGAAAAAAGTTACAGTATTATTTATATTTATATTTTATGACAAAATTTCATGACATTGATAAAAAAGTTACAGAATTATTTATATTTATTTATACTTTATGACAAATTTGCTTGACATTGATAAAAAATGTTACAGAATTATTTATATTTTATGACAAATTTGCTTGATTTGAATTATTTATATTTATTTATATTTTATGACAAATTTGATGACATTGATGAAAAAATTACAGAATTATTTATATTTATTTATATTTTATGACAAATTAGAATATCTTAGCCTTCTGTAGTGAATGTAAATTTTTATCCAGATCTCTACCTCTTATCAGAATATCCTATCTGTGTCTGGCAAAGGAATTCCATTTTGGCTGGAAATGGAATAAACATTTCTACTCATTTTAGATGGTAGAAAGTGTTTGTTCCCAGGGATTCCAACTTTGCAGCAGCACTTTCCTCATTGCAGTAAGAGAGGTAGAATTGGTAAAATATTGATGCCATAATGACACTGGTTGCAAGGACTGGATAAAATATTTTCTCCTTGGCTCATATGCATATGTATGTGGTTCTCCCCACATAAAAACAACCTTGTGTGACATCTTGCCATATTAGGAAGACTGGGTAAATATATTTATGCTATCTAATTTGGATTAAAGAGTGGGCTCCTGGCCCCCTACTTTTGAGCAGATTGTAATATCTGTGTGCTTTTCTTCAAATCAAACCTCAATCCCCAGTACTTCTGACAAAATTCAAAATATAATATCTTGGTGCTTTGTGAATATCTGTGTGCGTGAATCTACATATAACTTTTTGCTAAGAAAGAAGAAATCCTTCTAATTCATATGTTTGACTATTTGGTCAAATTTTATAAAGTGACTCAGGCTAGGAATTTTTCAGCACCTTCTCATATAAAGATAGAAATTGCATTTTATAGATGTGAATGAATTTGATAAAGACTGTTTTAATGATCCTGGAAGAGATTAAATACTGTATCAAAACAAAGATCAAATACTATAGCAAAATAAAGATCCAAGAGTGTGTCAAAATAAAGATCCAAGAGTGCGTCAAAATAAAGATCCAAGAGTGCGTCAAAACAAAGATCCAAGAGTGCGTCAAAATAAAGATCCAAGAGTGCGTCAAAACAAAGATCCAAGAGTGCGTCAAAAGATCAAAGAACCAAAATAAAGATCCAAGAGGCCAAAATAAAGATCCAAGAGTGCGTCAAAATAAAGATCCAAGAGTGCGTCAAAATAAAGATCCAAGAGTGCGTCAAAACAAAGATCCAAGAGTGCGTCAAAACAAAGATCAAATACTGTGTTTCTTTTTTGTGAATTTTTCTTTTATTTGCTATTACTATGTCATCAAATTCATGAAACAACTCTTTAAACCACTAGGCTATTGCCATACAGAAATTATGAGTAATTACAAGTTCAATCCCTGGGCCAGGCAATGTGTACTTGGAAATGGGGCATGCAATAACTGAGCAGTACTACAAATAAGAACTAGATGAGATATCCCTTGACACAGGCAGTTAAATGAGAACAATCTACCCTTGTAGATTAAATAAAGGTTTCAGTTCAAAATGCCTTGTAGCTTATGCAGATTGATATACACCTAATGAAGGCTGTAGAGCACAACTGCAGAAACACTATAACAACAACAAAGATAAGGACAATAGCCTGCATGCAAATAGTGTAAATAATGATAACTTTTCATCCCAGAAGTTCAGACAGAAAATATTGTAAAGTTATTGATTGAAGGGAACACACTGGAAATTGCAAAAGGATTGAATAGAGCTCATAGAACAAACACAAAAGAAATTGACAAGATAAAAAAAAATAATAATAATTTTAAGAATGTCACAAAAAGAGATTTGAGAAAAGTTTTAAAAATAATAAGCAAGAAAAGTGGATTGACCAACAAGAAAATATTTGAAGAACCTGGTGTTACAAATATAAACAGACACAAAGGATATAGAATATTAATGACATGAATGAAACCCAACTATAACCTTTCAGTTAGCATCAAAGAAAAAGAAATAAATTTGGTTATGTAGTCTATGAAAAAAAGATTTCTTAATGGTCATTTTTCATGATGAAAGTAGAGCTATATCGGATGAGCCTAATAGCTGAGCTAGAGATTGGATCCTTCATGGAAATAGCCAACTAACATGTCTAACATCAGTTAACAATGAGTAACTGGAGTAATGTCTTTGGTTTGTATTGTAGAGGTCCCTTCAAAGTTGATATATGGTGTCAAGATAAGAGCAGAGAATTAATTTAAGTTCTTGGAGAAGACATTAATGTTGAGAGAATATTTATAAAAGAAAATGCTGATTATTGCTCATCTTGCCAAAAAAGTTTCAGATACTAAATTAATAGAATCAAACCAATAGAACACTTGGGATCCATAATTAAAAGATATGCAAGTGAAAATGGAAAATCATATTCAAGCTCTCTGGAAAGTAATAAAAACTGCTGCAAGTAATGATAAATTTGAAACAGTAGAAAAGTTAATAAATGAATGAATGAAAAATTCATGAAGATTACAAGGAGCCCATATCAAGACGTAAAATTATAATAAAATTTTCAGAGATAATGGTTACTGTCTTAATCATATATATGATTCTATGGTCTCTATTTTTAGGGGTTTTTTTTATTAATTCACCCCAAACAACATTATAATGCCTCTAAGACTCATGAGGCTACTGGAAGTGAAAGAGAATGAAAAACTTTAGAAGGAACAAAAAGCCCAATCTTAAACAAGACATAAACCTCTACTTCTGTGAAATTTTTTCAATGATTGATTTGCTAAATAAAATCTGATGTAGTACAAGGATAATTATAAAAGTTAGCAAATCAAGAAGCAGCTTTAAATATTAATGCAGAAAAACTATTTTGAATAAGTGACAAGAAATTTTCATAAATGTGATCACAAGATAATTTGTTTGACCTCTGTACCTGGTCCAAACAGCAAAAAATCAATTCTAATACAATAAATTTACATTTTTTTTTTTTTAATATTCTCTTTAAAAGACAGAAAACAGCATCTTAGAAAACAGTTCTAACAAAAGAATACAAAATTTACATAATTTTTCCTAGCTGTGCTTGTTCTATAACATTCTTTCTGTTGATTAACAAGATATGGAAGGTGCTATTAGAAAAAAATTATTTGGATTTGAAATCTGAAAAATTTCTGTTTTGAAATCTGAATAGTAGTTGTTCTAGACTGGCTCCTACCCAAGGCTAGAGAGAAAAATCTACCATGCTATTTAACTCATGATAGGAGATGGGGCAAAGAAAAATATTCAGCTCATTTTGCCGATGGCATTTTCTCATGACTATATTTCTTTTTAAATGTCATGTCCCTTCAATACATGGGGGAATCATGACTCTCCAGGTTTGTTTTCTTAATATGTATGAATTTCCATGATAGTGAAGTGGTTCCTATTGCCTTTAGAATTTTTAATTTACAGTTTCCCTTCTCTAAGACTGCCTCCATCTAAAACTAGAGCAACCATTCTACCCTGCTATTAAACCTATAGATGGGGGGGTGAAGCAAACGATTCCTGCCTTTCCAAAGAGCTGTTGCACAAAAATGAATGCAGCAGACTAGGCAAGAATTTGAATCTAATCTCTGGTTCCACTTTCTTTACCAATAATCATTATACTAATTAAATACCAACTTTTTCTAAAATTTTGAAATAAAAAAGCTATCACTTTACAACTCTTTTGAAAGGAATTGTACTTAACATATTCATAGATATATTTGTCAGTGAACAAACATTTTTGCACAAATTCCTCATATCAGATATTACTGCCCTTTTGTAAATGTAAAATACATGTTAACTCTGCTATGGAAAGAAAATTAAAAAAAAAAAAAAGTAAAAAGAAAAAAAGTAAAAAGAAAAAAATGCTTTTTTCATCCCATCATCATACTAAAAAAAAATTTTTTAAAATTGCATAAAATCTGTATTATCTTATTTACACTACAATAAACAAAACAGCCAAAAGGTTGGCTGTAGCCATACAGTCTTCAGTCTATTAAATAATATTTATACTAGTACACAAAACAAAACACTCATACAAAAAAAATGTAAATGTCCCAAAACCAAATATTGCAATAACATAATCAATGCCTTGTAATGATATTTAAATATCCATACATAATTCCATCAGCAAGATGGATGAATGTTAACTGCTGGTATTTTTGGGGCAGTAAAATTTTACAGAAGTGGCAGTCAATTGAGTGAATACATGATTGAAGACAGAAAAATATTTTAATCAGTCATTTGATTTAGTTACTGTACTATTTTTTTTAAAAAAAGCATCCTTTTTCTTTCTTTTTATTTTATCAAACTTTTTTTTTTATTACAAAAAATTACTTCTTTTCCATTTTTCAAAAAATCCTTTTGAAATTTTAATCTGCTACAACAAATTAAATATTTATATGTCATAGTTTCCTTTCTCTTCCTTTTGTTTTTTTTAATATCCATTCAAAACATAGGCAACTATGTCTCTCCACAGATTGTTTAACTTCATCTGTGAATTACTTTGCTTCCCTGGGAAAGGTACTTGCTTTGTTTTCTGTTGCCTTCTCCATATTTAAAACTATGAAGTTAAAACTATCAATAAACAAGAATATTACATTAGAAACAAAGAAAAGAGTACTGGACTGTTATTTAATATCAGTCCTTCTCTATGGCAGTGAATGCTGGAAAGCAGAAATGTGATTTGACAGAAGGATACTGAACATGTGAGTATCAACAAACTTTGAAAAAACATGGAAACAAAAAGGATAAATATTTAGAATCAGAAAGAGAGAATTGAAATTTCTAGAACATATAAAGAGTATAAAGAGAAAATGGGGCTTGGAAATTTTGATACTCACAGGATATGTTGGAGGCAAGAGGGTCAGAAGAAAGTAGCAACCAATCGACCTAACAAACATGTGTAAATGGTTGGCAGAACAGGTATTGGTATTTTTCATGAGTTCAATTATTTACTATCTACAAATTTTTTTTTTTTTAGACACCTCCACAGATTCATTTTCTTTACTATCTATAAATTGTTATGACTTCTGTCCTGTTTTGAAATCTAAGTAGTTGTTGTTCTAGACTGGTTGCTACCCAAGGCTAGAGAGAAAAATCTACCCTGCTATTTTTAACTCATAGAAGGGGATGGAGCAAAGAAAAATTGATATATAGGAATAAAGTTTTGCTGCCAACACTTGAGTTTGAATATAGATCACCAGCGTGTAAACACAGGCGATCCCATTATCGAATTAAGTAGAACACGTAACCAGAGAGGAAATGTATAAGTAGGAAGTCATGACACTTAATTGATCTGCATTTCTAGCCTATCCTCTATTACCATACAGACCACTATTCTCTACTCTATTCACTATATTTCTCTTTCAGAAGACTATACAGATTACTATTTGAGTGAGTATTATCAAGCAGATACTATTAGCATGAGTGCCATTCAAAGGTGTCTGATACCAGCATTACTATAGTTGTAATCTGTGATTACAAAGCCTCTACTACAATGAGCATTACAAAAGTGACAAGTATTTTTTGACACTACAAAAAAAATTATTCAGCCCTTTCACAATGGCATTTTCTCATAACTATATTTCTTTTTAAATACCATGTTCTTCAGGACATAGGGGTTCATGACTCTCCACAGTTTCCTTTTCTTAATATCTATGAATTTCCATGATAGTAGAGTGGTTCCTGTTGCCTTTAGAATTTTTTTAATTCATAGTTTCCCATCTCTAAGACTGGCTCCATTCTACCCTGCTATTTAACCTATAGGTGAGATGGAGAGAAACAAACAATTCCTGCCTTTTGTAAGAGCTGCTGTGCAACAGTTAATTCAGTAGACTTGGCAGGATTTTTAACTCTAATCTCTGGTTCCAATTACCATTATGCTAATTACACATCCAGTTTTTATGTACTTCAATATAAATGTGACTGAAAATGTTAATATAAATACATTACTGATGGATGCATGGGATATCTGTAAGTGTAAATATTTGTTGTTTTTTTTGTTTGTTTTTTTTAATAATTTCACCTCAAACAAGGCAATAAAGCCACTAAGATGCAATGGGTTACTGAGTGTGAAAGAATCTAAGAAAAATCATTATTAAGGAGAGAAACAATAAAAAAACAGGATTCAAAGAGAAAACATGACAATAGACATTGCATTTTTGAAGATCAAAGTTGACTAGAAAACAAGAAAACAGAATAGAGTTCCTCAAGTGAGAAGTGCAAGAGAAGAAACTGTTAGCATAGAACTTGTGGCTACGTGTAGCAATTCCAAATGTAAAATGATGAAACCTAGCTGCCAAATTGTGCTTAAATTTATAAATTCAAGGTACTAAGGAGGAAATCTTGGAACAATTACCATAAAATTATTCATAGAAAAGGTACAGGGAAGCTACATTATGGCAAAGTGACTGAAGCTTATATGTCAGGTCAGGACAAATAATTTTGCAGATTGTTTCTGGATTTTATCAGAAATCTTTAGATACATAGCAGAAACACCAGCCCAGATGTGGCAGCAATATTCAATGTATGGATGAATGCTAGACTTGTAAAGGTTTCAGATAGATTCTGGCAAATAAAATTATCTACTATGCCACAGTGTACCAACTCTCCTAGCAGCAAACCTAGAGAGTTGATTCAATATAATCATTCTGTCAGTGGAAAACATGAGACTGAGAAGACACAATGAGCCATCTCCTAGAGGTTAGCATCATTATTACTTTATTGCAGGAATCACAAGGCATTGCTGAAAGCATCAGTTAAAACCATCTTAGATTACTAACAGATAATATAATACCAGCCTTATTCTACAATTTAGTACTGGAGATATCAAATGGATTAAGCTTAAAGTGCTTTGAGTATCAGAGATTTATTTCAAGTTATCTCCCTGAAGACTCTTGGATTCCATGTAAATCACTCTATGCTGACCTCATGTTTGGATTCAACAAAATATGTCCTGATAATAATTCACTGAAAAAAATAATAATATAACACTAGAAATTTATTTCACTCAGAATTCTTTGAGCTTGAAATAGCTATTGATTATTTCATGTCTAATTAATTCTCACATCATATGTGAATTTAACAAAACTACTGAATAAAATTCTACATCTTAGATTTTTATGATTAGATTCAATGTGCATACCGTTACTATTTTCATTCCACTTCCAGATCATAATTTTCCGTTTTAGAAAAGTTTATGTGCTTGTCTGAATGGACGACAGGACAGTGGAGAGTCTTGGTAAAGGGAGAAATGCTGCTAAGGGCTACATGGGATAGGAAGTTGTGGAGAGTGATGATTGTCCACATCCAGAGTGGACACAGATAGAAAAGAATAAAAACATTTAATGATTCATATACCAGAACAACTGCCTGGCATCTTTAATATTTTCAAGTTTGTTCTAACCCCAGACCCACACAGAAACCTAAAAGTGATTTTTTTTTTAATCATTAATGTTTGATCTTTAAACTGGCACAACAAATATGTACAAAATCAAGTAAACAAACTTTATTAATCTGAATTGCCAAACTGGCATAAAGCAAAAAAATCAATATATAATCCTATATTTTTCTTTTCACATTAGATGAAGGAACCATGAATCTTTAAATTTTGCAAAGTGTAAGTACAATATTTTCTGATCCTTTCAAAATAGGACATTCTATTTAGTCTTAAAAGAAATCATGCAAACTTCTGAAGTTAAAAACTTTTTCCTAAGTTAGACTTGTAAAATTAAAAAAAAACAAAAAACAAAACATATTTGAAATTTCTTAAATGATAAAAAATGATGTATAATTGTCAGATTAGTTATTGAAACTGTCTAGAAGGGAATGCTGAAAATTGCCTTGACCAAAAAGGAATTTCAGAAAAATTTTGATCTTTGATCATGTGATCAGATTTTGGAAGTTGGACAGGCTAAGAACTTTATGCATATTCCCTTGTATGTATTAACTAACCTTTCACAGTAAAAGTATATTTTAAAGTTGTGGATTGGACAAAAACGATTTTTAAAACTTCTTTAATTACATCAGTTGACATTCTTTTTCAACCCAAATAGGGTAATGGAAACATGTTTACAGGCTATTTTTTCATGCTGAATCTGAAAATCAAGTCAATTTTGTTCCATTACATCACATTTTCTGATTACAGATAATTTCTATTTTCTTAAAATAGGCCAAAATGCCTAATTCACAGGGATATGAGTAACATAGTTGAAACATTTTGTCTCATGTTAAAATGATTTATCATTCAAGAAAAAGTATCCAAATAACTTTCAAAATGAATTCTAAGCTATTTCAGTTCAGATAAGCTATCCTAAAAATGCTTGATTTTATTATGAGAGATCTCATAAGAAAATGTTCTTGTGCCCTCAATGTTCTTAGCTTGTTAAAACTTTGTGATTTGTGCTTCTTCTCTACTTTTCATAGAAGAAGCTCTTTAGTAGTCATTCAAGAACAGCAATTTCAGTTTTTATTAGTAGTTTTCACTTAAAGCCTGAAACCGTCATAAGATTTTATCATATCACTTGAACTTACAGGTCTGGTTTTGTCATACAGTCTCTGTACAACATGCATAGGAACATCAATAAATGAGGGGTTGTTAGGGTGTTAGGCAAATGTATTTGAGGCTAGCAAGATTAGAATTTTCATTATCAGCACTTAAAATAGCCACTAAACACCAGAAAGGCATAGCCAACTAGGCAGATGGGATGTTAATATGATGGCTGATTTCTGCTGGAGCATCAAAAGAGATCAACTTTTTCTCAAGCACTGTAGAGTTTCCAAGAACAGAAGATTTATACCTTTGGATGGACAAAAATGAATGTATTTTTCATTCAAAAATTGATGACACATGTTTGCCTTAATTTAATTTTGTATGAGATTTTTCTGAAAACTTTTTCTGAACTGAAAATGCTGAAAATGCATTCTTTAAGTTATTGGGATACATTTTCTTTTATGATAAGTTATTCTAAAGGGGAAAATGTTTAAGTTTGGTATTACTTGACCTTAGCATATCACTGTTAAAGGGGTACTTTGGCCTATTTTAAGAAAGATAGAAATTATCTGTACTGAGAAAATGTCATGTGATGGGAAAAATAGACTTGATTTTCAGATCAACTGGTGTTATGAAAGAATCTAAATATGAAATTGATTGCCCCAAAAGCCAATTTATTAAGGTAATTAAGACATTAATGCAAACTGATTGCTTGAAATGAGTCTACCAAAATTGGAAAAAAGTAATATTTGAAATATATGATATAGGTAAATCACTAAGTTTGCAGTCAACTAACAAAACATTTATTAACCACAAAAAGGCATCTATCTATATTTTTAAGACAAGGTATTGTAACTACTTACATTGTCCAGACTGTTGTCCTCATCTTCATTGCTATATTCATAACATTTCAGTCATTGTATATTCTGACCATCTTCAGGAGATGTAAGTTGAAATTTTGAACCAAACCCTTTATTTAGTCCACAGGGATAGATTGTTCTAATTCCATGTACTATGCCCTTGGATATTCCAGTTTCAGTTAAAAATGTAGTGTAAAAATACAAAAAGAAATGCATAGTATAATCTTCTTTGTCAGTTCATATTAATCATATAGCAAACATTAGACAGTGAAAATTTCAGATCAAAATTCAGCTAATACCAAGATGTCAGACTACAGATTTATTGATCCATCAATGATAACCTTAATATAATTTCTTTCCTTGTCAATGAATTTGACCCAATAGTGTCATTAATCACATAAATCAAACGTTATACAGTGAAAATTCCAGATCAAAATTCAGCTAACTTGTATCACTGACTTACTGATTCATCCTCAAAATATTAATTAGCATTTAATCCTGAAATTAAATATAAAAACTGCTTATGAAACAGATAACATTTGACCTTAAAATCCCTTTTCGAAAAAAAAAAAAAAAAAAATCAAATACATAACTTGAAAATTGACATCATATATATTATAAATAATCAATCATTTTTAATTCTCAAAATATAAATTTCTAAGCTTGTACAATGCAGAACAATGAGTATCAAATTAAACTCTTTCAGTACATTCAGTATTTGATGTTGAAATTGACCTTTGAAAGTGATTCAGAATGTCAAAGCAGAAAGGCAATCCATCAAATTTATCAGCATTACATGAAAAGGGAAGAATCAACATTGACGATGATGATGATGATAACTGCAGTCATTATTGACAAGGATAAGTACTTTTTATCCTTTATGTCTTGTGTACATCAAGTAAAGAAGCTGCTGTATTTCAAAGTTCACCTGAAACTGCAGTTATATTCTTTCTGCTGGAAGCAATGAATACTCTGTAAGCAGAGCACTTCATTAGGCTTGATTTATTCACTTGTGATATAATGTCTAATTGGGAGGTGGACAGATCTACAGTTCAGCACCTGACAATAAAGACAGAAACTCTTGTAACATGGTGCCACATAAAAGGCAGTAAAGTCAAGTAAAACTTCATTAATTACAAATGCTACCAGGTTTTTGTTTTTTTTTGGCGGCTTTTTTATCAATATGGTTTGGCCGATTCTAACACTATTTGATTCCTTATTATTATTATTTTTTTTTAATATTGTCTTGTATCTTCAATATACATGTTTATATAAAGAGACTTGATAGGATGCCTGAAATATACCGAGTAATACTTAAAGAAAGAATCATGCATTTATATTTGTTCATTGTTATATATTACTATCTATTCATACTTACATGTGTACATGAAATATAAAATTGCATGCTGCTTAAATATATTATATATATATATATATATATATATATAGGGGGTCTGAAAAGTTAGTTATACTGTAAATATTATACCACTATTACCAGAGTTTGTATAATCAATACAATGTTTTGTGCACATGTCTTGGTTTTCATTACTGTATACCTACTTTTGCATCCACTTTGTGTGTGTGTGTATGTATATATATATATATATATATATATATATTAGAAAAATATGCGTTCTATCTCCTGCCAGAGAATGCATATTTTTCTAATAAGATTTTTCAAATATTCAGGCCAGTAGATAGAAATAGATAAATATACTGTTTAATAAATAAACAGAACATTTACTCAAATATGGGTATCTACTAAAAATAATATTTAAGCAATAAAATAAAAATATGTTGGATTAATAAATGAAAAATCCATTCCTAAAAAATATATATTTATGGAAATATATGTGTGTGTGTGTGTGTGTATAAAAATGAGAAATAATCAAAAAATGTCATATTTATGTGTAGTTTAAAAATCTCCTAAAATATTTATTATAGAGCTTTCTTCCATACATAAATAAATGAATATACAAATTATATATCTGTTTACAATAAACAAGAGCCACTCAAAACAGAAGGTTACTGAATGAGGTTGTTCTCATAGCTACGGGTTAAATAGCAGAACAGACTGAGATCTCTAATTGCAGCCAATCTAAGAGAAGAGAACTCAGAATCCAAAACTGTGGCAAAAGCTACAAGAAACCACTCCACCATCTTTTCCAAGAATGCATGGCAATTCATAGATATTAAAAAGAAAATCTGTGGAGAACCTTGATCATCTATATTCTGAAGGGACATGTCCCTTCTGATCATGGAAAAATTCTAAGAAAATATCAATATTTAAACTTCTTGTAAGGAAATTTTGATCTAAAGATGCCTTCCTACAATTAAGTATTAAGAAACAGACAAATTTTGTTCAAAACAAAGAAAAAATATTGAACTCCTTTACACTGTCAGCCTTCCTATATGGCAGGGCATGCTGGACAATCTCCTCACACATGAAGAAGAGACTTGAGACAAGAGAGATGTACTGTTACAGAAAGATGCTGAAAATGTCATGGACTGAACATGTAAGCAACGACAAAATTTTTAGGGAAGGGCAAATAAAACGGATACTTTTACTTAAAATCAGAGAGAGAAAAAATGAAATGAGGAAAGAGTACTTGTAGAATTTGACTCTCCATAGCAATATTGAAGCAAGAGAGAGAGAGAGAGAAAAACAGCAAATAAGCTACCAAATGAACTTATATAAATTGATGACAGAACAGGGACTATGAGGAATGGTAAAAAAACAAACCTTACAAAGAACCGAAAAGGAAAGAAAGTTGTGGAGAGACATGACCACCTATTTATTGAAGGGATACAACATATAGAATGAGAATTATTAGATATTTTCTAAGAATCCAAACATATTAAACCCATGAACGCATACCATATTATTTTTAGAAGAGTGAGCTTTCATGATTTATAGGTTGAAACTTATAATTTTTTTTTAAACATTTCACCCTAAACACTGCAGGAGTACCGCTAGCATGCAAGGGGTTACAGTTTGAGAAAAGGATAAAGAGAAGAACATGGAATTAGATCAAGACATCAGAAGATGTCGACTGACATTACATTTGAAGATTATAGCTATCAGGGAAGCAAGTAAGAGGAAAGAAGTTCTACAGATGGGAAGTGCAAGATAAGAAGCTGTTGGAGTAGAAGAGACAGATTTAATCGTTTTGACAGTGAAAGGGTGGGACCGAGATGTCAACCCAGTAACACACACAATTCATAAAGATTTTTTCTTCTTCATGCAGTTTAGGAACCAGCAAAATTGGCTCACCAATTTTTATAAACTTGCAACTAAAACTGGATTTATGCTGGGCAAACTCCTCACAGATGAAGAGAAGACCAGAAACATGGTTCCACAGATAAATGCTGAGAATACCATGGACCAAACATGTGAGCAACAACAAATATTTACAGAAAACAGAAACACAAAGGACACTTACAGTTAAGATTGGGAAGAGAATGCTGAAATTTCTAGGGCACATAATGAGCAAAGAGGGCTTGGAAAATTTGATACTCACAAGACAAATTGAAGGCAAGAGGGCTAGAGTAAAATAATGAATAACCTATCTAGCAAGCTTGATTAAATTGATGGCAGAACGGTTTCAAAAAGATTTTCTAAGAGCTACAAATGACAGGAAATTGTAGAGAGCCATGATCAACTATGTCCTGAAGTGACATGGCTACATAAAAGAAGAAAAAAATACATATAGATATACACACTTATACAAGAAAAAAAAAAAAAAAAAAAAAAAAAGAAAGATTATGTACCAATACTCTTGATCAGCTGAAAATGCTTGTAGGTAACAATTTATCTACTGATTTTTAAATTCTCTAAAAGCCAATGCATCCATATCCATATCTTGTCACAATCACATACTCAGAGAGACACAAAATTTACTCACACATTCATATACACGTCAGGTAGATATGTTTGTTGTAGGCAATTTACTTATTGATTTTTCAACTATCTGTCAATGTAGATGGAAACTGTAGTGACAGTTGCAACACAATTTACCTGCTATGGCAGATTCTGAAGAAATGTTCTTAAAATATATCAGCTGTCATCGTATATGCATTAGCAAAACATTAAATATGAAGAAAGAGGATTAGCTAATAATGCATTATAAAAATTATGATGGAAAGAACCAAGAAAACTTGAAATGCTTAGCTATAACCATCACAAGATGAGAAAAACACATTATTACTGAAATTACAATTTCATTTTCAAAAAATGATATTGTAATTATCATTATCATGTTGTGACTATTATTATTATTAGTGCTGTTATTAACTATTTCTTTATTCATAAAGATTTTTTTCTTCTTCGTATCATTTCATCTGACATTAGGAAATTATATGTATTGCTGTATTTTTATCAGCCTCATTATTACTAACACTAGTATAAGTATTTACTAACATTATCTTAGCACAAAGCTTCAAATAATGAGTTCAATGATAATGGGACTACTTATACAGTAATCATAGTCTACTTGATAAGCTTGCTAATAAGTACACCACAATGAAGCATCCATATTACAAAATGGATTAAGCAAAAAAACAATATTACTCAGTATTTTCATAATTCAAACACCGATATAATTATTTTTTATAATAAAATTCACCTAATACAAGATGAGAGAGTCACTGAAGGTAAATGGTTACTGTGAAAGAGGAGGTAACAGGAAGGAAAGATTATGAGGGTAGATATATTCATTATATTCACAATGTTCTAGTTTCTAACAATTTTATTTTGACTGTGTGTCTTAAGATCAATTTCAGAACCATTATATATTAACATAAATATTTGGTTCTCTTCTTATTACAATGTTTATTATGTAACTATGTATGATCTTAACATCATTATTTTTTTTTATTTCTGAATTAGAATTAAATTACTAGTATTTCATATCATTATTACTTTAAATGCTATTATAGAGGATATTTGTATTTGAAATAGACCCCTATTTTTATTTTAAAATAAATAAAGGATTGTCAGACTGTGATGCTCTCTGTAGTTGAGCAGTAAATCACAGCAAATCAAATGTGGTATCTATTTCAAATATAAGTATGCACAATAATGTTTAAAGTAATATATATATATATATATATATATATATATATATATATATATTTTTGAGTTGGTCTGTTGCTTGGGAAAGGAATTGTCTGATATCATTCAATGATGATGATGTCAGACCTCCTATATGTAATGAATGCTGGAGAGATGAAGAAGAGACTTGAAACAACAGACATATGGTTCTACAGATGAATGCTGAGAATACATAATACTGAAAGGACATATTATAGGCAAGAGGGACATAGGAAAGCAGTGAATTAGCTACCTTGTGAGCTTGTGTAAATAGTTAACAGAACAGGGATTAGAAGAGATAGCAAAAAGAAAATAAATGCATTAATTCTTTAGAAATATTTGATATCTTGAGATTTCCAGTTTTTAAGTTGACAGATATTGTTGTCATTATTTTTACTGCTGTCATAAATTAAATCTGTCTTGCATAAAATATGAGCTGAAATTGAAATAAGCTAGAAAAGTTAGATGAATGATCTAACTCAGTTCTGCTCTAATTTCCATCTACTACCACAAATCAATTCTGAAAGAATTACAAGCCCTACCAGGATTCATTATTGAGGGCTATAACCTTAACAGCAGACACAGAAAGGAAACTACAAGAACTCCTACAGGAGATAGTGAAAGAAAGCAAAAAGAAAGGATTAAATCTCAATTGCAAAAAGGTATAATGCATGGTTGTTAGCAAAAAGGACTGCCCTAATTACAAATTGGAAATACCAAAATCAAACAATTTAAATATCTTGGAGGTGTTTTAATAGACAACAAAAAGTGTGACACTGAAATCCAAAGGTGCATTGGGATAATGAAAAATACTCTCCAAATGTAAAGTATTAACAAGGAGAAAAATTTCATTAGAAACAAAGAAAAGTGTACTGAACTGTTATGTAATATCTATTTTGTGATATAGCAGACAATGTTCTCACAGATGAAGAAGGAACTTGAAGCCACAGAAATATGGTTCAGTGAAAAGATGCTGAGAATACTATGAACCAAAAAGTTTTAGAGAAAATGGAAACCAAAATGACGCTTATACTTAGAATAAGAAAGAGGGTGCTGAAATTTCGAGTGCATATAAGGAGGGTGGAAAATTTCTTACAGGACACATTAAAGGCAAGAAGAGAGAAAGAGAAAAACACTGTATAACCTACCTAGATAAAATCAAATGGATCAGAGAACAAGGTTTTGTCATCTCTACTCAACCTTATTCTGCCAAAAATTTAATTAGAGATAAAAAGGACAGGAAATTGTGGAGAGCGAGCATCGTCAACAACCAGAAGGGACTTGGTGCATAGAAAAATTGCATAGCAGCAGATAAGAGAGTTTTATTACTGGAATCAAGATAGAAGCCACTTTTTGGTCTTTATTACTCAGGAAAGAAAACATGTTCAGGTATGTTATCAATTTGCTTGCCAAAATGTTTTTTAGAGTTACCTAATTCTTTTACTAACAATTTGCACCTGAGTTAGGCCCAGTGGTATCATATTTCTTTTCACTTTTTATTATTAATTACTAGTTTCAGCTTATTAATGTTGCCTTTTATCACAACATTCTAGATTGAGTCACTCTGCTAAAAAGAAACAACAAAAATCAGAAATAAAGAAATAGCCTTTGACAAGATTTGAACTCACATATCACAAAAAGTAGTGAAGGAAAGTGAGAAGAAAGGACTAAACACCAATTTTAAGAAGACAAAACAAAATGAATAGTTGTTAGCAAAAGGAACAGCCCAACATGCAAACTACATTGGTAATATCAACAAGTAAAACATATTCCAGAACTTTCCACAGTATTAGAATTGTTTTGTGAACAGTCTTGACTATTATTAATACTAGTTTGCCTATACCATCAAAAATGATGACCATATTTATGCAATTTTGCAATTACATTTAACATTTTTATTTATACAATTACATCATGTAAGAAAGAATTCTTCTTTTTAAATTATTAAAAGTGAAAATACCTAAATCAATGTATTAGTAACCTGATCTCTTCATGCTTACAAAGGAGATATGGTAATATGAGGGACATTCACCAAGTAATTTCTCCTGTTAATAACAGAATGTCTCAATTGTAAGTAGGGGAATTTAGGCTGTATAACCAATAAATATATTAAGTCATGTTGTCTTTTATAGCATAGAATAGATTATTATTAAATTCTCTTATTATTTTTTATGAAGATTGATGTCTCTGTTATGTCAAAAATGAAATCTACAAATTGAAATCAAAATTTTTCTTGCATGACCTTCTTGTATTAAGAGACATTTTCATATTAATGTTCTTCCAATACAAGACTCGAGAGCCACTCAAAGTTGAAGGTTCCAGTTAAAATGTTTATGACGAATGAGGTATGATATGAATGAAAGTTGTAAGAATTGAAGATTAAGAGGATAAGGAATCAAGGGAATGGTTTCAACCTAATCTTGAGTCATCCTATTAGATATTTCTTACTAAAAACACTGAATGTAGACAGAGTTGATGCCTAAATTTGGATAAAGTTTGTTTTCTAAACTTCTCAGCTCAGGTAATAATACTAAATGAATGTTTTATCTGCTGATAACAATTTAAAAAAACAAAAAAGAAGCAGACGTATTTCGCTTAATCAATATTTGTAGCATTATTATAATTGGAGAAAAATATTCCTTGAAGCAAACATTTGTGTAATGAAAATATGAGTAACAAATGAGAAAAATACATTATGAAGCTTCATCCACAGCTTACTTAGCATTAAAAATACCTTTCTATTTCCAGTTTCTCATTAGTTAATCTAATTTTCAATACCTAACATGTTTGTCAGAAGATTTTTCATTCTCCAAGGAGAGGTAGAAATGATCTCAATTAACCAAGGGATTCAAAAAAAAAAAAAAAATTAAGATTTTCGGTCATTTCATCAGATTTTGGTAAGTAGCATGGACTAAGAATATTCATTTCACCAACATGTGTGTCTTTGAATCGTTATCAAAACTGTTTAAAAAGTAAAGGTTATTTTATACATTATCAGATTATGATAATTTCTTGAAAGTAAGGATTATTTTATGCATCATCAGATCATTATGATAATTGTTTGAAAATAAAGGTTATTTTATGAATAATCAGATCATTATCATAATTACTTGAAAGTAAGGATTATTTTATGCATCATCAGTTCATTATCATATTTGTTCTATAATTAAGATAGTTCCACACAACATCAGTTCATTCTCATAGCTGTTCTTATATATTCAATGAATTAGCAATTAATTATTCTAACATGAACATTATTCTATGCATAATAAGTTGCTTATCATAATAGTTCTAATGTGAAGGTTATTTTACATATAATCTATGTAATATATTGTTCTAAGATTAAGAGTAACTGTATCATCAGTTCATTTTCATAATTATTCTAATGTGAGAGTTATTTTACTCATTATCAATTGTTCTAAACACCAAATTATCATCATAATACTTCTAATACCAGGGATTTTCTATACTGCCTAAGTTATTCTAATTGTTTTTATGTGAGATTTATTCAACACATGTCAGTTCATTATTCTAATTGTTTTAACATTAGGTTTATTCTAAGCATAATCAGGCAATTACTCTCATCTTAGGGTTATTCTATGTATAACCAGGTAATTATTGCAATTGTTCTAATTGGTTTTCTATTAATATTTACAATTATTAGTAATACTTATCATATAACCATTGCAGGTGTATCTACTGTATCTTGGAAAGAAATTGCTATTACTTTTTTAAAACTCCCAGCATCAATTCACTAAAAACCTGTTAAGAGATACTCTCTTCTAGTCAGTGGCCTGCACTTACTTTGAAGAAAATTTCCCTGCAAAATGATCAGGTAATCATTAGTAGATTGCTGTATACTTCAGCCTGAGTCTTTCATTTGTATTCAGTGGTGATGCACAGCAGGAGAAAGAGGAAGGCAAAATACAGAGAAGTGGAGGAAACTGCAATCAGAGGATTCTTTATTGAGAAGCATATTTATTCTGTATTCATAATGATTGCATTTATTTTCCCATTTCCAGAAGGGATGCAGGTGTACCGAAAGATAAGGTGAGATAAGATAAGTAAACAACAGGCAGGTGAAGATTAAAGATATACCAGGAAAAATATAACGAATCCTGCCTAATGATCTGATCCAACTCATTTCTGAAGTTTCATTGATTTTATCAGTATGTTTCATCTGACATATTCTCTGACCATCGTTAGCATTCTAAACACAATGTGGAGCATGATGAGAATACCAGAAATATTTTAATATATGCTAGGTAAGATGATTTCAAAGATAAATGTATCTGTTATATTGGCAAGCTAAATAAAATTTATGCAGTGAAAATTTTTTACATAGTTTCAAAAGGTATAAAGGTACTGTTGTATTGTCAAGGTGAATGATACACAGAGAAGAATGAGTGCTTAATATATTTATTCAGCACCAACATCCAGTGCTAACATGTTATAATGAAATGTGCCACACTATACAAGGCATAAATAAACTAAGTACCACATTTGAAATCAAATAGAGAAGAAAAATGAGATATGATAATATTAGCTGTTTCCTTATGAAGGAACATTTGGCATACACTGACAAAGCAACCAGGATTACCATCTGTTGAAATGTATAAATTATTTCTATTAACATAATTTTTCAGAAAAATAGGTTTCTTATGTCCATTGTTATTGCTTTTTCCAGTATTTATAGTAGCTTCCTCCCTAATGTTTTACTTGAAGCAGCATGGAACATCAACGTCTATATTTTGTTATTATTTTCTCTTTGAGTTACGTGATATCTATTTTATTTATTGCTGCTCTTGAAAGTCCTCAAGTGATGTGATTTTTGCTGTATGGTACAATTTTTTGTGATTCTCTAGTGATTCTCTAGTGCAGTGGTTCTCAAATAGTACAACTTGGTATACTGGTGCACACTGGAAGATGTCTAGGTGTGTCCTGGCATTCCAGAGAAATGTGTCCAGATATAAGAAATAAATATATTTACTTTATTATATTGCAGTACCCATTTCATTCATATTTATGTGAATTAGGCTTTTCTACCATCTCCACAATGAAGTGCAAAAAGAGAGGAACTCTTCAATGTATTGACAAAGAGATGAGAGTTTGCCTATCAAATATATGCCCAAACATTGAAGAAATTGTTAAGACTCATCAGGCTCATGTTTCTCATAAACACAAGAATGAATAAACTTAAGGTATGTTTCATTTTATATTTTTTTTATTGCATTATTTTTCTGCAATATTTGACTTCATTATTTGTATGTAGTGCACCTACAATTATTGGTAGTGTGCCACGACTTCAAAAAGTTTAAGAACAACTGCTCAAGTTCCAGTTCATAAGAATGATCCTTGCTAAGACCTAAAGGATTCATTCTCTCAAAGCCATTTTTAACCAACGATCTAAGAAAGCACCAGCAGACCGATTCACAGTTTAGATATTTCTAATTGAGATTTGAACCATGCATGATATCCACATGAAAGTATAGATCTAATGAGGCTGTTTAAGAATATGACTCAAATTTTAGGCTGTTTTGGTTTTGTAGAAATTTACAGTGTTGGATGAAAAGCATAGCCTATTCCATGTTCAATTTCTTTATCTCCAATATAAATTTGTTATATTCTGAGATATTTGAAGTGTTTAGTATTTATTAAATCCACATCTTGAATTTTTGCAATAGACGCTATCACTGCTTAAGTCCAAGATAACATTTTTTTATTAACAAATCAAGCAATAAGGAAAATGTTTTGGGGCAATGAATCACCCACAGAAACAACTGATAATTTTCACTAAGACCAAAAGGTAACTGTCTAAGTAGAGTCATCAACATCAAGAGTTTGTAGACATTTCTTCATTAATGGAAAAATTAGTAGTGAAAAATAACTTATTGAAACACTGTTTCCCCCAACCCCATCATTCTCCAGAAGAGCTTCCAATTTTTATTTTATTATATTTCATCCTGTTTTTCTTCTGTTTTGGGTTTTGAATGTGGTAATTACTTCATTTACACATCCACACATATATGTATTTATATAAGTATCCAAACAAGTTTTGTTAAATTCAACTGACAAAGTCTGTTGATTGTTGTTGTATTTTTTCCTATTTTCATGTAAAATGCTTTACATCAAGATAAAATGAGTAATTTGAAACCCAGCATTCCTTCCAAAATGCAGCCAACAAATTATGTCAATGACAAGAACAATACTCAGTTCTTGATAATGACTGAGATAGTCTAAAATATTTGAAAACAAAACAAAAACTTTGGACAATTTAGCTACAATTTCGATCCCAATGTACCACATCTTACTGGAAAAATGCAATAAAAAAATGAAAGAAACTGGCCTTATTGTTTGAATTTAGGAAAACTTGTTTTGATGAATTCTTATATATATATATATATATATAAATTTCTACATATATATCCTTATTTATATGTATCTATTCTTGCATGAACATTATTTTGATTTATATAAATACATGTAGGAGTGTACATGTGTGTGTGTGTATGTATATATATATATAATGTGGCAAAAGACAATCTCCTTGTATCAGTCAGTTATGTGCCATGCATGATACATGCTTACATGATCATGTATATTGCAATGCATGACTGACAAGGGAGATTTTTTTCCCCACAGTAGGTTGCCATTACTTTCTGCAGTAGGCCAGTTGCCATCCAAGGCTATAGAACCCAGTCTATCCTGCTATTTACCTATAGCTGGGACAGAAGAAGAGGATTCATACCTTTTCCAAGGGTATTAGCATGTAAGTGAATGTAATGGATTTGACTGGAATTCGAACATCACTCCACCGTGCCCACGCAATTAAAGGAAGGTGATTTTTCTTGTGATCTGATGCACCCAATGTTGGTTCAACATTGTGGTTGCACTGTATTCTGGATATTGATCTTTGGTAGAAAAAAGTGATAAACAATTCAATTCTCTTTGAGATAAACTTCATCAACATGGCTTTTGTTAACCATGCAAAATGGAAGTGGATGATTACACATATAGCAGCAGCCAGTGCTAATCCACTACAGGATAAAAATATTTCTCAAATACTTCCAAGACAACCATGACTGTGTTCTACTCTGCCATGTCTTACTAGCAAAAATCTATTTTTTTTCTTTTTTTTTTTGACTGTTTATTATTCAGTTGGCAATATATCCTTTCATATGTCCCTCCCACCACTATTTTTGCTTTTTAATCATCACTTTTAGCATATCACTTATTGTTTAGCATTTCTATAACACTGAACATACAGATAATAATATTAACATTTTCCATATAAATCAAATGCACATTAACTATAAGCAGGATGAATCTTCCCTTAGAAAAATTATAAAGAAATATACAACTCCAGTCAACAAAAACAAGAAAAAAAATTAATTATCTACTATAAAAAATTTTAAATTTCTAACCTCATCATCAACAAGTTACAGTTTCTGAGAGATAACCCATTATCTCATATGATCAACAGTCTGAACAAGGTCAGCACTCTCAAACCTTCGGTCACAATGACTTAAACTTTGTGCTAGCACAACCATCGACAGCTCCCAAGTAGTTCCATCTACACAATTTCACTCATAAGGCTTGGATTAAATTGTTGTATGGTTTTCAGGCATTTTTCAAAGTCACCACATGCTAGGATCACCTCCCGAGACCAATAACATCAAAAAGTCACCTTCCTGATAAATTGACCATGATGAGATTTCAATCCAGGTTTCAGGGTCAGAATGTGAATGTTCTAACCACTAGGCCACAGACTGAGAAAATATTTTTGTTTAGTTTTTTTTTTATATTGTAATCATTGATACTATTAAGGGTTGGTGTTTTTTTTTTTTATATAAAAGCTTCCATCACATTTTTTTGCAGATGGAGATTTCTATCATATTTTTGTTCTCATTGCATATGTTATATATTGAGTAGGATATAATCCAATAATACTTATACACCATTTGTTATAATACTAATATAAATAAAAATAATTCTTGAAATTGGCTAATAGTTCTGCAAAAACACTCAGAATCAACAAATGTTTGAACAATTTTTATATTCACTAAGTCCAGAAAAGAAGACATTTGTATGCAAAGAAAAACATGATAGAAAACTAAACAAAAGTACATTGTTAGTATTGTTAAATGAAACATGTATTAAAAAGGGATTGCTGCCTAAATACACAAGTATGTGTGTATATATATATATATATATATATATATATATATATATATATATATATATATATATATAATACACTATTTACATCATTCAAACTGTTGTCCTCATCTTTATTGCCATATTCATGATGTTTCAACCATTGTACCCTCTGGCCTATATGCGTTGGAATTTCAAACTGATCCCTTTATTTAATCCATAGAGATAGATTGCTCTCATTCCACATGCCATGCCACTTTCTGGATATCTCAGTATCAGTTAATTCTCTTTAGTAACTCAACTCTCCAAGTTTTTGTTTCCTCTGATGAGACCAGATATTGAACTCACTGGATAAAAGTGTTGGTTGAGTAATCCAAAAAGTAACTAGACCCAAAGAGTTGTGGGTTCAATACCTGACCACAGCAGAGGGGAAAAGAAAAAAAATTCCAACATATATCACCTGAAGAAGGCCAGAGCGTACAACAACCAGAATGCTGTGAATATGGCAATAATGATGAGGACAAAAGTCCAAACAATGAAAATAGTATAGATATTTACAATACCTCATCTCAGAAATAGTTCAGTTCAAAATTCCAACCTATATCAACTGAAGAGGGCCAGAGTGTACAACAGCTGAAACGTTGTGAATATGGCAATAATGATGAGGACAACAGTTCCAATAGTGTAAATAGCAACAATACTGCATCTCAGAAATATACATGCACATACAAGCAAGCATATATTGACATCTATACACAGTCTCCCCATGATCAGCAACTTCCAATTTTATGGATATACAAAATAAATACTTATCAGAATGGTTTATTTACTGAATGATGCTAATATCTATTAGCACATTTATAATGAAAGCAATTTGTTCTACACTGTTGTAAATAAATTGGCAGTAAATTGGATGAAATGTCCTGAATTTCAAGTTCTCAAATTAATATCCACATTGTGAGTTTGAAGCTTTAAAATGGGTTTTAAAATGGGTTGTAAAATTGATTTTGCAGGAAAAAAAAAAGAATAAAGTTTAATAACTTTAGAGCTTGCAAATATTAAAACCACAGAGGCAATTAGAAAAATGATCAGCAGGTTACAATGAGCCATGAAGAAGCTCATTTTCATTGAAGATTCTAATACCGATAAGGACAAGTTGAAGACTTTATCTTGCCAGCTTGGGCCCCATATCAAAAAAGAAATAAAATAATGAATTTCTTCAGATGTTATAGCAGTGAAGTGTCAAAAAAGACGGGATATTAGGTGCTAAATCATCTTGTAAAACATGTCACACTGACCACTAGACCTCAAATGAAATTGACAACAAAATACATAAAGACTGGTTATTAAACTCTTCTTTTTATGAATAATTACTGTTAATCTTCACAAGTTTCTCTCCTTGGCAATTTTTCAACTGGAAAAGGCACAGCTTACCCAGAAGGGGCTGAGCAGCCTTTTTCAGATAGTGCACACATATGGCGAATGAAGGAGTTCAAATAAAACATTCTCTTTCTATTACGTTTCTGAGTTCTTTTAATTTGAATTTAAATTGGTAGCAGAGCACATCGATTAACACAATGGCTTCAAAATTCATTCCTCCACTCATTTTAAACATGAATAAATACAACACATGGAAAAAAAGAAATGCAAAGTATGGGAACTTGCTACCTACATTGACAAAACTTGATGTGCACCCTTTGTATTTTTATCCCTGGAAGGAAAAGCCGGAGAGGCCATATTGGAACTGGACATTAACACATTACATATTGATGATGAATGGAAAAATTTTATGAAAGGTTGGATACATTCTCTTTAGAAAATGCTAACTGGTTAGCTTTTATGACATATGAGTTGTTCAAACATTCTCAACAACGGAATGACATGTCAATAGATGACTACCTTATTAACTTCGGCCATCATCAAGTTAAAGGACCACAAAATACAAATACCAGTACTTTCCTACAGAGCATTTAAAAGTGTAAATCTGACACTGGAGGACGAGCAACTTGTAAAAGCAACCACCAGTGAATTAACAGTCCTCAATGTCCAAACAACTAAAAAAAAAATTGAAGAACTTGGACACATAATGGAAAGAGAATCTTTTACTTGGATACCTTTGTTCTTCACGTGTGTGCACTATCTAAAATGGCTGCTCATCCCCTTCCAGGTGAGATGCCCCTTTTTCTGGTTAAAGAGTTTCCAAGGGGAGCTCCTTGTGAAGATTAAAAATTACTCTGCTAACTCGAATGGGACAGAATGAATATTGGGTGATACTGGTTGAAACTGGCCTCACAAGTTGAGACATCAACAAGAGAGAACTGGCATCATGTTTTGGGGCAGGATAAGAGAGGGTAGTTAAGAGAATAATTTACAACAACTATTTCCACATATTAGCTGTTAGAATAACACAATAAACCATAAATAACTGATCTTGCTATCCATAATGCACCATGACTAACATAAGGTGAGAAGAAACAAATGTTCATACACAGACAAATTTTTCATTTATTGTATTTCCAATTAATGAATAAACATACTTTTCATATAATTAATTGTACACAGATGCATAATAACTAAATATATACAGGAAACAGAAAAAATTTGATTTAATAGAAATAAATGTCATTTATCCATGTTAATGGGTGAAGAAAGTATTTGTACAATACAAAAAAGATTAATACTTTTGTAGAATAGCCATTATTCACTTCTACAGCAACCAACCTTGTCTTGTAGTTCTCAATTTGCAAATTTTAGTTGGTATTTTGTTCCATTCTTCTTCCCATATAGTTTTCAGATCTGGGATGTTTGTTGGAGCTCTTGATTGCATCTGAATTTTCAAATAACGCCACAGATTCTCGATTGGATTTAAATCTGGAGACCAACTTGGCCATTTCAAGATATTTACATTATCTTCAGCAAACTTCATAGATTTTTCTGTATGCTTTGAATCATTATCTTGTTAGAAGATCCAATCAGAAGGAAGTTCAAGATTTTCAACCAAAATATTTTGATATGCTGCAGCAGTCATTCTAACATCTATTACTGATATGTTACCAGTACCTTTTGCAGAAAAACATCCCCAAACCATGATGCTGCCACCAGCAATTTCACTGTTGGAACTGTGTTCTTTTGTTTGAAGGCATCTCTGTCTTTCCTCCATCCTCATCTAGAATTATATCCAAACAATTTTGGTTTCTTCTGTCCGTAATACTCTTTCCCAATACAAACTGAGTTTCTCATTCCTTTTTTGTGCTTATTAACATATAGAAAACCTGGCATCATACAGGCATTAGATTCTGAGAAATGGATAAAAATATTCAAAATTGATAGGTGTACAAATTATTTTGTCATTAACTGTATATATTTATGTATGTAGATATGTATATACACACAACACAAATATGCAAGGATTGCTCTGTTTTATAAAGTTGACCAAAGTACCCGTAAATTTCCCAGGATATTTTATGGAGAATATTTTCATCCTTTAACTCATTATGAGAGCAAGGTATGAATGAAAATTACATAAAAGTTATTGAGAATATATTCAACAGTACTGCAAGAATTCAAAACATGCAACTCAACCTATCTGTGTGTAGATAAACATACTCGTTATGCACACAGGTGTTTAAAAATGAATATTATACAAGCACCACCTAAAATTTAACAAAATTTTAAAAGACTTATGAAATTGTTAATATCTAAAATTACCCTGCATATAAGAAATTTAAACTGCATAAGTGTGCATGTGGTTTTCAGAGAGAGAGAGAGAGAGGAGACACTACAATGGGTTCTTGCTTAATTTTAAAATTTTGAAAATACTTATAGTACTTTTTGATTAGTGGTAATTCAGCTGTGTTTGTTTTTCATTCAAAACCAATTAAGAGAGTTTACCTCCAAATTCCAAGCAGAATATTTGGAGTCTATCTGTAGGTTATTTAAAGGTTGTCTTGAATTTGATTTTCAGAGTTGGTTGAACAGATGCTGTAGGAATTTAGGTTGCCTTGGTTCAGAAAAAAAAACAACACAGAAGAATTTAGACATTTAGAATTTCCTATATGTTGCCAGATATTTTACTCCTAGAAATAAAATTTCATTTTTGATAAAATCTTTTTTTAGTAAGCAATTTCATGCCTTAACGACCTCACAATGTTTAAATAGCACTTCATAGGGAAATAACTAATGACATTCTGCGGATGCACATTCACAAATTGAAAGAAGAAAAAAAAAAAAAAAAAAAACGACTTTGCACCAATTAAAAGTGCCTAAATTATTTTTAAATATAAAAAGAAAAACAAGAAAATAAAAAGTTAATTGCTGATATCCTCTGATGAATGACAGAACCAATTGCTCAAGGTTTTGTCAATGAAATTCTAGAGTCAGGATGCTAAATGTAACATCAATCAGCTAAGTGACAAATTTTATATTTGTATTAATCTTCTTTCTCTCTCTCTCTCTATATATATATATATGAAGAAATATAGTTCTAAAGTGTGCTATATTTATGGGATAAAGTGCTCAATATCAGAGATAGAGCATATGTGTGTGTGTGTGTGTGTGTGTGTATATATATATATATGTGTGTGTGTGTGTGTTTATGTGTCAATTTATAAATATTTACATACACACACAATATAAATGTACATGCAGATCCGTTTTGATAAATGTATAAAAAATGATTTACATTACGTGCATATATATTTAAGTGTTCCATATTTGATGAGACGATTCTTTAGTTGGCACAAACCAAGTGAGAATATCTAAAAATAAAAATGTTAGGTGCTTTCCCCTTAATTGTGAAATAAATTCTATAGACAGTGAATTTTCTAAGCTGAAGAAATTGTGAAGACTCTTTTAATTCTCATTCAATTATAAATGCTTCCAAAGAAATGAATAGACACAAATATTTTACAAAAGCAAAGGCAACAGGTTCTTTTTTTACAGCAGTATGCCCTGAAGACTTGCAAAATCTACAGGTCTCACCTCCATTCTACAAGTTTTAAATCTAAATACAATAGGGAACCAAATGATTTTAAATATAAATTAAAAATGTCTCGCTATTCAAGTCATTGAATACAAACCTAAATAGGTGTCTATATATCTGAGATAGTTATACATTTCCAATGAGTTAAAAGCTCACATTTTAAATGCTGGTTTTGCAACACAATCTTTCAACACCTACATAAGTAAATCAAGAAGTCCACAGATTAATGAAGGAAAAACATTAATTTTACACAGCAAATACTTATTTCTCAACATAATTTTATTCCTTGTTAGTTCACTTAACACTGAAGAATATTAATTACATATATCGAAGACTATACAAGGATGCTTTCAGAGAGATATGTGGGTAGGGTTAGGGTTATTGGTGCAGAATGTGCTCTTGGTGAGCTGAGTTCAAATTCCAGCCTAGTCTGTTGCATTTACTTTGCATCTTATGACAGGCATTAATCTTTCTCTTTTCCCCTCAGCTGTGTGGTAAGTAGTAGGATATACTGGGATATCTAGCCTTGAGTGGTAGCCAGTCTAGGAGAAGGACAACTTTGAATTCAGTTAGTAGAGAAAACAATGGAAAATTACTATTCAATATTTCCCAAGAAGTAATTACAGATAATAAAGAAAGAAAACCTATAGAGAGCTATCAACATCTAAACATGTTCCTTCACAATGTGGATAATCATGGTTCTCCACAATTTCCAGTCTTTTGTGGAACTTACAAAAGTTTGGCTTTTTGTTACAACTCCCAATCTCTATTCTGCCAATCATTTACATGAGATTGTTCTTTTATTTCCATGTGCCATGTTCCTTCCTGACCCAATCATGGCTCTCCTCAGTTTCCTGTCCTTTGTAGCTCTTAGTAAATTATGTCATTTCACTATCTCTCCTAATCCCTGTTCTGCCAACCATAGACACAAGCTCGTTAAGTAGATGTCATTAAAAAATAAAGTGAAAAAAATATTTATCATACTACAGACTTTCTTATATCTTTCTACCTTCTGGTCTTTTATGGTCATAAGCTAAACTTTATAAATACATTCATATAGACAGACATGTATATCATTTTTATTCAGGCTATATATTATTTCTTTCTTTTTCTCTCTCTCTCTCTCTCTATATATATATTATGAAATGGATTAAGTCTGACAATTATTTAATATATTTTCTGTTTATACATTATTTTATTAGATACAATTTATTTAAATAAATGCTTTTGTTTCTTTTTCAATAAACAATATTGATTTACCAGCCGGAATGTTCAAGAAATTTAATAGAAAATATGCATTCTCTGACAGGAATCAAACCTGTGTCCTATATGGAACTGTCAATTGATCTAATGTGCTATACCACTCAGCTACAGAGAAGTGCCTGGTTAGTAAAGTCCAAATTACTGTTTATAAACAACAATCTTCAATGATCATATCTGCTAATGAAACGTACCTTAACATAAACACTGACATCATGAAATGGATTGAGTCTGACAGTTATTTAATATATTTTCTGTTTATACATTATTTTATTACTATTATTTCATTATAAACAGAAAATGTATTTATATATATATATATATATATATATATATATATATGAATGAATGGAAAAAACTGAATAAGAGTTCAAGGTAAAGTACCTAAAACGAAGCTTGTAGAAAATCAACAGACAACTACAACTTTATTGTCAGAAGATTGCTGTTGGTATGAAACACAGAGTAACCATTTTAGATTTGTATCTCTAGATAGATTCTTGACTTAAGATGACTCAAAACTTTGAAACATTTCAGCTCAAGTAATTCTAAAGATTCCAGAATCATTTTGATATTTACTTGTTTATTTTTCAAAGAAAAAAAATCCTATTTGCTCTTGAGAATTCTGCTCAGGTGTGCCATTATCAGGGCAGGGACTTTGAGATCGCTGATTAAAAGCTACTCAGTTAATTCTAACTGGGCACTTACCCAGAGAATATTTAGCATGAAACAACAGTTAAAACAAATTTTGGCACACCCCCACCTACTTAGTCAAAATCTTCCCAAATCTTACACATGGTCTTGGCATAGCTTTTATGGTAGAGAGAACCTTTAAGAAAGTTAATATAACCTATGCTATAATACATACTCCAGTCAGATTTATCAACAGATAAAATTAAATAAAAGTAGTCTTTCTTTTTGTAATAATTTGAGCCTGTTTGGCTACATAACACTTGTTATATTCAAGTCATTAGAGCCAGCAATTTGAATTTTTTTTTTCAAAGATAAATTTGTACATTATTTTTCAATGGTAATGGACGTTGCTTAATAGGAAAAAAATTAATTTCTTTTATCATTAAGCAAATTATATTTTTTCTCATTATTAATTAGATGTTTATTACTTAGAGTAAAATCTAACACAATCCTTAATACAAATAATAATCCAGAAAATTAATTGAATCTAAGATTATGTTTCAACTTCTAGAATATAAAGGAACTTACACTATTTACATTATTCGGAATACTGTCCTCATTTTTGTTGCTATATATATCACAACGTTTTGGCTGTTGTATATTCCAGCCTTCTTCAGGTGGTTGGAACGTCGAACTGGGGTAGACTGTTCTAGTTCCACATGACATGACTAATGGATGTCAGTTATCGCTTGTTAATTCCCCTCTGAAAGTTCTCCACTGCCTTAACCAGGTATTGAACTTACACTCTTTGGGTTCTGTCACTGGATCTAACTAACGCCTTTATCCAGTGTGCCATGTGTCCTTGATGTTCTAATATCTCAAACAGAGCATGGGTTCAAGACATCTGTATACTGTAAACCAACATTCACCGGACAGTACCTCAATTTCAACTCCCACCATCCATACAGCATAAAGAAAGGGATTGTCCGCCACTTACAACATCAAGCAAAAGTCGTAAGTGGTGACCCAGAGACATTAGAATAAAAATTGGTCAGTACAAGTAGTACCCTACAATCTAACAACTACCCTGGGTACATAGCAGCAGCTCCAAAAAACTGAGATAAGTGCGTACAAGAGGAGGACAACAACACTCAGAAAACAGTTTGCCTGCCTTATGTGAAGGGGATATCAGAGAAAATACAAAGGCTCTGAATATAACATCAAGACAACCTTCAAAAGCGGGACGACACTTCACAGGTATCTCTCCCAAGTAAGACCCCCCCCCATAGAGGAGAACATGATTAAGACTGTGTGTACTCTATCCCATGCAACTGCAGAAAGAAATATAAAGGGAAAACAGGCCGCCACCTTAAGGTAAGGCTTCAAGAACACCAGAAAGCTATAACACGAGGTGAAGTGGAAAAATCAGGCTTGGCTGACCACATATGGAGAGAAAAGGGGGATCACCACCCTCTGTGGGATCAAGTTGAGATCATAGACCAGAACATCACTGGAAAATTCATAAACTTATGGAATCAGTACATATGCTAGGCTACAGAAGTCTTCTGAGCCGACCAAGCATAGAAATAAATACTATATGGGAACCAGTAATAAGGAGTGCCAGAGAAAAATGATAATAACAACAAAAATTGCAATATGAGCACTGGTAAAAAAAAAAATGGTTGCTGAAGACATTAGGTTTATAATACCCAATAATTCATACACAGATGTCCTCAACGACACATGGCACAGTGGATAAAGGCGTTAGTTAGATCCTTAACCTGGTTAAGGCAGTGGAGAACTTCCAGAGGGGAATTAATTAACAGAAGATAACTGACATCCATTAAACATGGCACGTCGAACTAGAACAGTCTACCCCACTGAGTGAAATAAAGAGTTCAGTTCAACATTCCAACCACCTGAAGAAAGCCAGAGTGTACAATGGCTGAAACATTGTGATAAACATGGCGACAAAGATGAGGACAATAGTCTGAAATATGTAAATAGTGTACATAATACCTCATCTCAGAAATATAGACAGATAATAAAGGAACTTGTCTAAGTAACATATTATTGAAAGAAAATAAAAAAAAAAAAAAAAAAAAACCAAAAACATCCAAAAAATACCAGAAGCTCTCAACTCAACCAATATGTACCAAAATAAATTTTGATGCCAGATCAATCAGTTAGAGGGTTAGAATTAAAACTTTTCAACAGCCACTTTTACAATCATATAGAAGTTTATAGTCATCAAGAATCCAAATTTTTAGTAGAAACATTAAAATCTTATCACTGAAGTTGGCCTTCACAAATCTGATGTCTTTTTTATGTTTTCAATTGGAAGAATAAAATTTATCTCTTCTTTATGTGCTGTGCCCTCTCACAATGTTGGCTATCATGGCTTTCCACATCTTCCTGCCCCTTGTAGCTCTTAATAAATTTTGTTTTTTTGTTATTTCTCCTAAACTCTGTTCCAGCATCCATTTACTAAGTATGTCATGCGCTGTTCTCCTCTGTCCCTCTTCAATCTGTCCTGTAAGTATCAGATTTTCCAAGCCCTCCTTCCTCATTATGTGCCCTAGAAACCTCAACTGTCTCTTCCTGATGTTAAGTATAATTTTCCTTTTTGCTTCCATTTTCTCTGAAACTGTCATTGTTCACACATTTGGTCAATGGTAATCTCAGCATCCTCATGTTGCTTCAAGTTTCTTCTTAATATGTGAGGAGACTGCCCAGCATTTATTACCATTTAGAAGGACCTATATTACATAACAAATAAATACTCTTTTCTTTGTTTCTAAATAGCTTTTTCTGTTTCTTTGCTTAGCTTTTAGAAGACATCTTTCCCTATCCTAATTTCAGTATCACATTTTCTATCCTGTGTTAAAACACTTCCTCGATATTTAAACTTTTGCACTTGTTTGATTTTGGCATCTCCAATTTGTAATTCACTTGTGCTTAGCTAATTTTAAAAGTAACCCCAAAAGTTTCAAGTTAGAAAATCAAAATTTAATAATGCTGGGCTTTCGAAAGTGCCCAACTTGATGACTATATGACATGTTTTGTCTTTTGGAGACTATCTAAATGTTAATGTCTAATTGTTTTGTGTTGATTTGGTAATGAACTCCCATCAGAAACTCTCCTTTAGAGATAAGAGTCTTCACTCCAGACGGACTGGTGATAGTTTACAATGACAGGTTTTTAGCATTTCTTTCATTCAACAATTGAACATAATTTCACAAGCTTGATTCGTTTGACCAGAGGAAATAGCTTTTGTATGTAAGAGTTCTTTTCTGTGAGAGGAAAGAATAATTTTCAGATCATTGGCTGCACAATTATCAATAAATTGGTATTTACTGAATAGGGTTGGCTGGTTGGTTTTCACTGAGAAAGAAGCTTCAGTTATTCAGGAAACTAAATGATATCAGTTGGAAAAACATTACAGCTATTTTATTAATGATTTATTCCTATTCTTGTTTATTCAAAGAGATAAAATAATGATAAGTAGTGAATATTTGAAGTATTTATGAAGTTTATTATGGCACAAGGCCAGATAAGAGAAGGGAGAACATTTTTGCTTTGAAAAGCATTAAAATCTTGTTTGCTTTTTTGCCTAAGTGGAAACACTTCTTGTGTGGGAAGAAAATATGTCAAAGAAACATTTTGTAATGGATATTGTTAACTATGTTCACTCTACCTAGGATTGAACCCACCAACCTTGGCTAATAAATTTTTGAAGATATTAGACTCCAACTCCTAAGCTTAATGAATGTGTCCTAATCGGTGGCAGCAGATTGGAAAAAAAGAAAATTTTATCTGTTAAAACAGTATCTTGATCAATAAACTGAGTGACAAAACTTCCCTAAACAATAGAAAAAAATCACCCTGAGAAGAAATTTCAGTAAAACTTAAATAATACCTAAGAGTTAAATCTTAGGCATTTAACGTAAATTCACTTATTCAGGCAAGAGATTATTTTGCACTATGAATTTTTATTGCAGTCTGAACATTTTTTTTAAATACTATTTAAGTCATTTTCCAAATATTTTTTCAATTATGAATAATTTAAGTCAATTTCAACTTATTATTGTTATACTTGATTGGTTATTGAGAAGGAAGAAAACTGAGGGCAATTGAAAGTCTTCATCTGCTAGGACCCCAAAGAAAGCTCAGCAGTTGCCCTAATAGTCTACTATCTGTGAACACTAGTAATAATCCAATTTTGTTATCAGGAGAGTCAATAACACATACTGACATATGTCATCAAGTTAATGATCTGAATGTTTATTTTGTATTTTTCCTTTCCTGAATGAAAAAATTGAAGTTTTATTGTTTTACAGAATTACTCTTTAGTTTAAACGCATTTTTTTAGCTTCATTTGTTTCTGAACTGTAGAGGTGGAATCAAACCTAAGACGCCCAGTTACAAGACCGGAATGGTCTTGGCGTCACACCCCCATAGAAGTAGACTCGCCCGCTTACATGAGAGGTGAGAGTGGGCTACTTAAACAAGACATTCACGGCGACGAGTGGCTTGGCAGATACACGTCGTCTCGCTGCTACCTTACATGGCGTCGCCGATATAGGAAACCTGCTACAAACAACATTGGAATATGGACGAACAAACACAGCAGACATTACTTCAACAGCTCATCGAGCTACAGCAAGAGATCATCGCCCTGCGAAGAGACGGAGGACAGCCAAGAAAGTCACTTACAAGAAGACCCGACAGACCTAATATAGAACCGGACTCAAGTGATGGTGACTGGGCGATATTCATTGACTCCTGGAATAGATACAAGGAGATGTGTGGGTTGACGGAGCCAACAGCGTTAAGAAACGAGCTGAGAACGGCCTGTGCCCCAGAAGTGAACAGGCTGTTGTTCGATATGGTAGGAGCAGAAGTGCTAAACTCCATCACGGAGGAACAGCTGTTACGGCACATAAAGCTCGTAGCCGTCAGAAGCCTACACAAAGAAGTGTACCGGCAAGAATTCCACTCCGTAAGGCAGAAGGAGGGGGAATCGATTACGGACTTCGTGGCACGACTTCGATCAGTCGCAAAATTCTGTGACTTTTCAGTGACTTGTCCGAACGGGATAGGATGCGGTCGGAAAGTCAGCTACTCCAACGATATGGTAGCAGGACAAATGGTGGCTGGGCTGGCAAGCCTGGAGCATCAAAGCAAGGTGTTGTCTGAGGCTGCGACACTTACGACACTGGAAGAAAAATTCAACAGGCTTGTCAGCCTAGAGACCACGGACAAGTCTACCCCCATCTCCATAGTAACGTATACCCTACTACAACGAGCACACAAAGATCGGGCCGCAGGCAGCGGCCTCGCGAGAACCAGACCGTATCAACCCCGAGAGACACTGAACCCTGTAAATGGTGTGGGAAGAGCTCACACCCTGATGGCTCAAATGAATGAAGGGGTTGCCCAGCAGCAAAGATGACTTGTCACAATTGCGGCTTAACCGGACATTTAAAAAGGGGTTTGCAGGAAACCGAAGCAGGGGTCCAGCAACAAATCTACAGCGGTGGTCGGAGCAGAATCCAGAACTCTCACCACCCAAAGACACAAGAAGGGTCAAACGGGTGATCGTCCAAGATGGACAAGTGAAAAGGAGAGGTGAAATCAACCTGACAAAACCAAAAGCCGTGCCGCACCTGATTTGGAACAAAAGTAAGTTCGAAGAGGTACTCCTGATCCAGCACCAACCCTGATGGTAGAGATAACTCTGATTCCAGAGGCCCATGCGGAATTCGGGCACATATCCATAGGACAAGCTGGCCTCCATACTCACCGGATCGAGGCGATCGCAGACACTGGGGCACAGACATGCTCTAGCAGACCAGAAATCCAAAAATTCTGAAGTGTCCAGACAAATGTCTAGTACCGACTAGTCACCGAATTCGGGAATCACGGATAACCTACTAAACATAAAAGGCGTGATATTCGCTAAAGTCAGAGTAGGATCGTGGGAAACACGTCAGATTATATATGTATCAAAAAAATACATCAGATTTCTGCCTGTCCGAGTCGGCCCTAAAAGACCTTGGTCTGGTGCCAGATAACTTTCAGACCCAACTTCCCAGCAGAACGTGGCAACTAGCGACGCGGAAAGGCACCATGTGGGTGCCCACAAAGAACTAATGTCCCACCTAAGCCGGACAGTATCCCTTTCGCTCCTATGGAAGAAAAACAGACCCGATTGGAACGATGGATGAAGGAGCATTTTGAGTCCAGTGCATTCAATGTATGCCCACATCAACGGCTGCAGGCGATGGAAGGAAAACCCATGGACATCACGTTCATCCCGGGGCCAAACCCTCAGCTGTCCACACCCCAATCCCGGTCCCACACCATTGGAAGAAAAGAGTCAAGGAGGACCTCGACCGAGACGTGGCATTGGGCATCGTAGAACCTGTACCAGTGGGTACACCTACAACATGGTGCTCCAGAATGGTGGTTGCACCGAAAAAGGACGGGTCACCGAGGCGTACGGTGGACCTACAGAAGCTCAACACCGCTACCCTACGAGAAACCCATCATACACCGTCTCCTTTCAATCAGGCATCACTGGTGCCTGCGAAAACTAGAAAAACTGTTTTGGATGCATGGAATGGCTATCATAGCCTAACCCTCTCTCCATCGGCAAGAGATGCAACTACCTTCATCACGGAATGGGGTAGATACCGTTATCTTCGGGCACCACAAGCATTCCAAGCGTCAGGAGACGCATATACACACAGGTTCAACAATATTACTGTAGATATGCCCAGGAAAACGATGTATTGACAATACGATACTATGCGACAACTCTATTGAATCATCATTTTGGCATACTATGGAGTACATAAATAACTGCAGCAAAAAATGGTATCGTATTCAACCCCAGAAATTTCACTTCGCGGAAAAAGAGGTGGAATTTGCCGGGTTCTTGATAACAGAAGACGGGATAAAACCCACCAAAAAATGACTGAAACAATACGGAATTTCCCGACTCCAAAAAAAATATAACTGACATAAAGATCCTGGTTTGGAATGGTAAACCAGGTAGCCTACGCTTTTTCTCAGGCCGAGGTAATGGCCCGTTCCGGGAGCTGCTAAAGACAAAAAATCGGAAGTTCTACTGGGACAGCACACTCGATCGAATCTTCAAAGAGTCGAAAAAGGATCACAGAAGAAATCGAGAATGGTGTAAGAACCTTCGAAGTGAATAGGCCAACTTGTTTGTCGACGGACTTCAACAAAACAGGCTTAGGATATTTTCTTTTCCAGAAGCACTGCAACTGTGCCACCGAAGCTGGACCGAAGTGTGGTGAGGACCACTGGAAGTTAATCCTGGCCGGCTCCCGATTCACTAATGACGCAGAGTCCCGATATGCACCAGTGGAAGGAGAAGCATTGGCATTAGTCTAAGGACTGGAAGCATGCCAGATGTTCGTTTTGGGGTGCCCAGAGCTGTTAGTCACCGTGGACCATAAGCCCCTGGTGAAGATCTTCTCGGACAAAGCTCTGGAGGACATAAAGAACCCAAGACTGTTTAACTTCAAAGAACGGTCCTTGATGTACAAATTTCGAATAAAGCATCTCCTGGCAAACTCAATGCGGCACCAGACTGTACATCGAGATGCCCAGTGGCGTTAAGCCAGGAGGAAGCAAACGAAAAGGACATCGCACAAACTATGGATAGTGCCATAAGAGCGTCATTTAACTCCACCTATGAGCAGGACCCTAAATTAAGAGCAATAACATGGGACAGGATTGTGGCTGCAGCTGCTACTGACGAGGAATGCCGTTCCCTCGCCGAATTCATACAAAATGGCTTCCCTAAATCTCGCACGAACTGCCGGAGACAATTCGCCGTTTTGGCATATGAAAGAGGAGTTATATTGCTTGGAAGGGGTGACGATAATGGAAAATAAAATCCTCATACCCAGAAAGCTACGTGCGGAGGTACTGGAATCGCTCCATTCAGCGCACCAGGGCGTCAATGGAATGTTGGCAAACGCTAGACAGCGGCTGTTTTGGCCAGGACTGGATCACGAGCATTCGTCAAACCGGGTCCAGTGCAAAGTATATGCAACGTAATAGCTCCATCACAACCCAAGAACCCCTAATGCCGCCCTCGAACCCCGAGTTCCCATTTCAGAAGACTGTGATGGACTTCTTCGATTTACGAGGGAAGAACTATCTAGTATATGCAGATAGATACCGGATGGTAGAAGTCACTCTGATGTCGTCCGGGAATGCCAAGGCTACATGTGACGCCCTCTGAAACTGGTTCTGCATTATGGAGTACGGAGGAACTTTCAACTGATGGCGGACCACCGTTTGACTCGGTGAATTTAACCGGTTCCTAGATAATTGGGGCATAAGGAAACGAACATCATCGGCATATTACCCTCAAAGCAACGGGAGAGCAGAACTGGCCGTTAAAACGGCTAAAGGATACTTGTTGATAGCACGGACAGTTGCGGTCGCCTATGCCATGACCAGGCAGCTAGGTCCCTACTGACTCATCGCAACACCCCCGGTACAAGACCTACATATGTCTCCAGCGATGATGCTCTGGTCGCGTGATAAAGGACCATCTCCCAGTGCTCCAGGACCGATATCAAATCCACAAACGCTGGAGAAAATCAATCATTATAGGGAAACAGCGATGGCAAAAAAGACACTTAAGGAATGAAAGAAATACAATCTAAAAAGTCACCCACTTCAGGAACTGAAAATCGGGAAACAGTGCAGATACAGAACCAAGTTGGTCCATACCCACGCCGATGGGCAAAAAGACAGGAAGGGTGGTGGAAACACTGGGTAACCGGCAGTATAATGTACGCATGGATGGGAGTAACCGGGTAACCCGTCGCAATCGCAGATTCCTCCGAAAAAAATAAACCCAGTGGTAGATACTCCTTGCCACTCGATACCTGAGGTGCCCCCAGGAATGTTGGATACCATAGACAACCCAACAGTGCCGAAATACCGGGAGAATGGTCCACCACTGATATGGATCAAAACCAGCCCGAAACATCCAACACTCTACCAGAACCGATGGAGGTAGATGACACAGCATCCCCTGGAATGATGGAGGTTGAGGAAGACCAACCCCGGTCTTGTCGTGGCAGAAGGGTGACGCGACCACCCAGGAACCTATCCCCACAGACGTGGGGCACGCGCGCCGCGACTACTCCAGAGCCTCAAAACATTGGACCACAACGCAAGTATCTTGTGGCCCCGGAAGGGAGGGGGCGTGTAGAGGTGGAATCGAACCTAAGACGCCCAGTTACAAGACCGGAATGGTCTTGGCGTCACACCCCATAAGTAGACTCGCCCGCTTACATGAGAGGCGAGTGGGATACTTAAACAAGACATTCACGGCGACGAGTGGCTTGGCAGATACACGTCGTCTCGCTGCTACCTTACATGAACCTTGCCAGTATTGTAGATAAGATGTAACTGCTACATCATAGTATCTTGTTTTTTGAAATGCTGAAATTCAAATGTATAGTATAACAGACATTATGAGTTCAATTGCACATGAAAAGAATCTATCAAATATTTCTAAATATTATTATATGCTCATTAAATATTTTATAAATACTTTAAATATAATTTCAACTAATCTTTTACTCACCCATGGTTTCACAGAGGATACATGCTTAGGATAATGCTCTTTTTCTTGCAATGTTCCATATCTCTTTTTGGTTTGTGCAATTAACTTGATACTTGAACCTAACTTCTTCGGGTATGTGTTAATTTCTCCTCTCTCAACAAATAATTACCCATTAATGAATTTTGAATAATTCAAGAAAACTGTCTTTGCTTATGATTTCAATTTGAACCAAGCTTCAAAGTCGTTTTTTGATTTATCTCACAATCTACATTTATTTTTATGACTGATTTATTTGCAAACCATTTCTGGTCATAAAAAAAGATATTCCAAATCAGAAAAAATATTATTCCTCTGCAAATAGGCAAATGCAGAGGTTAAATGTTTTGTTATGTTCTTTTTTTATATGCCATATTCTGAAAGGCATGGGTGATCATGCCTCTCCACAACTTCCTGTCTTTTGTTACTCTAAGTAAATATTGCCTTTGACTTTGTTCTGCCATAGTGCACTTAGAAACCCTGAAAACAACTTTTGAAGTACAATGCAAAGGCACCATAAATATATCTTCAAAGGAGAACCATAGGAATTCACCTTCTTCCTGGTTTAAAATATTTTTATTTTAGCTCAAAGCTGAAAGAAATACAGATTTCAAATACAATACAATCTGTCTATACCTAGCAGTTTTCCTTTGATTACTATACATTTAAATGTGCGAGGAAACACATATGGCTTTCTTGCATCAAAATACTGCAGAGGTCTCTTTGTCAAAAATATTTTCCAGTTAGCAAAACACAAAGGTTATTCAGTTCTGAGATTTGAATTTTGTGTAAACAACTTATATTTTACTTATATGAAAGGATACACAAACAAGCTTATAGACATGGTCAATGAAACTAATATTTTTTTTACTATCATCTGTTGAAACAAATTTACCAACCCAACTTTTCTATGACAAAAAAGTGTAAGACTTTAACCAACTGCATCTTGTGAAAGACAGAGATCAGAACTAGCTCAATGGTACACTTTATCACATATAAAATATTTAAAAAAAAAAAAACAGTGTCCCAAGGCATAAATGTAACCATGTAACCAAATTTGTTTGTACACAAAATTCTGTTGATAGAGTTAAGAGTTCTGAACAATCCTCTTCACAATCTCTTAACCACAAACATCAATAATTCTGAGGACTCTGGATAAAATCTGTTTTTTCTTCATTCTCAGGTTTTTTTAGTTGCCTTGCTTTCTAAAAAATTTCTGCATGTCTGAAAATCAATACATGATATTTAAATTCACCACGGATTTTTTTAAAAAATTCAACTGGTTGTTCCCATAGCATATTGCAAGAGAAGCAATATTAATTCTTCATGTGGAATATGTGTTTTACATATTTTAAGTAGATCTTGTGAGTAATGGTAGAAGTAAAGAGAAGAGAATAAGTGGTGGTATTATCAGATAAAATTCATTCTTTGTCCATTTACCCAAATGTACCTGCATGAAGATAAATTTTTAAGATCATGAAACCATATCATAATTATCAATGAGTATTTATTTTTATATTCCCTATGTATTTATCTATATATTTCCTGTCCCATCTGTAGTGGGAAGAGCAGTATATCAACTAAAGTTAGTAAATTTATGAGTGATTACTTCCTTTAGTCATTTTAATAATATGTAAAAATAAAATATTTATCTGGATTTAGACAAAATTAGTTCCCGATCAAAATCAACTGTTTAATTGAGCAGTTCCTTTAGACTTACATTTCTTAGATTGCAATCTTATTTTTTCAAGCCTTTCATGCAAGACACTCAGATACCTTTATTTATTAAGTAATTACCTTGCTTTATATTGGTCTTGAAACAGGCTTTGTAATTGCTGTCTTTTTCATTCTGTTGCTAATCTTTTCCTTACAAGAGATATTTCCACATCACTGTGATAAAAAAATAAAAAAAATTTTGACATAAAATTTTTAGACAGCAAGAATAAATGTGGCTTTGATAAATATCAATATGTAATTATCCAACAGGAAGATATGATATTCATTAATTTACACCATGATTTTAAACCAGGTAATATTCTGTGGACAAATATAAACATCAAATAACATGAAATGCACTGTTTACTCATTTGTTAAACATTGATTCTGTAAATCTTTTAGATGCTTTTATTACACAGCAGTATTACTGTTAGAATTATTAACTCTTGATTAAAATCAAGAGATATTTTGACTATATGGGTATCCTAACAATTATAGGTGCATAGATTTACTAAATTTTCATATGATTTCTTTTTTTGTTTATTTTTTTAAGCATTTAACCCCAAGCAAGGCAGGAGTGCCACTATCACACAAAGGGTTACAGAGAGTAAGAGTAAAGAGGCATGATAGAGAGAAGTACAGAGAATAGATCAAGGCATCTTGAGATGTCAATTGACATTGCATTTGTTGGAGATTATAGCTATCAGGGAAGCAAGTTCCACAGATGGGAAGTGCAAGACAAAGCTATTGTAGAAGAGATGGCTACATTTAACTGTTTCGACAGTGAAAGGGTGGGACTGAGATGCCAACTTAGTAGCACATTTAAATTCATGCAGTTTGGGAACTAGCATAAGTAGCTCATTGGAACAGTTACCATGAAAGTATTTGTAGAAAAGACAGAAGGAGGCAACAGCATGTCTGTGAGAGAGCAACTGTAAACAAGATGCCAAATAAGAAGAAATATTTATTCTATAATAGGAATCATAATGTGACTATATATATATATATATATATATATATATATATCCATACACATTGATCTACCTCTGTTAGTAATGGGATCTTCCATTATTATTCTAACACTAAGCATTACTCAATGTCAATCAGCAAAAATGATTTGTGTTACATTCACAATGGAATATCTCATTAGTAATAAGGAGGATCAGATTATTAAAACACAGCTTATTTATTTATTTCAATATTTGTACTTTTAACAATTTAAAAATCAGAATTCTTTCTTACAAAATAGTTAACTGTGTAGATAAAAACTGAGATAATGAAATTAAGTAATAAATGTGTTTTGCTTCTTTATGGCACATGCTTTCATATTAGAATGAGGGACAAACCTATGTGTAGGAAAAGTGCATTGGAATTTTTTTAGAAAGTAATAAAAAATAATCTTATCAGACTATGTCTAAAAAGTTTGTTTTTTTCTGTATTGAATTCATTAATATCTGCTGGATTTTAAATTAGCCTATACTGAATAGATCTCTGTAATTTTTTTCTCTATTAGTTCATATACTCCACTGTGTTACTATTGATTTAACTGTAATCAGTGATATTGTATAACAGTCCAGGTTGACCCAAGTGAATTGTTAGATCAGTGTACTTTCAATGCATTTTCATTTTAATGAATTCTTTTCTTTTAATCAAACCTGCATTTACTAAGTTGAAATTATAATAAGATATGTTATAAGGAAGTAAAAGGGGGTTTAAAATGTTGTTATGAAATAGATACATGCAATGCATATCTAGTTTATATTATTCTACACCCATACATAGAATCCTAGATTAATTATGCAGAACATGTAACAAATGGTTATGCTTTATATCTATATATATATATATATTTATTCAAACAGGTTTGGTTAAATAATTTAGACATACCATGTCAATTAGTTTTCGTTGTAAACCTTTCAAATTCACAAATTAATTTCTTGGTAGCCTTAGAAAATTGATTAAGAAAAATACCAAAATATTCTTTCAAATATTTTTTTTATTTTCCCAAATACTTTCAATCTCATCTTTGATCATCTTAAGGGGACTAATTTGTCTCTGAGTATGTATATCTGTTTCTGTATGTTCAAAACAATTCAACTGTTCGTTTTTACTGCTTATGCAGCATTCTAGATTTCAAAGTTCACATGATTTTGTTTCCACAACACCCACCCACCCCCAGTATAAGGGAAGTAACTTTTCCATTTTTGCTCCTACACGTATATATTTTATTATAAGCATTTAAGGACTTTGTTGCCATACTCATAGTTGACTTGATTTATTTGGAGCTTTAATTCTCTTATATAAAGGACTTCAAGGACTTTTAGCTTTTGATTATTATTGTTTTTATGTAATATTAATGTATTTTCAACTAATATCTATCTAATCTGTGAGTGTGGGCATAAGTGTCTCTTTAAATGCTAAGATATTGAACTATGCTCAACCAAATGAAATGTAAGCCTTTTTTTTTTTTAGCATCATTGTAATTAATCCAAGAACTTGAAAGGATCATAACAAAAATTAATCAAGATATGTCAAAATTATTTAACCAAACCTGTTTGAATGACAATATGCTACTAAATATGCACAATATAAAATATACACACAACTTTTTTGTCATTTTTGATACAGAAAATCAAGGCTTAGAAGCAAACAGCCAGATGACTTGCACATATGATTTGATTATAGCAGTAAAGGCTTGTGTAGAACCAACCACACTTTTTGGTATAGCCAAATACAGTGAACTGGTACACAGTGTTCTATAAAGTTCCCAAACAACTCTTCTCAGAGTTTTCCTTCTCTTAGGCCAGATGCTTCCCAAGGCTATAGGACCCACACTGTCCTGTTATTTATCCATAGCTGGGAGGAAAATAGATGGATTTATACTTTTCCCAAGGGTATTTACATGTAAGTAAATGTAATGAACTTAACTGGAATTCAAACTCAGATCTGATTCCTCAATCCAAGCCACTGTACATTACACCACCATGTGCACAAATATATATATATATATATATATATATATTATATATATATATTGTATAAGCAATTAATGGATTTTTTTTCTCCCTTTTCTTATTATGCCAGAGAAAAGAAAAATTAAGGATTGAACTTGTATTCTATTTTTATCTGGGAAACCACTTTCAAACAAGTAAGGGATTCTTATAATTTAATAGTAAAGCACTCTTGGCTTGAAAGCAGTTTCTCTAGATAAGAAAAGGGAAGACAATTTCGATTATATATATATATATATATATATATAAGAGAGAGAAATCTTTGAGTGTTTGCATTTGGATGTTTGGGATAGTCGCAGAAAATATCAGCATGCAATTGTAAAAGTTCTTGGCACCAAAAAGATACATCAAATAAATTTCATTAAAATTCTGGTCATCTCTAACTTTTGGCAGATAATCTTAATTAAATCAATAGAATATTAACTTCTGTTGATTAACAAACAACAGTTTAAAAAAAAAAAAAAAGTTCAACACATTTCCCTTTCCAGTGCATCAGCTCCCAGTTGGATAACAAGTACAAAATAGTAAAGAAAAGTGTACACTTATGTACAATTAAATTAATAGCAATGTCAACTTCTAAATTGGAAAGAGGATTTCATATGCAAATGACTTAATGGAAAGAGTTGCCATTGTACATGTTAATTTATATCTGACTTGTCATCTTTTATGCTTTTCTTTGCATTATTTTTAGAGGAATATCAATGTGTTTTAAGCTCTTTATTATTATTGTTTATTATTACCATTTATTAATTTGCTTATCTGATTTTAAGCTGTTTGCGGTATAATTTTGGATTTCCAGTGACAACTAAATGAGTTTCGATATATTTGACAGGGAGAAAAAAAAAAACAAATTAAAAAAATAATGTAGTAGGAGTCCATAAATCTATTTTGGCTATTTTATCACATTTTTTATTTGAAAATGTGTGTTGTGAACTCACATGAAGATTATTTAAAATTGTTTTTGAGTTTAGACAAGTGAACATTCAAACACTAATATGGAACTGCGCATTAAGTACATTTCTAAAATAATCATTATATACCATTTTACATATGATTAAAAAATGCCTCTACTGCAGTGCAAATCTTTAACAAACACAATCTTACCATTATAGTCATACTGTGTTGCAAAACATTTTATGTTATAAAAATGAGTATATAATGTTAAGATATTATATGCATCCTGGCAGCAATTATTCATTTATGTATTTTTGCTTGAAGATCAAAGTTCATTAAGATGTGTTGTCGATTCAATTTTCAGGTTTCTGGGTAGAATATGAACAAAAATTCTTCAATGTTTTAAGAGTACGTTTGGTTTTCATTAGCCATTAAAAATGTTATTTAACAATGATTTATGAAAGCTGTAAATGTTCAGAAGACATTGAACAATTTTTGCCCAAATTCTCCCTGGAAACCAGAAAAATGATCCTATATATATAATAAAAAGGCTTAAACACTAATATTCCATGGTGATAATTTATTACATTGAAATTGTAATTACGATCCAGTTCATCAGACCTACAAATTCAAAAAGAAATCAGAAAAAATAACTCCAGGATTGAAAAAATAAAATTTATTGAAGCTGTATGTATGAGAGTGGGGGACGAATGTGAGAGGTAAATGAAAGCTCTAGAGAGGGGTAACACATGAGAGAAGAACAGGAAGGCCTAAAAGTGAAGGTGGGGATTAAAATTTAAGAGAGAGAAGTTTTAAAGAGAGGAGGTAAATGACAGTTTAAATGAGTGAGATACAGATAAATATGAATTATTTTCTGATGCATAATTCATTACTGAATTGCTGACCTAAATTAATTTAAAACCAACACCGGAAATGGATGCATACATTTGTGGTGACACTATGCACAATAAAAGATGATACAATCTAAACTTAAAAGACGATATAATCTAAACTAAAAAGATTAAGGTATATATATATATATATATATATATATATATATATATAAAATGTGATAAAATATAATTTTAAGGTGTGTTATATGTATGGACAAAAGTCTTCAATATCAGAGCATGTGTAAATATAAAAGTAGACACTGAGGTCAACACTAAGTGGCAACGGTCTGTTTTATGCTTCAACCCAATCTTCAGGCCATGTGTGTAGTGTTTTGGCTCCACTATGGTGTTGACCTCAGTATCCATTTTTATATTTACATACACACAATCTCTGACATTCAAGACTTTTACCCAAAAATATAGCATACCTTAAAACGATATTTTTATTACATTATATAATTTTTGGGGAGGATGACAATTTTTCCAGATGTAAGTCCTATTGCTTAACCCATAGCTGGAGGAGGAGATGGATTCATACTTTTCACATAAGTGGATGTAACAAACCCAACTGTAATTAGAACTCAGATTTCCAATTTCTTATTGTAAGCCACTATCCATTACACCACCATATATCTGTGTGTGTGTGTATATATATATATATATATATATATGTTTCGTTGGTTGGGTTTTATGGCATATCAACCACTGTAGGTCATTTAATGCCAAATTAAGTTTTATATATATATATATATATATATACACACACACATATATATATATATATATATACACACACACCTATACATATATTAAATATACAGTACTATTAAATGTATAGCTGGAAACGTTATTTTTTCCAAAAAACGTATAGATGGCAACATTATTTTTTTCCAAAAAAACGTAGAGCTGGCAACATTATTTTTTCCAAAAAATGTGTAGCTGGCAACATTATTGTTTCAAAAACGTATAGCTCGCAATAATATTTTTCCGAAAACATTATCCAAGACCTTGCTGTTGGACGTAGTTTATCGTCATACCCAGAATGCGGATCTAGTTTAGCGTCAAACCCAGGATGAGGATGTAGTTTAGTGTCAAACCCAGGACACTCAATGATTGGGATTGGCAATCTTCTAATGACAGTAGCCAAATGATTTGCAAAGAATAAATGAGTTTCAAAATATCATGTAATTTCCTTAGTTTACATTGCTATCTATTCAACTTTCAACAATATATATATATATATATATATATCTGTTTTTGCATGAATGAAAAAGAAAAATAGAAATTGACATCAAGAAATAAATTTGTTAAATGTTTTTATCTTTAAATGATCATTATTACTCACACCATGAAATACTGTATATGCATAGAAATGCTTATTTATATAAAAAGATTAGCCTGGCTAAGACCTACAAGCTTCATTTACGCAGTCATTTTTAACCATTGATTTTATAAAGTGGTTGTATATAGCTGGCAGTTTATATATTTTGAAATAAGTTTAGTGCCATATGTAAGTCTCAATCTGACCAGACTATTGCAGTAAATGACTAAAATTCTTAGGTTAATGTTTTGATTTTGTAGCAATTAATGGTGTTGGGCATAATTACCCCTACTATAGCCTATTGTATATTCAGTTTCCTTGTCTCCTATACTAAATTGTTATAACAAATCCATACTGAGGTATTTGAAGTGTTTAATATTTACTAATTTGACATCCTGATTTTTTTATGATGGATTGAATTTCTGTTTTGGAAAGGTTTATCTTGAGTTGTATTTCTTGGAACACTTGGTTGAAAATGCTGAAATAGCACAAACCGAAACAAGTACCAATGGCATATACTGATTATTATTACACGGTGCTTCTGCCTTGAACCTACCAATAGTCCAGCATGATTATCTTTCTTAATTTATGCACTGTCTTCCTTCAGGACATGGGTAATTATGGCTTCTTGTCTTTTCTAGCTCCAAGCAACATTTTTCACTTTTCCTTTATTCTCAGTCACCACTCAAATCCAATGATACACACTTCTTAGGTAGGCTACTTGCAGTTTCCCTTTGTTCATCTTGCCTTCAACATGTCCTAGGAATGGGAAATTCTCAACATAAGTATTTTTTTAAAAGATAAACATACAAACTTTAAGATATTTCTATCTTGGGAAATCTCCTGACATATGAGGAAGAGACTTGAGAAAACAGAAATGAGGCTCTACCTAGGATGTGAAAAATACTATAGACTGGATATGTAATAACTAAGTGTAAAGGGAAAATGAAGCTAAAAGGACACTTGTACTTAGAAATAGAAAATTTCTAGAAGATGAGGAAAGAGGGTTTGAAGAATCTGACACGCACAAGAGGGATAGAGGAAAGCCATGAGTAACCTAACTAACAAGTTTGTGCCAATCAATGGCAGAACAGAGTGGTAGGGATGGTGAAAAGACAAACCTTACTAAAAGCTACAAAGAATAGGCAACTAAAAGAATTGCTTAACACATATGTAATATTAAAAATGACAATCTATTAAAAATATCTGGATTAGATTTTGCTAGACTATATTTCTTGAAAAATCTCTCCAAATTATAAAACATCAAAATTTATTTTAAAATGTCTAGATGGGCTGAGAACTTTTCAAAATCCCTGAATAAAAACTTCCCAAACAAACATTATTTTAGTTTTATAGCAGTTTTCATCTTCTGAATGAAAAGCAGATTAATATTTTTTTTTTTACATCTCTTATTGAAGTTTTGAATTAAATTTCAACTGATTTAATTTCTCTGGGGACATATCTTTATATAAAGTAAATATTTTTAGAATTCATATATTACTTCATTGAAAATTCAAAAAAATTAACTCAAGTGGGGGCTTGAGGTTAAATGATTTAAAAAAAAATATCTTTATTTATAAATTATTTTTTCTTACAAAATCCTCTTTCCATAAATAAATAAGTACTAGAAATTTTATTTAAATCCAATAATTAGTTAAGAAGGTTTATTAGGAATCACCACACAATCTGGTGAAACTATTTCTCTTGGAGCCATATAAGTAGTCACTTATACTGTTACTATGAAAATGAATAGGATAAATGGTCAAAGGTTGCTCACCTTAAGACTTATTTTTATCATTCTCCCACAATCCTACCTTTCACTCAGTGTTATATTATCATACAACTATCTCAGAAACACCACCATAATATTTCATAACAGGCAAATGTATTAGTCGTGCATTATGATCTACGATTACATTAATGAGGAAGCTTAATATTCATAATGAATTTACCATCTTTGATTAGTACGAAGTGTGTACCAAGCACACCCAAAATTACAAATGAACTTACAATAAGTTTTTTAATTATTAAAAGTAGTATGTTAAGAAAGTCTTGATCTAAAGTTGGTTGATTTTATAACACATTAATTGTTGATAGTCTAAATTGGGGCACTCAGGATCAAAATCACTACTCAATTGTAATGGTTGACCAAACTAGCTTCATTAACCATTAACTTGCACTAACACACCTGTTGATCATAAAGGTTCAGTTGGTAGATTTTTACAACATGGCAATTTTTGTTGAATTTTGAATAGGACACACAGTGAGGTTCAAACTCACTACTACTCAGTTTTAAAGGTCAACCAGACTAACTTTGCTAGCCAATACCCTATGCTGAGGCACCATTATATATGCAAAATATATATTTATTTTGAGGGAAATTTTCTGGCATCACATCTGTAGGGTTGACATCAAAATTATATAAAAAAATCTGATAATATAAGAAAATGAAATGAATACATTATTATATAGTTCATAAAAAATTAGTTGCATATTAAAATTTAAGCATATTGTTATTATTATTTTTACAGCCAGATTATTCTAAATTTTTTCATTTCTATACATGGGAGAATTTGTGCATGTGTGTGTGTGTGTGTGTGTGTGTGCTGAGAGAACCAACTGGTTGAAAAAATACAAAGAGAAGCAGAAACTGTTTATCAGCATCAAATAATAGCAGCTTCATTGTAGATTCTCATAACCAAAGCGGAACAAAACAGTCTCTTGGGCTAAAAAGACTCTTCAGTACCTAATTACTTTAACCAACTGCCTTGTACTTTCCTTCTTACTCTTAAAACTTAACCTTCCTTCTACTTTATATAGGGCTTTAGTTCCAGTTCTTTGTTTGCAAGATGGTTTTTCAACTCTTATACCATCTCATAGACTTCTGTACCACCCACAAGAAAGTTTCAAGAATATCCACTTAAGAAGTTTAGTCATCCATCAACTGTTTTCAGCTCATGTATATTTTCTGGAATCCGCAAGGGACATTATAAATGTGATAAGAGAAATTGCTTTTCTGAAACGGTTTCTGGCATTTAAAATTCTATAAAAATGTGATCTAAGTTACAACTTTGAAAAATGGAAGACTAACTCCATTTTTGTTTTTTGGAGAAAGCTTACCTTTCAACTATATTTTAAAAAATTACCCTCAGTACAAAGTAATAACAAGTCAAGTCTTATATATAAGAGAATCTACAGAGATTAATTTAATGATTAAACAAAAATACAAAACCTTATGCAAAAAATCAATTACATGTAAATGGGTAAAGACAGGATATTTAAATATATTTTCTTCTTCTATAATTTGAATAAATCTGTACACACATATATATATAACAACAATGGATTTTATTTTTCAATATGACATTTTTATTATATCAGACATTATTTTTAGTAGATACTCATATTTGAAGACACTCCATTTATTTCTAAACAGTATTTATTTCTATAAGCTTGTAAATTCAAGGAAACTTAATGGGGGTGGGAACACTTAGTTTCATAAAGTTTTCTTAAGTACACAGACCAGTAGACTAAATGAATACTGTTTGAAATAAATGGAGTGTCTACTCAAATACAGGTATCCACTAAAATAACATTTGAAAAAAAAAAAAAAAAAAAAAAAAAAAAAAAACTTATATATATATATATATATATATATATATATTAAAAAAAAAGAACCCTTGAAGAATGGTTATTACCAAGAAACTTTGAAATCAGGAAAACAACAA